>CM068591.1:3708829-4296329 GCA_035048485.1 Pteria penguin | reverse complement strand
TATGACCTTGGTTTAAGGTCATGACACACTCTTGGGTCCTGGGCAACAATTCTGTGAAATATTACTCAAACCCATACTAATGCTGTTTATACGAGTGAATTATACATTGTTTATGTGTCGTTTTAATTTTGTTTGTTGTTGTTGTTGTTGCTGTTGTTGTTGCTGTTGTTGTTGTTGGTTTTTTTTTTTCTTTGGTTCTTAATGCAAACATTATTCCAGTCATTGTTAATTATATGTATTTTTGGACATAAATCATTCATAATAATAAAGCGGTTGAGAAATAAAATGAGCACCACGTCAAACCATATCATATCTAAATGAATTGTAAAATTGTTAAAGTTATTCTTTATTATTCAGTTTAAGATATGAATTGACAAGGCTTTTACATTTTAATTTTCAAGAATAAATGCATTTCAAAACGTTAACTGAACATAACAATGAAAGCGGAAGAATATATCGTGTTAGCACATTCGGAAGTGAGCGTGTCTAAGGAAGCTAACCATTCAGTGGAGCTGAAAATGAAAATCAGATTTGCTATTTTATACAAAATCGAATTAATGTAATTTATTGTTATTAATTTAACTTATCACAGATATACTTGGCTGAGAAATTTACAGCGAATATTTCACTTGATAAAGGCCGAAAATCTGTGAAAAGAGTATCTATTGTTTATTATACAATGACTTCCTTGTGTCTTATGTTGATAAATAAATATATTAGTTTGTATGGTACATGTAATATGTCAATTGTTTATATCCATTAAGGGCAAAACAATATTCCCATGAAGTTTTAACGTACTTCTTTTTCTTTATTTTTGGGTCCTTCCCAATTGAAAATAAAACACTTAAGTTAAATGATCGCAATCCCACTGCCCTGGTATACTGCATGATATACTCGGATATAACCGGTTCCACTGCCCCGGTATTCTACATGATATAACCGGTTCCACTGCCCCGGTATTCTACATGATAAAACCGGTTCCACTGCCCCGGTATTCTACATGATAAAACCGGTTCCACTGTAGCAATCTCCTGTTTATGAACAAAGCTCCCGTAGCTATTTTCATACCACGCAGGCTCAACATAGATCATTGTGGTTTCAATATGGAACCACTACGGTTACCTGAGGTTGCCAACGCTTTGAATCACCGTTAGACTTCAGATCAGCAACACGTGATTAGAATTTAGACAGTGTTATGCGCGTTTCATTGCCAAAACAAATTTTATCAGCTTCCTTTAACAATGTAACTCCCACACGACGATTTCGAAAGTCGAAAACTCGAAACATTCCCACTACCTGAAACCCCCAAAAGATGGGATGGTCCTCATGCTATGTTGTATGTAGGGATACACCATACCTTTTACAATAGTAAATTGCATCCATCTATAGTTCAATGTCCAGTAAGCCGTTATTTCTATTCTGATATGTTTCTGCAGACGACAAGTTCAGTTTCGTTAAAATCAATAATTCAGTTTCCCGAAAATTAGTTAAGCGAAGCATTCAGAATTGTGTGTAGTAGGCGTGGCGAATCTGAGCGGGAATGTGTTGGAGAATAAACGCCAAGAGACTTCTATACGACGGTTTTATGTCAAGGGCCAAACGACTGGCCACTAAGTTGCTCATGCAGGGATATGTTAGGGAACGTCTGAAATCGTCACTGAGGAAGTTCTACGGTCGGTATGGGGATCTTGTACTAAAATACGATGTGCCTCTTTCTAGAATGATTGATAACATTCTGGAATGCGACTAAATGGCCTATTCAGTGAACACCAAATATAACTTTGTATACCAGTTTGTACTTTCGTATGTACAATTAGGAAACCAAAACTCTTGATTTTGACATGTTTCTTTAGAACTGTTGTGACGGGTGATGCATCCAAACAGGAGACGCTTACTCTCCCCAGGCACCTGGTCTCACCTTGGAATTTTTCAGTATTTCGGGGTTCACAACAGTTCCTTTTTGAAACTTACACGATTTTGTATCTGTCCTTGGACTTTGAGAATGATTAACGGTTTGGTACTTCTTCGATATTGATTCTATGGAACCCCCAATATCGTTAAATATTTTGTTTTAGTCAAGTATTATGATATCCGACATACCCCAGCTGTAAGTAGGACAAGTCGACTTTCAAAGGAGTTTTGTCGGCTCTGACAAAAGCTGTCAATATTTTTCCCATTTTCTGGTATGGATTGTCACTAAGCCAAGGCTGAAAGAAAATTATTAGGAATGAGCAAATTAAGAAAGAAAACAGGAGATCATACATGTACAATTAATAATTCATATTACAAAGATCAGAGCAGATGATCTTTATATAAAGTAAAAGAGAAAACTGAAGACATCGGACCAAGGTGTATGTCAAAAATCACCAAGGACATGCACATAAAAAATGATAACAGTAACAAACACAGAAAAAAGACTAATTTAATGCCGAAAAAACAGAAGAGTCTGAGAAAAAGACCGACATTCGACAAAAACACTTCCCCGAGCGGTATTCTAATAGAGATTTCCCATTATGGGTCATAGATGAATAAATACACATAAATGTTTTATATAACAAATATATCCTCCCACTTTTAATTTCGTATTATTGGTCTTTGTTCAAATGTTATAGGATCATTGTAAATCCAATTTCCATAAATGAATGGTTGAAGCTTTTAACCTACCGGGTTCTCGTCAAAGAATTGCATGAGTTTTATTTGAATCTGTAGATTATGACCAAGTTGATCTGATCTACCGAACTCGAACGCCACCTGCAAAGCATTGTCTTAGTAGAGAAAGAAAGAAAACATAAATTTTACTGTACATTGACATAGTTATCAGAATCACACCTTCGAAGTATATAAACAAAATATTTTCTGAAAGTATTATATGGTTTTTATTTCGCAAACACATTGTCTGCAATGAAGTGAGCATATTTTCCGCCGTTGTCTTTTATGTAGTGAACGTATTTTCCCATACTATGAGTGATTTGGTTTGTATATGCATACTAACACTTTTTACATGCAGAGTATATAAATAAAAGTCACAAATTAAGATTTGGGGGAAATATGTGTACATTATGGTTTTGGATCCAAAATAACAAGGACTTACCCCGCTCCATTTGACTAATGTGGCTTCCACCCTTCTAGCATGATCTTTCGGAAGTCTAGATACGAAGGTTTTCTCAAAATAAACGGCAATTTCTGCAACAAGTTCAAACGGAGCCACTTGGCGTCTTCCAACGGATTTATCTCTATTACGCTTCGAGATACCACGACTTATTAGATCACCATCATCATCCACCGAGCTGTCCAAATCTAGAAAGGTAATGAAGGAAGAAAGAGAAGGTACTGGCTCAGCCATATAACAGAAGCCACCACGGCAATATACAGTATTTAATATAATGATATGAAAAAACCCATAAGGACATCACAAAAATATTCTATTGTAGTGCAGTTACGATACCGACATAGGACGATCATTTGATATGACAATAGTCATTGAGTTGGTGTGGTTAAGCGGTTAACAGGCTCACCTTCCCGCTCACCACAACAGCGGAATGATCGAAGTGTAAAGATGATGGATAAATCCAAACCATAAGTCTGAAAATCATGAAACCAGAGGACATACAAAATCAGTGAAAATGAAAACCAAATGAAAAAAATAGCAAAATATGTCTCCTGAAGAGCATATGTGAACCCTATGATGGAGTGAAATCAGGTGCCCGGGGAGAGTGAGCATTTCCTGCTTGCTAGCAACACTCGTCATATATACCCAGTAGAAAGAGCCAAACTGTGTAAATTCCATATATATTTATACATGGAGAAGTCAAAGTAGGTAATCTTCTAGTATAGAAGGTGTCAAATCTGTGCTAAATGATCGGAATCGGTTTCAGTCCAGAATATCATTTAAAAGTCTCGATAACGAGATATCATATGGAGTAATAAGAGTCTCGTAACGAACAAAGTAATTTGAACATGCTCTGGAATAACGCATTTACTGAGATATGAATAAATCGTATGCGGGCGATGATGGAATGTTGCTACTTATGAAAGTTTGTGATAGCGAAATTGAAATTGTCACGTTTGTCATAGAGTGAGGTGTTCAATTGACCATTAATGTCGAAATACAACATGATAACTAAATACGAAGTAGAATTACTACTTTCTATGGTTTCTTTGACCTTTAGTTTACTTGGATAGATGATGCTAAGTTAATCCGCGAATGAAGGATTATTAATTGAAAGCAAGTCATCTATATATCTGTGAGTGAAATTGAAGCCAAGAACCAATTGTTTCTTTTCTTGCAAAAGAAATCAAAGTACTGAGAGTACTGATGGAAGGTGATTAATGAAGAACACTGTATAGTCAACAATAGCAACGCCTAGCGTGGCATTATATGGCCGTCACTAAGTTTGAAGTGATGAATTTGAAAGTATAGAAACATTCCCACATTGCAAAAATTGTGTGAAATACTATTCAAATCCATGCAGTGGGTAAAAAGTTATGGACTAGACAAAGATTTACCCATCCATCATATACAATGTGAACTTGACCTTGCATATATAACTTTGGTTCAAAGTCAAGACACATCCTTGGGTCCTGGGCAATAATTATGTGAAATATTACGTATACTCAAATCTATGCAAGGGATACAAAGCTATGGCTCAGACAAAGATTTACCCATCATATGCATTGTGACCTTGACCTTGCAGATTTAACCTTGGTTCAAGGTCAAAATACACCCTTTAATCCTGATCCTAGATAACAACTCTTTGAAATATTACTCAAATCTATACAAGGGGTAGAAAGGTATGAGACAGACTGATTTACCTATCACATACATTGTGACCTTGACCTTGAAGATACATGTATGACCTTTCAGTCAATGTCATGGCACACCCTTGGGCCCAGGGCAACAATGCCGTGAAATATTATTCAAATTCATGCATGATTGAGTAGATTGACAAATATTTGTTTTCACATGTGCTTTCCCACCCCCACCCCCTCCTTTTTTTGCAGTATTCTAATCCTGGATCCGCCACAGTTTATATCCTAAATGATATATAGAATCTGAATCTTAGCAAACCACAGTAATGCCAGCCCGAAGTAATACCTCGACCTTGACTGTCTATCACACGCGTGCATTTTTCCAGGAATTGGTCCTTGCGTTCTGTTTCATCAGGGGAAGGCTGGCTCTAACGTGAACGTTCCCCTTGAGGGGAAGGCTCACTCTAGAGTAGGACCGCCGGGCAAAGGGGAGGGAGTCTGGCTATGGGGGGGGGGGGGGCAGGCTCACTCTGTAACACCGGCCATTCCGTTGATCAAAATTATAAGTTTACGCAATGTAAAGAATGTGTCCCTATCAATTTAATAGGGCCACGACTTGTGGCTAAGTTTAATACCACCTTGGGCGCAAAGTAGGATATTGTCATAATTAATCATAATGAACTAACAGGGTATTCAATTTCAACCGGGAAAATGGAGTTATTCCTAGCACAGTAAGAGGCACCCTCAAGTCTGTATATGATTTTCCTATATCCAGATCTATCTTTACTTCATTTCCCCCAGCTGACAATATCAACAGGGACTTATATATCTAATATACATACCTGATCAAATAATTAAAGATTTCTAAACTGAGGGTTGGGTGGGATATGACCCTAGATTAATATCAAGATAAATGAATAAGATAAAAGCGATTATTTCATCTTTAATACATTTATATATTTATGTATATTGTATATATATGCCTTACATGAGGTCATTGAGGGGGTGTATGTTTCATGTCGAAAATAATGTTAATTGATGGACTTCATGTATATTGGTACTATCATTGGGAGTAAATGGCTTGATTTGCAAATATGGATATTTGGAATTACACAGAGACTCAGGGTTAGGTCCAGAACCTCAACAGGTATTGGGAGTGAGAAAGTCTGCAAGGCCGAATTGGTCGATTAGGGGCGTTTTTTTGTCCACTGCATTGAAATCAGCGCATGTACCATGGCATGCTGATGGATCATATCTCCTTTTCACTGTGTCAGCAGCTTCGATAAAGTTTTAACCGGCGGTAATTTTGTAAAAAAAATATGCAATTGGTAATATCTGTAGTGTATTATGATTGTTTCTGACTAGTGATTGATTTAATATGAAAACATTTACTTAACAAAGATGTCTTTGTCGCCCACCCCCTATGCTTCCTGTCGGATGGGGGCACGTGCAATAGTTGAATCTGCACCTGAATCCCCGAAGTATAAAATTAGTTTAACCTCTCCCAACTTCCTGTTTTTTGACAACCGCTTAAGTGTTGATTAGAGATGGTTATAAATATCTAAAACCAACATAAATCGATGGATCTAATGTTCACGAGATGATCTAAACAATTTGTACCATACGTACAACAGACTGTGTCTGAAATGTGAAATTTAAACGACAATATCAAAGCATTGCCATATGCCAATTATGGTAGAACGGAAGGTGGGCAATTGTCAGTAATTCAGAAATTGTTCTTAAATTCATCGCTTTCAGACTGGCAGAGCACGGTTTATCATGTTGATGTCGCATATATTTTTATACCATTATGTGTTTTACAATACCTTACGTGTTTATATTTTTATGACCTCTCAATATGCGATACCTGTTGACCCTTGTTCTTTACATGGAGGATTATTTATAAATTTTTAAATGTACGTCTTTTGATTGTTCTGCTGTTACGGTGAGTGGGAAGGTGGGCCCGTAAACCGGTTAACCACACCATTTGTTTGGCTTTTGTCAAATAAAATGACCGTCCTAAGTCGGTATCGTAATTGCACTACAATCAAATATTTTTGTAATGTGTTAAATGTTCTATTATATTATTTATATTCATGTATTGTATAGCTCCATGGTGACTTCTGCCACATAACTGAGCCGGTAACTCCTCTTTTTTCTTTAAGAATTTATTACAAAACTAAATCTAATTTTAAGGGAAAAATTATGCACCTCTCTCTCTCTCTCTCTCTCTGTATCACTTTCATAAGAATTTGAACGTCACATGCAGACTAGTTATATACAATGTTTGAATTTCCAGTTTTGTCTGATTTTATGATTATGCCATGCTTTGTCTGGACAAACATGTTAATTGAAATTTGATTAAAGGGGAATAATTCACTACCCCATGTAGATTAATACCAATTTTACAACATCTTGTGAAAAGCTATAGATCTAAATCTTGAAAATTAAAAAAAGATATCGATGTACAAACTAGTGACACATATTAGGGATTAAAATTAGCGTCTAGAAAAAAAGAGTTAGGAAGGATTTTCAGAGTAACAGAGGAATAGTAAGGTCTTCCGTGACATCACAAAGAAAATAACAAAAGAAATTACAGCTAACTAAATACATGTAAATGAAACTCGCACTTTTTATGTATATAATGGCAATATAGCAATGTATAAACATGTGCTTAAACATCATATCACAATATTCTACTTGTCTTTTCGGAAATTCCGGTCACCCCATAGTAATTTTCAAAGCTGTTTTTTATACATATACATGTACTAAGAGCTCAAACGCACCCGACTTACAAACAGTAGAAATACTGTTGAATTATTCACAGAGACAAGAACAAGTTCTTTATGAATATTTTATAAATGAAATGCATTTGATCTTCTCTCTATGTTTACTTTGACAATGTCACTGTGTAAAATAATCCTTTATGTTGGCATACGTCATGCACGAACAAGGTTTCAGTACGATGTTTCAGTTCATATGGGTTTCAATATTATGTGTTTGTACCATTAATTGTTCATTTTGATGTACATAGGTTTCAGTAAATTCCGAGACAAAAATGTATAAATTAAAATGGTTTAACAACCACAACGACCATTTTGAGGTTCAAGATATTTTCTTCTTGTACCGAAACATCTTAATTCTGTACCGAAACGACAATGTACCGAAATGTCCTTGCACCGAAACATCTTTTCTATACTCCTTTATACTAATCCGAACGACTTGGAACCTCTGACTAATTATATAAGTAAACATTGCAAAAGACTATGTACACTATAGAAGATGTTTAGTCGAATAAACAAACGAGGTCATGCACACAAGTGTAGATGTGCATATATCTCAAACATATTAAAAACAAAACAAAACGATCGATCTATCCTTAAGCGAAAGATAGCCATGGTTAAGAAATAAACTTGTATCTTTTGACACGACATACTGTAGCGCAGGAATATTTTTCATATAACTTTATCTCATAAATAAGAGTACACTTAATCTATCTATTTTAGCAAATTTAAATATGTAAAGCACAAATTCTTTAACTTTAGTAGCTAAAATTGAATTTTATGCAAGATTTGTTTAGCGACTATATTATTGTAACTGTTTAGGGCGGAAGAACACTTGGGTAACATCGGTTTCCAAATTGGGATGGATGACGGCTTAGGGAAGCTGATTACATCACCTTCCAAAAACTGAATGAATTCAGCTTCGTATGAGTAAAGGAATATGTCAGCCAGAATCGGAGCACAGTTAGTGCCCCTTGGATTGGCGACAATTTGTTGAAAAACTTTTCCTCCAAACACCACAAAAATGTTATCGATAAGAAAGTTCAACATCTGGATGACATCTGTTTCAGTGTATTTAGTTTTCCCTAACAAATAGGCCTATAATTATATATTTGAATTTGCGGCTTCCGTTTTTAGACATTTAAAAATATGGATATTCCTTCGTATAGAGATCATAGGTCAACAAGTGTCTCAAGCCGAGAGGTCATGAAAATATATAAACACATTACGGTAATGTAGAAAAACATCATGGTCATAAAAATATATAAAGCGACATCAAAATGAGGAAACGGTGTTCTGCCAATCTTTGATTTGTAGGAGTCACGAATAACAGTTAGAGGGGGGCGAAGTTCAGGTCCTTGTCTCCTCTAAAGGAGGTTTCATCAAGGCGAGTCAATTATTCCCCATTGCTCTGTTATTCAGAGTGCAATGTTCAAGTAAAAGTCTGTATAAGGCTGTTGAGGGACCAAATTTAAGACTTACAGTCTTTTTGATGATCTCTTCGATGAAACCCATTACAGTTTTCGCTAAAATACTGTATAAGACATATAAAACAGCCAGCGAAATAGTTTAAAAGAGATGTGGCAGTAAAGCATCCAAAAGAAAAAGGCAAACAACGGGCAGAGTTGCTTTATCCGTGAGCGACATATAATCATACATTTTGTCGACTCCTTATTAACATATGTATGTAACCTTGATTATCAATGCCATTGTTTTCTGTATCCCAAATTATAAATGTATTTGTTACTTATATTTTAAAAATAAAATGTTAACTTTTATTAATTTCATCTTATTTTCTTTATTGATCAGATGTTTCAGCAAATAGGACATATGTAGGTGCGATATCACTTACCCGTGTTATCCCCATCCCAGTTGGAGTCGTCTGCAAAAACTTCTTCATCTAGAAATGAATTCAGTTTATAAATGTTGTTTCTTTCATCGACATAAGTATTTTTGTAGAGAATTTTATATATGGCTGCTTATGTACGTGGATCATTAATAAAGAAATACACAGAATGAGAAATTTCTTGTATATGTGTTAATAATACATTATGCCATATACACTTCATATCAACGACGTTTAAGGAAATTTGCACTGTTCTACCGAATGGACTGTAATGTAAAATACGAAAATAACTGATATATGATGCTTGATTTAACCAACACAGTATTCCAGACGGAAAGAGAAAGACCAAGGAGATGTACAATAAAACTTGGTAACAATTATGAAATACATACAATGATGACATTACAAAAATATTGATTGTACGACAGATGCGATATCGACTTAAGACGGTCAACTGAGTAAAAACAATACTCAGTTAGTGTGATTAACTGGTTTATGGGCCAACCTCATGAATCCAAAAAGCATACAAATCAGCAGAAAGAAGTACAAATAAAAGCAAACCATGAATCGTCTACCAAAAAGCATATAGGAACCCCAAAAGGAGTAAGGTATACGAGGAGAGTGAGCGTTTCATGCTTGCTAGCAACACTCATCACAAACGTTGAGTAGAAATTATAGAATCAGGTAAATACTAAATATGGAAAATTCAGAATGTCATTCCACAAGAATTCACATTGTGTGATAAAAATCCTGTTTTGACAATAGTATAAATATAGTGTGTGTGTGTGTGGGGGGGGGGGGGGGGGTTACTATTGGAATGTAGACAATTTGTTGTAAAACGTTACCTATAAGTGTTATATAGATCAGACACTGCAACTTCTGTGAATTTATTCTAGAATCGGACTACTTCTTGAGAAAATGAACTGATTTTTTTACAACAGTAAATTTGAATTTGGTTCTATCGTTTTATTAGTGATAGCAGTTTGGATAATTTGGGAATGTCTGTCTTTTGATTATTGAAGAGGAATCCTTGTTTAAATGTGTAAGGTGTCGAAAAATCAACTGACTTGATTAAGTGCATTTTATTGAAACTTTTGGAATTCAGATGTTCTAACATTTTGAATCCTTTAGGATCCAGAGTTGAAAATACCACTTCCCTTTTGTAGTACTTTTGAAGACCAGAATTATATTCTCATAAAATTTTGTTGGATAGAAACAGATTTTGTGAAATTCTTAGACGAACATGTAATGAAGCATTGTTTGTAGGATTGTCGAACATTTTACGAATACAATTCAAATAAGACAAGTGTAAATCTAATTTGTCAGTACTAAGTTTTATTCGAACAGATGTATGGCTATCAATCACTACCGAAATAGAAAATAATATAAAAAATGTATGTGCATAGGTAGGAATTCCGTAACGTAACTATAGATTTCCCCAAAACGTACCATAGTCTGTTTTCATTGATCCTCAAAAAGTAGGGCAGAGTCATATGCCCTTTATGAGTAAATGTCTCCTGTGTGATTTGTAACACCCGACATGAATGCAAAGAAACATGCATATGGCGTAAAATTATTTCAAGAATAAAAGCATTTATCTCGGTTATTAAAAGTTTATGATTGATAATGGAGTAAAATGTACTGAAGTTTATGAAATTATAATTATATTGCAATCGAAGTCGTCTCTAGATTCAATCAAAATGTCAGATAAATCCTTCTCACCCGTAAAATATCTGTCGTCTGGATCAACAGCATCTTAAAACAAATAAAATGAAAATTACAGGCACTTGTCATGAGTTCCATTTTCTGTTTTATGACGTCATGCTATTTATTTCAAATTATAATTTACTTACTATCTTCAAACTCGTCTAGAAGTATGTCCATATCTGGAAAGTAAATTGATGTCACATTATTGTTTTTCAAGTCATCCACTATCTTTACAAGCTTATTAAACAAATACTATACGAATTTATAATAAAACAAACTACACAGTGTGTATTCCAAAAGTTAAGGAAAAAAGAGGAGTTACTGGCTCAGTTATGTGGCAGAAGTCACCATAGAGCTATACAATGTACATTGCAAATGCGAATTTTTTCAACTATTTTCGAGTAAAATCTTTCTACGATCGAACGCATTTACCTTGTTAATAAGTTTTGAATAATAAATATATAATTATAATATATTCCCTCTAGAGTCATCATCAGCAAATAAACAAATTACATATGCAGTAAATAAACACATTATATGTACCGCAAATGTACAGATAACGTACGCTTTAATAGTAATTGTGTGATATTTATGTCATAGCATTTTTATATATACATTCTGATCACCAATTAAAATATCATTCCTGTTGTTGTTGTTGTTGTCGTCGTCATCGTCGTTGTTGTTGTTGTTAGCACAAAAATTTAGACCTATACAACAGACCCAACCAAATTAACCAAGTGCCTTACTAATTATCTTAGCGTAGCTCAGAGTTGAGTGACTCGTCAGTGTCACTGTAAACATGGCACATGGAAGAATACCTAACATAATTCAGATACATGTACATTGGTATCAGTCAGTTACAATACGTTCAATAGTCTTGATACGAACTTAAACATTAATCAATCAAACAAACATTCATTTACTCACCCCCGGTGTTTGATGGCCAAGCGTCTCTTCGTTGTCTAGCGACCAATAAATTATGAACGGAATTAGATGACGTGTCTCTCTTTCTCATGTGTCTAGGGATTTCCTCAATATGTATTGCATGACTTTTCAGAGCCAGGGCTCCAAGCTGAATATACATCGTACTATCGGATATATTTAAATGACTGCACATATAATCGAACATACATGCACATGGAATGTATTCACCAAACTATAAATATATTTGAAATTTTCATAACGTATTTATAAATAAGATTTATAGAAAAACATCCGCAAAATATGTTTAATTTGTACATTCATAGTGTATTGATAGGGTAACTTGACAGAGAATCATTATTATTCGAACATAGAAAAATTTCTAAAACAAATTTTATCATCATATCATCAATTATTGTTATATAAGTTTAGCAATGTGTAATCATCATTGTTACATGTTGATGTGACATACAGCACTACTTGTAATGTCATATTCATACTTTTCGGTTATAAGCTAAGAATTATTTAGTTATGTAAACACAACTCACCAACGTATCACTATACGACACAGAAGCACTACCACCATGTGACGTCACATCTCCGGCCAGAAAACTGTCGGGACGTTTTCCATTCCATACGATTGACGAATTCCCACTGTTCATAAAAATTATGGCTTTTGGATGAAGGACTTGTGGCGCTTTGTTCAATACAACATTGAATGTTTCCCCAAAGGCAGTAAACTCAATGTTAATTCCATCAGTCGATCTGCGATGCCTAATGTGGCTAGCATCAATTCTGGAGAAAAGAATAAAGTCTTCTCAAATATCTTATCAGAACTATACAATAAAGGATTAATCATGTATCAATTATCATGAACAATGAGAGTTTGCATCATCTGCATATCCAGTCTGGGCATGTTCACAAATTAGATAAGTATAGTACAATTTATCTAAGGATCAGTATCATTATCCATGTGTATATTACGAAATTGTCATAAAAGGGTTAGATACGGACATCTGGATAAACAGGATGAGAATCATTGTCATATTAGCCGTGTCATATTATCCTGTCATATTAGCCGTGATTCCATAGTAATTCAAACGATAGTCAATATATAATAGAAATAAACGGATAAAACATGATTTCCGACATTCTTCTCAATATTGGCAAGTAGAAACTTCTAACAGTCGCCACATACTGAGCCTGTACTTATCGGATAGGTTGAGAGACATTGATACCACATGCATGTATCAAAACAATTCTGCTAAATAATTGTGGACAGCTAACGATAAGAAAATTGAAAAGAGAAAACAGAAGACATCTGACAAAGCTGTATGACACAAATCACCAAGGACCTGCACACACACACACAAAAAAAAATGACAATAGCATAATATATATAGAAAGACATTACAAAACTATTCGATTGTGCTGCGGTTATGATACCAACTTGGGACGGTCAATTGAAGTAACAAACGTCACTCAATTGGTGTGGTTAACCGGTTTACGGGCGCCCACCTTCACAGAATCAGTCGCGGATTTAGAGGGGGCGGGGGACTCCTCCTTTTTTCGCTACCAATTTACAAGGCATATATAGTTGAAAACATTCAAATATAAGTTACTAGAATTGTAATGTGTTGGTGCTCACGGATGCACCCGCTGGCAGCTAAGGTAGTGAAATATAATTGCCAGAGAAGTAATATTTGAAAAATAAAAAATTTCTAATGTTCAAGGGCGGTTACTCTGTCAAAAATTACCAGGACACACCCATATTCGAACTTAACCTGCATCTTTCCTCGATACATCTGTATACCCGATATCAATTTAATCCATCAAACCTTCAAAGAGAAAATGAGCGGAAACTGAATGAAGACGGAATGATGGAATGGCAGAACAGAGTAACATTATATGCCGCCGGCCATTTCATGGGGGGGGGGATAAAAATGGCTGAGTATTTTGGTTTATACTTGAATTTCACATGTGGGCGCCCCCCATCCCCTCCTCTTTTTATTATGATCATTTTTATTTCTATTATTATTTTTTTATTTATTTAATTTTTTTTGTAAATCCTGGCTCCGCCACATTTGTGATATAAATTAATTCATGAAAAGATATACTCACTGCCTCTTTTCTCGTCCATTTACTTCATGGAGAGTAACATGTTCAATTTCTACGTATCCATCTGAAACAACATGAGAAAGAAAGGAAAGAAGACAACTAAATGAGTTGTATGAGAAAACATCGCAACAGACATATAGGTAATAAAATTAGCACAAAGGAATACATCACTAAAATATCCGATTGTTAAACAGTTGTCGTAACGACTTACAATGGCATATTTGATGTGGTTCACAAGTTTACGGACCCAGCATTTCACTTACCACAAAAGCAGTACCATCACAGGACACATGTTCAAAATTCAATAATTGATCCTCCATATACAGAACAAGAAGAGAAACAGGCGACTCAGTTTGAATGGTTATGAAAATATGAACACGGATTTTTACAATGGAAGTAATATAAAAATGAAAAATATTGAGTAAAATCAAAATGAATCAACAGTACTTTGCCCGTCTGAAAGCGAGCTTAAGTTCCTGCTTTGTAGAAGTCCTGACTAACAGTCAGAGGGGACCAAGTTAAAGACCTTACATGTATATTCTCTGAAGAGTTTTATAAGTACAAATCCAAGATATTGTTCCGAAATCCACAACTCGAAGTCGAAGAAACACGACAATACATATGTAAATATAATATAAACAATCACGAACCTCTGTCAAAACAGAGATGGGATCAGGTGCCATGGAGGAGTAAGCATCCCTGTCGACCGGTCGCACCCGAAGTCCATTTATTTATTTATTTATTTATTTATCTATTTTCATATGTATTTCTCTTTGTATTCTAATGCAATGCAAAGTAATAAGATACTCAAGCTTCGTTATCACTGACCGGCTAGTAGACGTCTAATGCTGTCTTCGTGTCCATTTTCCAAGTATAAGGCAGTGGTCTGAAAAAGTATTACTATGTATATATTTGATATTTACCTTTAGATAAAAACATATATTATGTATGTAAACAATACAAAGTACATGACTTAGTACATGCCTCGTAACCACTGTATCACACAAGTCATATAGGTGGTTAGTAGATTTCCGCGGTAAATGTAGGTGAAGGGAAAAATTTATGCGTATGTAGCAACACAACACATCAACACAAAAAAGCACACACAAACACACACACACACAATTTGTGTGAACAACAGTCAAGAGTTACACGGCATTACTAGTTAAAAAGCGGTAAGACTTGCACATGATGGTTAGATAACTCGCCCGGGATGAATACGCATCTCATCTCGGAAATATTTTACCCTAGACTTTATTTTTTATTTAAGTTACAGCAAAAATAAAAACTTCTTTGTCTCAATCGTTAGAAGTATAAAAATATTTATATGAAAAAGTCATGAGAACATAAACCGTTTGCCATGTACCTGGACTTGCCAATATTTTCAGGAGTCAATGAATGTATATGATAGTGAGAGTCATTTTTTTTACATTATAAGAAATTTAAGATGCGAGTAAGCTATCAGCGCTGTTCAAATTATGTATATCATAAACATCAAACGTAATAAAATATATAATCACCACTCCCGGAATTATTTTTCATGTAAATCAACACTAAAGAATACTTATTATATACATTTAATCTATTCAATAATTCTAAATAACAAAATAACAATATATATATATATATATATATGTATATATATATATATATATATATATATATATATATATATATATATATATATATATATATATATATATATATATATATATATATATATATATATATATATATATATATATATATATATATATATATATATATATATATATATATATATATATATATATATATATACATGCATATACTTACTATCCTTAAACAAATTACAGCAAAACACCAAAGAAACGTTGGGAATATCATTGGGCTTTCTGATCAATACTTCGTCCAGGATTATGTAGACGACTTTCGTTGTAGTATTTATATGCTAAAATCAAATATGCTTATTCATTAAAACGTTTGTTTATCAAATACATGTCTATGGTTCATTAACAGGTCATAACTTCGACGTATCGCTTTTCAATCAAAATATATATAAATGAACATTTACCATTAACCGGTGTGTGACAGCCATTTTAGGCATCATTTTTATGATATTAATTGAAGATAGCTGGCTGGTAATGGCGTACGACGGCAGATTTCTAAGTGTGCATAGCTGGTAGTACCAAGTGAAATGAAAGAGTAAGGCAAAACAAAACATAAGCAGGACAAAGAGTGTTAACATAAAATTGTAATTTTCAACTCATATAATCTGTGTGTTTTCGCCGTAAATTGGTTGATATAAATCTCGAAAAATGTGTCCATCGATAAAGTGACCTGATAGATGTAACTTCCTAATGGGATGAGATTCATTTCCTAACTTTTTATATTTTGTTTCGCCCGATTAATCCTTTCGCAAGTAGTCGTATGTGAGCCCTTTGGTGAATTATGAGAATATTCACCTCAGTTGTCTTCGTTTGACCTTTTGTACATATGAAATACGTTACTTCACTCAAATCACTAATATATATATAGATATACATTAGTGATTAGAGTAAAGTGATATTTATTCCATTACTACACGTATTTCGGCATTACGATCCTCTTCATGCAATGAATAATGATAATACAACAAGCAAGTATATATACTTATATTCTTAGATAAAAGTGATAAAGTAGACTATCAGATTAAAGCATAGTAACTACTTTAACAAAACTATCTGATAGAACCCCTAATCTCATTTCGTGGAATGAATTTATGTTTTGTTAAGGTAAAGTTTAATTTTTGTTGATGAAATCTGCTGTCTGTTTGGTATATAGGCATAATCTTAAAATTGCCATTACTACAGTTATAAAGGTTTTCACTCACAAATAAATCTCGGTTTTGTGAATGTTTTACATTTGCTAGACAAGGCTTGTTAAGAACGTAGATAATTTTCATTTCGCATGAGTGCTCAAGAAGAGACTATTCTGTATCAAAGTACTCAGAATTATAGAGGCAACTGCCACTGCTGAAACATCTTTTGTAAAGTTTATTAATGAGTTTCAAAAAAGAAATCGATCTTCACTTTCCTGTCCATGGAAAATCATCATTCTTTTTATACATATGGTGCCCATTGATACTTTTATATAATATCATCATTGATTCCAACTGATAAATGCAATAGGACCACTGTTATAGTTTTCGATAAGATAACTGGCTTGTATCAAGAATTTACATGTTCCTTTTTTGATAAAATCGTTGTGTTCATGATAAATCTCGTTGTATTTTCCCGCTAATTATCGGTATTCCAATGGATACTAAATGCGCCCTACTTATGGCTGACATTGTCCTGTAGCCATATGAAGTAAGAATTCATAATGTGTCTGTTCTTTACATAGAGAAACAGAAAGCATCTCCATTCTAAGTTACGGTAAGCGTTAAGCATCGTCTTGCCGCCATTTATTCAAATGAACTCAAAAGATACAACTGTGAATACCTCCTCTGCTTCGTACCTCTTGTCAATCAATGATGATAGTTCTTTACACACTTTTCTTTACAACAGACATGGCGATTTTAGTTGTAGTATTACCAACGTCGCTTTCCTGACAGGCAACATACCGTCCTCTTTTTAAACTATGGCGTTTTCACTTCAAAACGATTACGCTGTGAAAAGCTATTTTCTAAATTCGAAGATTGCATACTGAGGCTAAGCCACGATGCTTCTCATACAAGGATATGTTGGGGAATGTCTAAAATTATCACTTGGGACAATCAATTCTTTGCTCAATATAAGGATATTATGCAGGATGAGGTCCATCTTTTCAAAATAATAACCGATATTTTGGGACGTGATCAAATACACTTTATCTTTCTTTACCTTTTTGGCAATATCGGATTCAACAATATTTGTTCATTAGTTATGGCAGATTTCACAAGACATTTGCGACGAGTGGAGTACATGTATGCCCGAAAGAGACCGTGACACCTCTAGGGCATCTGGTCTCACTTCAAAACTAAAATTGGGGTTCTTATTCGTCTTGATGTGGAACCATAAGTAATGTTGTACTAATACAGAATACAGACAATATGTTTTGGGTAGATACATTAAAAGCATGAAAAGTTATGTTGAAAAATGTTAAAATAAGTTCTCTTGATGATATCCTAAACATTCATATTTGGAATAGTAGTGATTTATGTATAGCAAATAAATCACTCTTCTTTAAAAATTGGTTTAATACAAATATTTTTACTATCAGGGATATCATTAACAATAATTTTGAAATTTTAAGTCAGAAGAGTAAGTTTAACTTGAAAACCAATTTTATAGAATATTATCAGAAATTAAATCTGGCCTTCATAGATATTGCGAAACAGTATATTCCAGAAGTGGAATTAATCAAATGTGGATCCTTAAAAATTCAAAAGAGTTGTTAGAAAATCTAAAGTCAAAAAGTTTTACTAAAATTCACTCTATCAAGTCTTTTGACTTTTCGACTCTTTACACAACGATCCCTCATCAGAAATTAAAAGACAGATTAGCGAAAATTATTCAAAATGCATTTACTAGTAAAAACGGAAACCGCAAATTCAAATATATAGTAATAGGCCACGATAAAACTTACTTTGTTAGGGAAAATTCTGATTCCAAAAATAAATACACTGAAACAGCTGTCATCCAGATGTTGAACTTTCTTATCGATAACATTTTTGTGGTGTTTGGAGGTAAGGTTTTTCAACAAATTGTCGGCATTCCAATGGGCACTAACTGTGCTCCGCTTCTGGCTGACATATTCCTTTACTCATACGAAGCTGAATTCATTCAGTCTTTGCTTTCGCAAGGAAAAAACAATTGGCTCTTGGCTTCAATTTTACTTACAGATATATAGATGACTTGCTTTCAATTAATAATCCTTCATTCGCGGATTACCTTAGCATCATCTATCCAAGTGAACTTGAGGTCATAGAAACCACAGAAAGTAGTAATTCTACTTCGTATTTAGATATTATGTTGTCTTTCGACATTAATGGTCAATTGAACACCTCACTCTATGACAAACGTGACGATTTCAATTTCGCTATCACAAACTTTCCTTTCATAAGTAGCAACATTCCATCATCGCCCGCATACGGCGTATTCATATCTCAGTTAATACGTTATTCCAGAGCATGTTCAAATTACAGTGACTTTGTTCTGAGGGCTAGACGACTTTCAGTTAAGCTGCTCAACCAGGGTTATATATGTGCTAGACTAGCAACGTCACTGAGGAAATTCTATGGTCGTTACGAGACTCTTATTACTCCATAATTAAATACATATGGAATTTACACGATCTGACTCTTTCTACTGGGTATATGTGACGGGTGTTGCTAGCAAACAGGAGATGCTCACTCTCCCCGGGCACCTGATCTCACTCCATCACAGGGGTTCACATATGCTCTTCAAGTAGACATATTTTGTTATTTTCCATTTGTTTTTTATTTTCACTGATTTTGTATGTCCTCTGGTTTTATGATTTTTGGACTTGTGCTTTGGATTTATCCATCATCTCTACATACAACAATGTAAAACATGCTATTAAAGCATGTTGTAAGAAATACAAAACTAATACTGACAGTGGTGTATATATTTCGAATGATTTGTCTTTGCCTCCCACAATTATGCCTTTTTATAATCATAGGAGCGGCTGTAAATATTATTACTCGCTTCTTATCGATTCCGCTAGTGTACCAAGTCCAAGTGGTATGAAAAAATGGAATGATATTATATTCCTTAACGATACTGAATGGAATTTTATCTGTAACCCTTTCAAAATTGGTGCTTCAACAAAATTGCAGGGATTTCAATTCAGAATTAACCACGGAATTTTAGGCACAAATACATACACGAAGAAATTAGAAATTAATGACAATGAAAAATGTTATTTTTGCAAAGCTACACCTGAAAGCATAATCCATCTTTTTATTTCTGTACAATAGTTCAAAATTTCTGGGATAATATAATCAAATACATTTATGATAATACTAATGTTCTATTAGACATAGACATGAAAATAGCTAATATTGGGAAATATTACAAGTTCAGTAGAACTTCCAATAATCTTCTATTATTGATTGCAAGATTTTATATTTTAAATGCAAAATGCAAGAAAAAGATTTGAACATTAATGCTCTCAGAGTTGAATTAAAGAATTATATCATTAGTGAAAAAAAATCAAGCTCTTAATAATAATAATTTTCCTTCTTTTGATAAAGAGTGGAATATGTGGACAAACAGTTTTTAAAGTGATCAATATCCCTTTTCTTTACCCATCATCATAGCTTATTTTAAGATTATAAATTTCTCGTTTCTATTTTAATTATCTTGAACGCTCGTATTACAACTCATTATTTGTTTTTTTTTTTCTAAATATTCATACACTATCTAGTTATCGTGGACGTCATCATTATCACAGTGTATAAATGTATCATACATGATACTTGTAAATGTGTATGTGTACCTTGGATGTTGTTTGATATCCTCTACTCACAAGTTCTATGCTACATTAAAGTTTTATAATTCAAAGAATTTTAAAACTAAAATAAATTTTAATTCATTCATAATTTTCCTGGTCTTATTTTACGTTTTCATTTTTGTTGGAAAGTATATTTTTAAACAAATGTGAGTGAGGAAGCGCATCTATTTCCTCTTTTATCATCTTATTTATTTCTGTTCAAATAACTTCATTAAGTTTTACATCGGTATAAAGCTCATGTATTTCTTAACCATTTGCTATGTCAATTAAGAATTCACAGTTTTTACATCTATTACACAAATAGTTATTGTAGCTAGTTTTTGACTCTATTGATATAAATTCTTTACTGCATTAGTGTGACACTTCTATAGTCCTTGTAGATAAAGTTATTTATTCTGTTTTGACTGCTTTTAATTTATTTCTTTGTTACACAACTTCTCGCGGAATTACTGCGGAGGGTTTGACTTAAGTGTTATTATACCTTTTTCCTGATGTTATGTGGCTGTGACACTTTCTACACAGTGTTTGTTCACATTCATTTATATATACAGTGTTAATTATTATTGTTTCGTCTGTGTATAAGGACATTCACGGCGGGTGTGGCTAGCCAAACAGGGGACGCTCACTCCTCCCGGGCACCTGGTCTCACCTCTGAATTTCAGGGGTCCGTGAATGTCCACTGTGGTACATTGTTGTTAGTGCCATAGTCATGTGACAACAGTTACTTTCGTATTTTGCATGAATGTCACACTTATTCCCTTTGCAGTGTGGAGTTCGTGAAAAAGTTCCCCGCGGATGGTTTGACTTAAGTGTTATTATACCTTTTTCCTGGTGTTATGTTGCTGTGACACTTTCTACACAGTGTTTGTTCACATTCATTTATATATACAGTGTTAATTATTATTGTTTCGTATGTGTGTAAGGACATTCACGGCGGGTGTGGCTAGCCAAACAGGGGACGCTCACTCCTCCCGGGCACCTGGTCTCACCTCTGAATTTCAGGGGTCCTCGAATCTCCACTGTGATACACATTGTTGTTAGTGCCATAGTCATGTGACAACAGTTACTTTCGTATTCTGCATTACTGTAATTGATTTTATCACCTACACTTTTCGGAGCAAATAGTGTCATCCTTCAAAGGGAATCCGCCGCGTTAATTAATCTTAAGTTTTGTGACGAACAACCTGATTGGTCAAGACCTCAAGTCCGAAAGTTTACTGGACAGATTGCGACTGCAACAAATGTCCAGCTTTGCTTAAATAAAGATAAGTTTTATTTGATATCGAACTTGATTTCTTCCAATCAGGTAAGTTCAATTATAGTTTTAATTATTTCTCTTTTTAAAATTTTTCTAAGTAATGTTGTAACTTTTTTAACGTGTAAGTTAATGTATAATTTTACTGACTTAGCTATTAGGTAACATTTATTCTCATTTCTTCCTAATTTTTACGGTGATCTCGTATATATAAACTAAGAAAAGTAAAAGGCTCCGATAACGTTATTTTATCATGTAATAAAATAGTCAAACGTCTCCTAAATAGACAATATGATATTGAGATCATCAAAAAGACTATAGGTCTTGTATTTGGCCCCTCTACAGATTTATGCAGACTTTTACTTGAACGTTGCAAGCTGACTAACAGGGCAGTGGGGACTATATGACAGGCCTTGTCCAAACCTCTTTCAGAGGAGACATGGTCCTGAACCTCGTCCCCTCTGACTGTTAGTCGGGACTCCTACAGATCTAGGGTCTTAGCTCGCTTTCAGACTGGCAGAGCACGGTTTATCATGTTGATGTCGCATATATTTTTATACCATTATGTGTTTTACAATACCTTACGTGTTTATATTTTTATGACCTCTCAATATGCGATACCTGTTGACCCTTGTTCTTTACATGGAGGATTATTTATAAATTTTTAAATGTACGTCCTTTGATTGTTCTGCTGTTACGGTGAGTGGGAAGGTGGGCCCGTAAACCGGTTAACCACACCATTTGTTTGACTTTTGTCAAATTAAATGACCGTCCTAAGTCGGTATCGTAATTGCACTACAATCAAATATTTTTGTAATGTGTTATATGTTCTAGTATATTATTTATATTCATGTATTGTATAGCTCCATGGTGACTTCTGCCACATAACTGAGCCAGTAACTCCTCTTTTTTCTTTGTTCTTATCTGGTAATTTGTTGTATTATTGAATATTAATTTTCGTAATTTCTATTTGCACTGATGTTGTTTTTAATTCATTTTGTTGTTGCAGGAAATGTTTTAAATTGTTTAACTTTCATTTCAGAATCTTAAAATTATTTCAGTTTAATCTTATTCTCTTTTATTAATGTAACATTCACTTTTAATCGAAACATATAATATGCTTTGTAAGCAGTGTATTATGTTTATTCAAATTTCCCGCGTATTTGGAACTCTTTAGTCTTTGGAAGCAGAAAAGTAATTTGTTTACAATAATATAAATGTTAGAAATTAATTTGGCTGCGAAACCCAAAACTACTTTATTTCTCTACTATTTTCATTTTTCATTCACATCGATAGTTGAATCATGATATGAAACCTGATAAACTTAGTCTACAGAGTTCCAGTACGTTCTATTTATATGTACACTGCATTATATTGTGTTTATATCTTCATATGTTGAAAAAAAGGACTCTCTGTCCAGCTTTGTTTAAATAAAGATAAGTTTTATTTGATATCGAACTTGATTTCTTCCAATCAGATTACCTGTGGAAACGAGTGCATCGTATTTGACACAGCGCTGATTCCCCTAAGTTCCAAGACACATAAGGCTATAAATAGCCGGTGTGAAATTTATATTACTATTCTTGTTTGTGATGTGACTGGATGAAAATAAATTATGGAGAAAAAAAATAAGCAATGTTGTCTTTTTATTTTAAAACTTTGAGATTGAATTAACCTCAAGGTATTTCCTCGTGTGTACTTCTGAACATGTGCTTCTTTTTACTTGTCGCCCTTTAACAATATGCATGTTATCTTCGACCAAGCCTGATGTGACATATACTTCCGGGTATAAAAAAACATCAGTTCTGTAGACCATCCAATTATCACTGGTCACGGCTGTAATAACTAAGACTCCAGTAAACCATTTGGACATCTCAATCAAGCACACACATGTAATGACTTAAATCATTTCAATGTTAAGTATCAGTATATATCATCGTTAATGATGGCATTCGTCTCTAGTGGTATTATCAACATAGCATTTAATGCATCAGTACTAACAACATTTTTTCCCCTTCAAATTTAATGTGATAAAAATTTTGTAGCTTCATCAACACCTGTAAGAAGCATAAGATTTGAAAAACGGGAATTTTCTTATAAGGGCATTTGGTTCTTTGTGCCAAGCCATAAGTCATGTTCAATACCCAAGAATGTGAATCGCCATATATCGAATCAAAACAAATCTATTGACATGACTGAAACGCTTATTGATGTCTTCGACGACCCAAGAAGGAAGAACTCGAAAGAATACATGACAAATATGTGTTAGTACCAGCTGACAAAGCCTCAAACAATATAGTTTTTATTTGCATGGCGTTTTATATAAATTGTCTTTTAGAGGAACTTGGCATTAACAAATCTACTGTTCATCCAACTTACACTCGCTCTACACTCTCACTAGATGAAATTATTGATAACCATAAGTCAATGTTGAGTACCTTTAACTTATGAACTAAGGATAGTGAGTGCGAGTTACCCTAATTATATTGGATTCCTAAACTACACAAAGATCCATATAAACATAGGTTCATTGCAGGATCCAGTAAATGCTCCACCAAACCTCTATCAGCTCTCCTTACGAAAATATTATCTGCAATTAAGGAGAACCTTCAGACGTACTCCGATGTGATTTACTCTCCAAGTGGGGTTAATCAGTTTTGGATCCTAAAAAACTCCAAAGAATTATTAGAAAACTTAAAATCTCAAAATCTGACAACTATTAAATGCATTAAGACTTATGATTTTTCTACACTTTATACCACCATACATCATGATAAGTTGAAAAACATGTTCTTTAGAATTATTGATAAACGTTCCTTCACCAAAAATGGTTCTCGCAGATATAAATTTATTGTACTAGGATATCCAAATACATATTTTGTGAAAACCATTCTGATTCTTAATAGAAGTACTCTGAAGATGACATTAAAACATGCTGGACTTTCTGATTGACAATATATATGTTGTGTTCGGTGACCAGGTCTTCCAACAAACTATCGGAATCCCTATGGAGACTAACTGTGCTCCTTTACTAGCCGATTTGTTTCTTTCGTCGTACAAAATTGACTTCATACAAAATCTTGTAAGTCAAAATAAGAAGCAATTGGCATTGTCCTATAATTTTACATTCAGATATATTGATTATGTACTATCAATAAATAACAAAAACTTTGATGCATACGTACATAAAGTATATCCCAAGGAACTTGAAATTAAGGACACTACAATATCCAATTCATGTGCTTCATATTTAGATCTTTTATCGCCTGCGTACGGTGTTTATGTATCCCAATTGATTGGATATTCGCGAGCGTCATCTGAGTATTCATTTATCGAAGTCCACTAACGTTACTAGGAGAAAAGTTACTCAAAAAAGGATATGAGATATCACGACTTATGTCAACATTCCGCAAATTTTACGGTCGTTATAAAGACCTTATTTGCTCATATGATGTATCGTTGTCTGACATGTTGACTTCCTTATTTCACAGTAACTAAACCATCTGTATTACCTATACTATACAGCAGTATCCTTACTGCTTATGACATATACCTCTTTTGACTACGGCTGTGCCGTTTCCTATTTCTGTGACAGCGAATAATACTTTTTCGCTTATACTTATGACATCACGACGGGTGTGACCGGTCGGCAGGGGATGTTTACTCCTCCATGGTACCTGATCCCACCTTTGTTTTGACAGAGGTTCGTGATTGCTAATATTTTATTTACATATGTATTGTCGTGTTTCTTCGACTTCAAGTTGTGGATATCGGATTAATATCTTTGATTTGTATGTATATATCAGTGGCGGATTTAGAGGGGGGTGCCCCCCCCCTTTCGCCATATATTTACTGGTAAAAATCCAGATTTGACACCAAAAATGTCTTAGTAGTTTGGCTAATTTATACACAAGTGCCCCCCCCCCCTCTTTCGGAAATCCTGATTCGCCACTGTATATTCCTGTATTTGTGTCATTGTATTATCTTTAGACGGATGTTATCGCACGATGCTGGTACGGCAAATGCTGTCTTTTCCCGATTTGTGTCATCGTATTATCTTTAGACGGATGTGTGGCATGATGCTGGTAGACAGTTGATGTATATATTCCTGTATTTGTGTTATCGTATTACCCTTGAAAGGATGTTATCGCACGATGTGGTCAAATATTTTTGTTTTTCTTTTTTCTTTTTTTTTCATAGGATGGATACTGACATGTACTTTGGTCACATATCTTACCCATTTTTAAACATTTTAGGTCAATTTTATATAGTTTTCTCTTTAAAGAGGCACTGTTCCTCACCACCTGAATTTAAACTATTCAGTATTGAAAAGAAAATCATTGATTTCTTATTTTTGTAGGCTTCCCAAAGATTTAAACTTTTCGTTAATACAAAAATTTAAAACTTTACTTCTGCAAAGATCATGCATTATTTATAAAATAAAATGAATTCTTGTCAGGTGCACATAAATTGTCCATATTTGCCGGAAGCGCTGCCTTCGCGCATGTGCAGTAATATATTCCTGAGCGAACGTAAACGAAAATACCAACAAAATGGAGAAAGTGAAAAGGAAACGGGGTAGAAAGAATTTCTTTAGAGATTCAAATATGAAAAGTGGAAAAACAGCTGTGAATAAAGACATCCTTGTGGTTTTGATGCGATCACATGATTGATGACCCATGAATATTCATTATCTAGGCGTGAAATTGCCGAGAACAGCACGATATTTCCGACATTCGTATCTCTCCTTGTTTAAAATATGAAAAACTTGAAATGCAGGAGTTATGCTGGGTGAACCTCTTATACTTTTATGTATGAATCTTGATGAAAAGAAGATATTACTGAACTTATCACAGGGAGAATTTTATAAGTTTTGTCCGTTGTCAAAAAAATATAAGCAAACCATATGGAGTTATGACAGAGCTATACATGAGGGGATACTCACTAGTTCTGACAGAACTATACATGAGGGGATGCTCCCTAGTTATGGCATAGCTCTGTCATAACTAGGCAGTATCCTCTTATGTATCGCTCTGTCATAGCTAGGGTGTATACCTTCATGTATAGCTTTGTCATAATTAGGGAGCATTCCCATAAGTTTTAATACAAAATTAAGTATCCCTATGTCAACAGAATAACTTTGAAATCGGATCGGTATCTCAGACTTTTACTTTTAGAATATCCTTTGGTGAATTCTTGCCTTTGTAGAATGCTTCAAAATGATGTATTAAAGTGCCACTACACCAATTTTTTTCTCATACTAATTTAATAATTTGATGTAAATAAAACCCCTTGGTGCCAAAACTTTTACAATCAGATGCTGCAATAAGTAGCTATTGCTGATTAAACTCCAGGTGTTTACCTGTTTAACGCGGCCACGCGTGCGAGAATATCAATAAATCTCTGTTGTCTGGAATCGAGATCGCTGACGTCACATTATGTGGTCACTTCATGGAAACAGGATATATTATAGTAGAAATAAGTCGCTTTTTACATGAAATTTAGTAAGCAAAACAATGAGTACACAAAATTCTTTTATTAAGATTTATTAGACGAGAGTGATGTTCATTTTTCTTGCGATTCATCGTCATTCGAAGAAGGTGAACATGATAGTGACGAGAAAAAAGGTGATGTAATCCAATGTACTTTGCGTACGTCAGTAGAGCCGTACCAGTACTCCATTTTGATGTTGCTTGACATGATTTCGACCGTTTGTTCGGTTTTATTAAAAACTGACAAGAAAAAGACTTCTTTGTTGGTTGGGGCAAATTTTCTTTTTCCATGTTGCTCTGTAGCATTCATAAATGTAACAATTTCAATATTGTTTCTCGCAGTATTCAGTATGTGTCTCCGCACAGGCCGTACGTAATTCATCAATATATTGTAATGTAAAATGTAGCTCAGATATCTTATGTATATATTTATTTATAAAAATAATCAACATTAAAAAATTGAGTTCTATTTGTGAACCATGTAATGCTAGGGATTCTGAGGGAGTGAAGGGTTGGGATTGCGCCCTCCCACTGACCTCCTGAATCCATCACTTATATTGTAGTTACCTCATCTACATCCATTATATCTACATGGCAATCGCGGATTTAGAGGGAGGGGGTCGCCCCCCCCCCTCCTTTGGTCACATATTTACCAGTAACAATCCAGATTTTGCACCAAAAATGGCCGAGAAGTTTGGCTAAAACCCATTTATTTATTTATTTTTGGAGCTGATGTTTGACTTGCCATTTTCTCATCCGGACTTAAAATTTCCAAATAAGGGTTACTTGCTCCTAAACTACTTAGAGACCCAGGTGAATCAAATGCGATTGCTGGTCGCCATTGGACAGAAGGTATTGCACCGGGAAGTGACAATTGTCCCGCTTTGTTGCATTTCAAAGCGAATGGGAAACTTTCTGGTGTAAAATGCAGAGAACATAAGGTCGAATATTTTGTAGGAACATTTTGCTCGCTTTTGAATCCACTGGCGTCGTTCATTGGGTGTCTTGGGAAAACCGTGCATTGACACACCATCGCATTGGTGTTTCCACAATTAGTAGAAACACAACGAACACCCCTCCCCCCACCCCCCGACTTTGCTTTCTTCACGAGGCATTTTTTTCTCTTCAATATTATTAAACAACTCTGCTCTTCGGACACTTCTATACTAAAGTCCAGCACTGTATACATAATATGACGTCAGCATCTCCGTCGCAGAATCTGGCGTTTCTGTATATTTACTTTAAATTTAAACATTATATCTATCGAGATCTGAATAGGGTTCATTATACAAGTAACACCTTAACTCATCGGGACGAATCTCCGAAGAGCAAATGTCATAGCCCTAGTGTTGGCGTCGGTGGCGTAGACAAAAATTTTAACCTTGACTATAGCTTCAAATCTATTAAATATAAGGCTTTTATATTTTACATGTACATTCCGTGTGACAAGACCTTGCCATTGGTACCATCATTTTCGACCCCGCAACCTTGATAATTATATAATCATCACGATAATATCATTTTTGAGTCACTCGTGATCAATACAGAAAATCTACCGTCTACAGAAAGGTGGCGTCTACATTTCGGAACAGTGAATGCGATATCAATTAAGAATGTTATCGTGTATTTTAACATGACTTGAGAATTTCCCATATATGTCCCATAGAGTTTCACCGTGCTTTATTCTCTGATATATTCACGGTCAGAATCACCACGCCTACTAAGCAGTCATGTGCTTAAAAGCCCCGCCCCCACCCATCGGTGTTATTGGTTTTGACAATGTGAATAAAATCAATTTCCAGAAAACCGATTTAGGTCATGCTATTTAGGTTTTCTGAAAATCAAATTATTGAATTTTACGTAACATCCACTTTCAATACACAAAACTGTCGTCTGCATCTACTTTCTATACACAAAAAGCACATGCACAATGGATAAAGCGTATATGACCTAAATTTATTCTTGTTGAAATAAAATATTAATATTAAAGTACTTATTTTCATACTTCTTTCTACAGTTCATGTCAGAATAGAAATAATGACGTCCTAGTCGTTATCTAATGTCCAGTAACCGCCCCTCGTCGCATTAACGAAACAAATTACCACCTCGCCGCTTAAGTAGATTTTACATGATTCTGAATTATATTTAAATGACTTGCAATGATGATGACTAAAAAATATAGTTGTGTTCTTTGTAATCTTTATTAGATCACTTATCACTTGAAATATCTTTGAAAATATCATCAGTTATTACATCGAGTTTCTTATGACTCCGTACATGAAGCCGCAAAATCGGGAAAGTTTTGACCATGATCTCTCACTACTCCATACATAATTTCAGCTGTTGATAAACAGAATAAATAACCAATATTTCCGATTCCTGGAAAACGACATATCCTTCGCAAATTATACTTGAAATCGAGGTCGCATTGACGCTTGGTTCTTCCGGGAGTCGCATAACACAAGTCATGTATGCCACACGCTTCCCTGAAGTAAAAATGATACTATTTGTAATAATATGAAAAGATATATAGTAAATTGCAATGAAAAAGTTATGTAATTAATTTTGTGCAATTTCTGCAATTCACCTGAAAGTATAAGGTCGATTTTATTTCCCGAGGAATCAACGTATTATCTGACAAATAGGGGACAGATTTATACTGCCATAAATTAGGGTTGAGGTGGTCGATACTGTAATGATACATCTTTCCTGATCTGTCTTCTCGAGTCTTATGTAATAATTTTCTTTGCAAGAAGCTAATAGCAAAATGGTTAACCAAACCGACTGTTATTTATAACTTTCCATACTCGTTGAACAGCGTGTTTGCAGTGATATGCAGCATTTTTGTGATTCCTTCGTCCCCTCTGACTGTTAGTCGGGACTCCTACAGATCTAGGGTCTTAGCTCGCTTTCAGACTGGCAGAGCACGGTTTATCATGTTGATGTCGCATATATTTTTATACCATTATGTATTTTACAATACCTTACGTGTTTATATTTTTATGACCTCTCAATATGCGATACCTGTTGACCCTTGTTCTTTACATGGAGGATTATTTATAAATTTTTAAATGTACGTCCTTTGATTGTTCTGCTGTTACGGTGAGTGGGAAGGTGGGCCCGTAAACCGGTTAACCACACCATTTGTTTGGCTTTTGTCAAATTAAATGACCGTCCTAAGTCGGTATCGTAATTGCACTACAATCAAATATTTTTGCAATGTGATATATGTTCTAGTATATTATTTATATTCATGTATTGTATAGCTCTATGGTGACTTCTGCCACATAACTGAGCCAGTAACTCCTCTTTTTTCTTCAGTTTTACTTGACCGTCGGTATATTTTGTCACGTAGGTAAATCCAATTCAATAAAGAGACACACAAAATTTGTTAGACTGTGGTGTGACAAAGACTTCAAAACTCAAACGAGAAAGTAAACACAAAGACTGTACTACTTTGTGTTTGTAGTACAGACGTACAACAGACAACAGGGATTTGGCGCATTGGTCCCCCACAATTATATCAATATAAGAAGATTGCATAGAATATTTGATTTACCCAAAGCAATACACCTCCTCCCGTTTGTATCAAATAAAGGCAGACATATTTATCATATATAAATTGTCCATATCCATGCAAAACTAAGGACATGGTGAGCCACGGAACTTAAAAGTTTGCTCCAAAAATTTAGTCATACACTGAGAAGTTCATTAGGTCAGACACATCGCTACGCTTTCCCTTTTGAAAACGATGTCTGAGGATTTAAACTAAGACAAATACGCTTCCTATAGCGGCTTCTGAATGGTCGTTCGCAGTATGATAAAACTGGAGAGTTCCTTCCAACCAGTATGTCTTTATTTGAAACCAAGTTTGAGATGATCTGTAAAGATTTTAAAAAGACACAGACAAGAGGAGGTATATTCATGGTAAATCGGAAGTTCTATCTTTTCTTATTGTATTGTAAAAATTAAGAGGGGTGGTGGGGGACGACAAGTCGAAAGTCCGGTAAACAAACAGTAGAAATAATAACCATCATGTCTTGTAGAAATAAATGGAGCATGCGTAACTTGACACAGGTTGGAGCCCGACTAGCGACTTGTTGGCATCCTGTTTGTCGGATGTCCGTAAAACCGATGCACCATGAAAGAACCCTCTGTGCTTGGTAGCACCATGAAAGAACCCTCTGTGCTTGGTAAAATCAAAAGTAGATGTCATATAAGTAAAGTGATCTTATTGTAGTATAAAACAATGAACAAACGGATGCAGTTGACTTTCAAGAATGTAAAGATGATGGATAAATCCAAACCACAAGTCCAAAAATCATGAAACCATAGGACATACAAAATCAGTGAAAATGAAAAACAAATGGAAAATAACAAAATATGTCTACTTGAAGAGCATATGTGAACCCCTGTGATGGAGTGAGATCAGGTGCCCGGGGAGAGTGAGCATCTCCTGCTTGCTAGCAACACCCGTCACATATACCCCGTAGAAAGAGTCAAATCGTGTGAATTCCATATGTATCTATATATGGAGAAGTCGAAGTAGGTAACCTTCTAGTATAGAAGGTGTCAAATCTGTGTAAAGTGATCGGAATCGGTCTCAGTCCAGAATATCATTTAAAAGTCTGGATAACGAGATATCATATGGAGTAATAAGAGTCTCGTAACGACCGTAGAACTTCCTCAGTGACGATGCTAGTCTAGCACATATATAACCCTGGTTGAGCAGCTTAACTGAAAGTCGCCTAGCCCTGAGAACAAAGTCATTGTAATTTGAACATGCTCTGGAATAACGTATTAACTGAGATATGAATACGCCGTATGCGGGCGATGATGGAATGTTGCTACTTATGAAAGGAAAGTTGGTGATAGCGAAATTGAAATCGTCACGTTTGTCATAGAGTGAGGTGTTCAATTGACCATTAATGTCGAAAGACAACATAATATCTAAATACGAAGTAGAATTACTAGTTTCTGTGGTTTCTTTGACCTCCAGTTCACTTGGATAGATGATGCTAAGGTAATCCGCGAATGAAGGATTATTAATTGAAAGTTACACTTTATTTACTTAGTTTTCGAATATTCAATTACCTATAATATCAATAAAATGAGAATGTTTTTAGAGTTTAAAGCACTGAATGGCACTGAAAGTAGTTAATTGGTTTGTTCACATTTTTTTAGATGTGAAGGTCTTTGTTTTTATCTTTTCGAGTTTTTGAAGCATGAACTGCTGGATTTATCGTCGTGATCGACATCATTCAATGACTTGGATGCTCATTATACCAGAGATCATATATATTTGATGTATTCGTGAAAATTTGGGCAAGAGGGAGGGGACAAAACTTTCTCCTTTCTCCCAGAAAATGGTCGTAGATTGTACAGATCCTTATGTGCATACACACTTTAGTAATGAATAAAAATTCTCCTATTGGTTTAAGGGCTCCACTTTAAATCATTTTGCTTTTTACCCTTCAGCTTTTCGTAAAAATGTATGACATTGAAAAGGTTTTAACTGTTAGATTTATGGAAGAGTTTTTAGATGTAGTACCGAAACGGCATTGTAACCCAAAATTTCTAATGATTTCGTTTTATGTGCGTATCCTTGTTGCTCTGCTCGGTGACTTTTATGATACGACTGGGTCAAATATCTGCTTTATGTCTGCTTTTCATTTTATAACTCCAGACGTCCCTGAGTTTTATATACGATCAAAAACTACAAAACTAGGATCGAAAAGGATAATTGAAAACTTGGTTGCCTGAAGTTGAAACGAGTATATATCGTCTTATACAATTGTCTGGGCCTCTGGTATTTTACACGTATGAAATTTTACTTTACCCGAAAACGTCTGTCAGTGGACCAGTTAGGATCGAGGCACTGCAACCATCATTCCGACCGTACCAATTACTCGTGGAACCTCGACAAGAAAATGAGCGACAGAAACGTCTCATCTAGTAAAAAGAAAATAAAACAAAGTATTTTCATAAGTATTTTGAATGTAAAATGTTATACAGGCCTAAAAGACAAAGCTAGCCTGAACCGAGGTCACTATATATTATGTATAAGGAGTACCAAACTCATGTTTTAGTCACTCCCCTCCGAGTATTTATAACAAATTATCAATATAGAATCTAAAATCCGACCAAGTTTTCTTATTACAAAAATCTGGGGTTCTGTATTACCCCTATGAAAGAGAAGACGGGAAAATCTGACACAAATCACAGAAAACATTAAAAAAAGTATATTGTATTACAGTCATAATACTGACCGAGAACGATCAATTAAAATAAAAGATAAAACAGAATTTATCTGACAAAACTGTCTGACACAAATTTCCAAGGACATCTCCAATAAACACAGAAAACGATATTAAAATATTCGATTGTATTTAAGATACCGACTTAGGACGGTACATTAAAGTATCAAACGTCACTCAAAAATTTGTGTTGTTAAGTGTTTTATGGGCACCGACCTATCTACTCTCCGCTAAAACAGCATTAAGGACACTTATTTAAAAATTTATATATAATCCTCCATATCAAGGACAAGGATCAACATGTTTCTCACGACGAGAAGTCATAAGAATGTTTGCTTGAAAAGTTTTGAATATCATGCTAGAATCAAAATTATATTTAGCGACATCAACATACGTCAACCGTCAACCATGCTCTGTTCGTCTGTAAGCGAGCTCAGATCATTGAGCTGTAGGAGTCCCAACTAACAGTCAGAGGCCACGAGGCTCAGGACCTTGTCTCCTCTGAAAAGGTTTGAAAAAGGCCTATCATGGATTTCCCACCGCCCTGTTAATCAGCGAAAGCGTTAAATTATTTTAGATCTCGTAAATATGAAATTATCGGAAACTTTTACCCTCCTTAGTGTGTACACTAAATCACCGTAGACACAGGGATAAGAAACTCCACAGGGTACACATTGTGGAAAAGTCACATTTCCAAATTTAGATAAAATGTCTGAATAAAATTTGTAAAATTTACCAAAAAATATCAATATTCCTGAGTCATAACTTTGATTGGTTGGTTGGTTGATTGGTGTTTTACGTCGCTTTCAACAATATTTCAGTTATATCGCGACATGGAAGCAGGAGGTTACCAACCTTTTAAACATAGTGGCGCAACCCGGGAATCGAACCCGGATCGTCGGCGCCGCAAGCCAAGCGCTTAACCACTACACCAAGCCTGCCCCCATAACTTTGAAAATGATTTGATTTTTTTTCTTCTTTTTTGCATGAAAATCAAATACGTTAGTGCAAGCTCTAGCAAATTGAACTATTTGACTAATATGAATACCATATGATGGGAGTGTAGGGACATCACCATCCAAATAAGGAAACTTTACAATAGGAAATCTAAATGCGTCACTTTTATCATATATAAGTTTGTATGGATATTGATGTTGATAATTTAAAATCTAAATCCAAGAAAGGCGTTTCCTTATCAGAAGTATTGACTATGTTTAACTGAAGTTTGGGTGGATAAATGCCTATAATATATTTTCCAATATGGAGTTTTCAATAACTGAAATAGCATCAGAGTATCTAGAGGCGTCATTGAACTTATTACCTGTAATAAGACTGAAACATTTTGAGGTTTGAATAGGATGCATGAGGTCCCTCTCATAACAATATAAAAATCAATTTTCTATAAGGGGAGCACAGTTAATAACCATAGGAATTCAAATAAATAAATGTTGATAAAAGCGTTGCACTGAATTGCAAATAAATATCACCCATCCAAACTGTGATGGAATTATATAACTCAGCACAAGTCCAAATGTCACTCAAAAAGACAGTTGGTATGGTTTACCGGTTTACGGGCGCCCACTTTCCCACTCACCGCTAAAGCAACACAATCAAAGGATACACATTTAAAAAATTATAAATCATCCTGCATATAGAGAAGATCAACAGGTTTCTCAAGACGAGGGATCATAAAAAGTTTTTAACAGAAAACATTTATCGAGTAATACATGTATATACTGATATCAAAAATATGTTACACGTCATCAACATAAGTCAACCGTGCTCTCCCCGTCTCTAAGCTAACTATAAGTTGTGAAGTTAACACCTGAAAATTGTTGTCTTCAAAATCGGCACCTGACGTCTAAGGTTTACAGATAAAATGATACAAAATAGAATGCAACCTCAGAAAGTAGTATATCATGTTACAAACAACTGTAATCTCAGTAAATTTAACTGTAATTTCTCTGTTGATATGAAAGTTATCGTGCGAAGCCATGATTTCACTTATATCTTTAGAACAAAAGACGCTTTGCAATTTTCTTCTTTATTGCACCTTAGAAATTAGTATTTCTCTATCAATAATTCGAATAAGTGATTATAAATTGTCTGTCGTTTTTATGTTCAAATTTCTTGCCTATTGCGATATTCATTTATATGTACGACAATAATAACAAAATAAATCTATATTATTTAAATCACATAATCATAGAGTATTAAGAAAAAGTATGATATATTATTGTTTTCCGTTTCACCAATGTTACGGCAGTATAGTGCTGTATCAATGTGACACAAAAATGTACCGCTATTCATAGACTAAAAGAAAAGAGCCAAATACCAGGAGGGGTAATCGTCCACTGATTAGCCACCAAACCAGCTTTAAATGCCGAGATATACCACCCAAAAACATTTAAACACATAAGGCATTCGAGGAATACGGCACAATGATTGATAGATAGCAACTCACCAAATATGGTATTAGGACATTTGTTTAAAAAAGTAGTGAATACTACATCTTTTATCATTACCAATATTTTGTAATTATTAGACCGCATGCGTGTATAATGACTACACACCTCGTTTGTGATGCTGTGACATACTTCGCACTGGAATTTACTCCAAGACCAGCATGTACCAACTGTAAAACTTTCTCCTGTCGGACATCGAAGTGTTTGGTCAGGACAATCCGCAGACACTAAGCCTATCAGCATCGTCGTCATCATCATCATTAGAATGAAACTACTAGTCACCTCCATCTGGAAGAGAAATCATCAACACTGTATAGTGTATACTGTGTATATTTATATGTCATTCCGAATTGTACGAATAATCTAACAAACCTGTTAAAAATAATATAAAACGCGATACCGATATTAGTTGCTTCGTCGTTGATCTATACACTTAAAAGATGTATCATTTTGTTTTGACCAAAATAAAACATTGAAATATATACCTCACAATAATAGACTCCTTGTATTCGTGCTTCTTATGTTTAAAATGAAAACTCCTTTACTCTAGACAAAACAAACAGTACCAAATTGAAAAGTGATGCTCTTTCAAAGTTTTCTAGGAAATAAAACTGGCAAAATGATGGTATTACCCAAATCAAATTTTCCAGGAAAAGATAGTAATCACAAACACGTCTGTTTTCACCCAATCATCTGGAACGCAATGCGTACTTCCTAACATAATTAAGTTCTTAGAACCAATAATAAATGCTAACTTAGTACGATTTAGACTGCAAAACCTTAGTACTGAATGTCACAACTATACAGAAGTTAAAAACAAATGTAAGTAACATGCAGAGCACACATTTGTAAGTTACTTTGCTTTAATTTTTGTGCTAGAATTAAGCCGGTGTGGCTAAGTGGACGGGCATGAAAGTAATATATCTCAGTAGAAGTTTGACTGTAGTTATCTCATGATGGTCAATTTCTCTATAGGTGTAACATGATACAGGTAAACGATTGCTCAGTGAATGAAAGATAGACAGGTAGAAGATAGCGTTTTAGCCCTACGATGATACAGGTAGATGATTGTACTATTGATGGAAGATAATACATGTAAATAATTGTACTATAGGTGTAAGATAATACAGGTAAATGACTGTACTATAGATGTAAGATAATACAGGTAAATAATTGCTCTATAGGTGTAAGATAATACAGGTAAATAATTGCTCTATAGGTGTAAGATAATACAGGTAAATAATTGCTCTATAGGTATAAGGTTGTACAAGTAGAGGATTGCTTTATGAGGTAAATGATTGCTCTACTGGAGTAAGATAATACATGTATATGATATCTTTCTAGGTTTAAGATTGTAGAGGTAGAGGATTGCTCTCTTGGTGTAAGATGATACATATATATGACAGCTTTATAGGTTTAAGATTGTACTGGTTGAGGATTGCCCTATGAGTGTAAGATAATACAGATAAAATAATTGCTGTATTGGTGGTCACATGGTGATGTTTCTCCAAGATCAACTCTTCCAAGAAATCTTTAAGATAAAACAACTAATACATCTGTTTACAATTTCCAGGACATCGTTTGTATATGTTTCTGGAGCACATGCACTTCCCAATTTCTTGGAAATTACCGTCCCGGAATGTTACCATAGTACCGGGTTATAGCTCACACATACACAGTACTGAAAGCCGTCAAAGACGTCAACAGACGCTGTTTACAGTTTGTACATCTTTACTGTATACTGTGACATATTCAATCTCTTCGGTCACTCTTAATGATTATACGATTATGAAAAGTCTTCTCCGCAGAAAAGGGGACGTGAGATAATACAGGTAGCTGATACCCTACCGTTGTCACATAGTATAGGGGCATGATGGCTGTTTGGGTGTACAATAGTATAGGTAGATGATCACTCTATGTGTGAACAATAGGATAGGTAAATGATCGCTGTTTGGGTGTACAACAGTACAGGTAGATGATCGCTGTATGGGTGTACAATAGTACAGGTAGATGATCGCTGTATGGGTGTGCAACAGTATAGGTAGATGATCGCTGTCTGAGTGTACAATAGTATAGATAGCTATAGATGATCGCTGTCTGAGTGTACAGTGGTATAGGTAGATTGATTGATTGATTATTGTTTTACGTCACACCACGAATATTTCACTTATATGGTGACGGCATCTGCCTGATGCGGAGCATACAAATTTTGACCTTTGCAACGGACCCACCCGAAGCAGTGAGGGATCTTTAACGCGCTATGCATACCACGACGCGGGGCTTCGGTTTTTACTGTCTCATCCGAAAGACATGACACCGTCATGACCAGAGCGGGACTCTAACCCCGGCCTGCCGATCAGGAGTCCGACGCGATACCACTAGGCTACGCCGGCTTAGTAAAGGTAGCTGATCGCTGTCTCGGTGTAAAATAGTACAGGCAGATGATCGCATGGATGTACAAAAACATAGGTAGGTGATCGATGTATGCGTGTACAATAGTACAGGCAGATGATCGTTGTATGGGTGTACAATAGTATAGATAGATGATTGTTGTATGGGTGTACAATAGTACAGGCAGATGATCGTATGGATGTGCAAAACCATAGGTAGATGATCGACGTATGCGTGTACGCTAGTACAGGTAGATAATAGCTGTATGGGTGTACAATAGTATAGGTAGATGATCGCTGTTTGGGTGTACTGTAGTATAGGTAGATGATCGCTATATGGGTGTGCAATAATACAGGGGGATGAATGCTGTATGGTTGTACAAAAGTTCAGGTAGATGATACAATACCGTTGTCATATAGTACAATAGTACAGGTGAGATGATCGTTGCATGGGTTTAATAAAATGGAGCAAATAGATGATGATTTTTTGGTTAAAAAATGCTATAGGTAGATTAATTATTACACTATGGGTGTACAATAATACAGGTAGATGATTATTGTATGGGTGTGAGATAATTCCGTTTAGATTCTTGCTCTATGGTTGCAAGATAATACGGGTATATCATTGCTCTACAGGTGTGAGATGGTACAGGTAAATGATTGCTCTATGGATGTAGAATAATAATGTAAGATGATTTTTCTCTGGGTGTAAGATAGCACAGGTAGATGATTGTTCTGTACATGTAAAATAATACCAAGAGGATTGTTATCTGAATGCAAGATAGTACAGATGGGCAATTTCTCTATAGGTGTAAGATGATACAGGTAAATGATTGTACTATAAATGCAAAGTAATATAGGTAAATGCTCTACTGGTGTAAGATAATACATGTATATGACAGCTTTATAGGTTTAAGATTGTACTGGTTGAGGATTGCATTATGAGTGTAAGATAATACAGATAAATTAATTGCTGTATTAGTGGTCACATGGTGATGTCTCTCAAAGATCAACTTTTCCAAGAAATCTTCAAGATAAAACTACTAATACATCTGTTTACAATTTCCAGGACATCGTTTGTATATGTTTCTGGAGCACATGCACTTCCTAATTTCTTGGAAATTACCGTCCCGGAATGTTATCATAGTACCGGGTTATAGCTCACACATACACAGTACTGAAAGCCGTCATAGACGTCAACAGACGCTGTTAACAGTTCGTACATCCCTACCGTATGCTGCACGAGATTCAATCTCTCAGTCACTCATCTTAATAAAACTAGGAACGAGCATCATATGTTCTTCTTCTTCCAATATGAAGTGTACTGAAAAGCTGAGCTTTATACGTCATGTTATATGACTGTTAAATATATATTTTTGCATTGTACCAATCCCATATTTGATATTGATTGAACTGATTATAAAACTCTAAACGAAAAGGACTCTAGCAGTTTCCCTTCGTTTGTCTATCTATTCGTCTGTAACATAGAGAAATGCTGTGGACCAATAGTCACATAGAGAAATGCTGTGGACCAATAGTCACATGAAGGACTGTTGTGGTCCAATAATCACATAAAGCAATGTTGTAGATCAATAGTCAAATAATATTATGTTGTGGATCTATAGTCACATAAATGAATGTTGTGGACCAATGGTCACATAAAGCAATGTTGTGGACCAATAGTCACATAAAGTACTGTTGTGGAGCAGTAGTCACATAAAGCAATGTTGTGGACCAATAGCCACATAAAGCAATGTTGTGGCCCAATAATCGCAGAAAGCAATGTTGTGGACCAATAGATACAGAAAGCACTAATGTGGACCAATAATCACATAAAGCACTGTTGGTGACCAATAGTCACATAAAACACTAATTTGGACCAATAATCATATAAAGCACTAATGTGGACCAATAATCACATAAACCACTGTTGGGGACCAAGTCACTTAAAAAAACTAATGTGGACTAATAATCATATAAAGCACTGTTGGGGACTAATAGTCACATAAAGCAATGTTGCAGACCAATAGTCACATAAAGCAATGTTGCAGACCGATGGTCACATAAAGCAATGTTGTGGCCCAATAATTACATAAAGAAATGTTGTGGACTAATAGCCACATAAAATTTATTGTGGACCTATAGTCACATAGAGGAATGTTGTGAGCCAATAGTCACATAAAGCAATGTTTTGGACCTGAGTTACATAAAGCACTAATGTGAACCAATAATCATATAAAGCACTGTTGGGGACCAATAGCCACATAAAGCAATGCTTAGACCTATAGTCACATAAAGCAATATTGTGGCCCAATAATTACATAAAGCAATGTTGTGGACCAATAGTCACATAAAGCAATGTTTTGGACCAATAGACACATAAAGCACTAATGTGGACCAATAATCACATAAAGCACTGTTGGGGACCAATAGTCACATAAAAACACTAATGTGGACCAATAATCATATAAAGCACTGTTGAGGACCAATAGTCACATAAAGCAATGTTGCAGATCAATAGTCACATAAAGCAATGTTGCAGACCAATAGTCACATAAAGCAATGTAGTGGACCAATGGTCATATAAAGCAATGTTGTTGCCTAAATAATTACATAAAGAAATGCTGTGGACTAACAGCCACATAAAATTATGTTGTGGACTTATAGTCACAAAGAGGAATGTTGTGAGCCAATAGTCACATAAAGCAATGTTTTGGACTATTAGTTACATAAAGCAATGTAGTGGACCACTAGTCACACAAAGCACTAGTGTGAACCAATAATCATATAAAGCACCGTTGGGGACCAATAGTCACATAAAGCAATGTTGTGGACCAATAGTCACATAAAGCAATGTTATAGACCAATAGTCACATAAAGCAATTTTGTGGCCCAATAATCACATAAAACGATGTTGTGGATCAATAGCCACATAAAATTATGTTGTGGACCATAGTCACATAGAGGATGTTGTGGATCAATAGCCACATAAAATTATGTTGTGGACCATAGTCACATAGAGGAATGTTGTGAACCAATAGTCACATAAAGCAATAGTGGACCAATAGTTACATAAAGTACTAGTGTGGACCAATATTCACACCAAGTACTAATGTGAACCAATAATCATATAAAGCACTGTTGGGGACCAATAGTCACATAAAGCAATGTTGTGGACCAATAGTCATATTAAGCAATGTTGTAGACCAATAGTCACATAAAGCAATATTGCAGACCAATAGTCACATAAAGCAATGTTGTGGACCAACGATCTCATAAGTAAATAACGAGGAAGTACCGAAAAGTAAACCACATCTCATAGTCCATAGAATAAAAGGACAATATCGTATATAGTGTCATATTCAGACAAATGCGAACCTCAATAAAATCGAGGTGAGACCATGTGCCCAGGAGGAGTGAGCGTCCCCTTGTTGCCTGCAATGTCCGTCGCAAAAGTCCTGCAACAACTTTTCAAGTCGAAGAAGTAAATACATAAATATACACGTATGGACACATGAAGGAGACAAGGAGAGGAAGTAAAATTTTCCTATTCAAGGCATGAAATGTTGTTTAACTGAAATTCCGGCGTCGGAAATGCACGTCAACAAATGCCTGTATATATACGTAATATGTCAAATCAAGTATAGTCAAAAAGCTAAGATGGTTAATTTGTATGGTCAGGTTCCAAAATATCGGTTAACATTCTTGAAAGAGAAATCTGAAATTGTACTAGATCCCTATAGCGACCATAGAACTTCCTCAGTGACAATTTCAAACGTTCCTCAATATATCCTTGTGAGAGAACTATGTTCTAAATCAAGAAATAATAAATGCAGAAGACCATGAACATAATAGTATCAATAAAACTGATGGATGCTCCCCGGACGGCAGTTATACTTATAATGCAGGATATTGATGACCCCATTCATATACAAAACATCAGTAAAACTGATGGATGCTCCAAGAAGCACGGCAATAATGAAGCAAATGAATGACTCAGTATACAAGAAATTATTGTATAAATTGATGACGATTTTAAATCTCAATGTATTATATGGATATCCAATTGAGTCAACTGTAGAACAACAAGTGATCACAGCATCTTAAATGAGTAAGCTTGACCTTGATTACTTATGAAATAAAACTTTTTATATTGACAATAACTTTTCAGAAATGACCTTTGTCCAAAAGCCCTTAATGTAAATAACATTTTGGTGGAGTATGATCAAATTCTAATGAAAGGTGTAGGAAATATAAGTACTTTACGGTATTTCAAGTCATAGTTAATAAGTGACCCTGATCTTTCAGAAATGACCTTGAGTCACCTTTGTCCAAAAGCCCTTCACCTAAACAACATTTTTGGTGAAGTATGATCAAATTCTGATGAAAGGTGTAGGAGATATTAGTACTTCATGGTATTTCGTATCATAGATAATAAGTGACCTTGACCTTACACAAATGACCTTTGTCTAAAAGCCCTTCACCTAAACAACATTTTTGGTGAAGAATGATCCAATTCTGATGAAAGGTGTAGAAAATATAAGTACTTTATGGTATTTCAAGTCATAGTTAAAAAGTGACCTTGAAGTTTCAGAAATGACCTTGAGTGACCTTTGTCCAAAAGCCCTTACCTAAATAACATTTCGGTGAATTATGATCAAATTCAAAAAGCGTAGGAGATAAGTACTCATTGTATTTTAAGTCATAGTTAATAAGTGACCTTGACCTTTCAGAAATGATCTTGAATGGCCTTTGTCTCAAAGCCTTAAACCTAAATAACATTGTGGTGAAGTTTGATCAAATTTTGATGAAAAGGTATAGGAGATATGAGCTCAGGCGGACGAATGAACGGACACACGGACATGTAGCGAAAATATGCTCCCCTAAAAGTTTTCGGGGAGCATAAAAATCTATACAAAGTAACAATATTTATGGTCATAACATAAACATCTGCATCTTACATAATGCTCGATGAATCAGGACTAATCCGGCGAACTTCTGAAGACTCTTCCTTATTGCTTCTTCGTGTTCCTTATTGCGACTTTGTGTTCCTGTCTCCTTCGTATGTTCATGAGTGTATATTTATGTATTTACCTCCTCGATTTGAAAGGTTGTTGCAGGACTTTTGCAACGGGTGTTGCATGCAACCAGGGGATGCTTACTCCTCCCGGGCACCTGGTCTCACCTCGATTTTATTGGGTTCGCATTTGTCTGAATATTACACTAAACACAATATTGTCCCCTTTATTCCATGGACTATGAGATATGGTTTACCTTTCGGTACTTCTTCATTTTTTACTTATTGAACTTCCTTCAACTCTAACACTATTGTAGTATCAAACACAAAAGTACTGTACTTTCTATTACATAAGCTAGTGTAATGTTTAAGTGTAATAAAAAGTCTGTAAGTTGAAATAAATTCCACTAACATGCAGTTGATGAGCTATGTAACTAGCTGAAGGCATTGTGAAAGAACAGACACAGAAAAATAACCATATCAAAGTATCTGGTAGACTGACACAACCAAATATATGAGTACAATAAGCAGTGAAAGGAGTGCAGAAAACGTCTTTATTTGTTAATATAACATTTCATATTGCACAGCAAATGCATTAAAACTTAACAGAAACAACTAAGTATAAAGTTTTACACTAAAAGTTTTGAGGATTTAATAATGATAAAATTTTGTAGATTATGTTAATGTCTATAAAAGCACATAACGAATGTTTTTGTGTTGATTGTTGTTGATGTTTCCATTAGTTACATATCCTGATATAGGGGGTTTTCTATTGATGTAGCATCAGATGTCATTCTCTGAAAACAAGACAAAACTGGCATTAAATAACTCGTAAAATTACTATTAATTATATCAAAATCACCATTTATTGTATCAAAATCACCACTGATCATCTCATGACAAATACAGAAATACATATGTAATCAATTGCATTCACTTCTTCAAGCACACAACAATTATTATTGGAAATATGAGTAAATCATTGAATTTATTGTCTCTATCATCTACTTTACTGTATAGTTGTGCAATTAAATGTTTTCATTGTCTCTGTATCTACTTTATTGTATAGCTGCATATTCCTAAAGATCATATTCAAGCATATGTCTTGGCTCTGCATTGTTCAAATAGACATATGACTTTAGAAGAAAATCTAAACTTTTTATCGCAGAAATTGTCTATGCATAATTCTAACAATACCAAAGCAGAAATATTTCGAGAGAGATGTCTTCCAAAGAAATAAAAATTCCAAAAGTGTATCAGTGTGATTGCAATAAAAGCTTTTATTTACTTACAACATTGGCACCAAAAGATGTAGCCTCCATGTCATTCATGTGAAACTGTAAATAAAGATTATGAAGAAAGATTCCATTATGCAAGTTAACAAGAGATAACAAAAACCATTGTTAAGCATTTATACAGCATTGAATATACATATTCTAACTACCATGCTTAGCAAATGTATTGTACTACATATAGAATTAAGAGTGGTCACTCTAAGATAATCTTATCAGTTTTTTCAAAGTATACTTGAATTGTACATTGATTTGATGTAAAAATATTTGGAGGTTAGTGTTGATTTTTTAAACTGTGTCCAAAATAGAACGAGGAATTTGTTGCTCCTATTTTTAGAAACATTTTAACATTTTCAAATAAGCTTGAAAATTTGTGCCAAAAGGTGTGATTACATTGGTAAAAGTTGAAATCTGGAAAAAGATACTTATATAAATGTGATAAAAAAAATGATCAATAGTTGAATTTTATTTCAGATGAGAAATGAGAAAAATTATTTCAAATACAAATTTGGCATATTTGCACTTACTAATTAAAAAATACCATAAACGAGTATTAAACTTTTAAAATTTTTACACTTTAAAACAAGTTGGGTTATTACTTTTTCACTTGATGCATAGAAAAATATAGGTTAGTGTTGACATAAAAGAGAGAAAAACATCGCGAAAAGGAGCTGCCATCCACACAGATTTTTCCAATATTCTCAGTACTCGCAAGAATCTGGATTCAACCACTTCTGACTACAATTAAAGCCTTTCAAAGTGAGTTTGCACCTTCTATTTCAATGAGGTGATCGTTTACTATCTAGTTTATACTAAAACGTCCCAAAATTATCTCTGAAACAGCCAAGAGCAAAAGTGGTAGAACACTGTTCCTATTGATGACACTGTGTACTTGACATTACTTCATTAACAGTATGAATTCTGTCCATTCCCTCTCAAAAGAAAAAACAAAAACAAAACAAAACCGATGAAAATCCAAACCTTGCTTCCCCATGGATGTTAGCAGCATGTTTATCTACAGACTGAAAGGCCTCTGGTAGGACCAATAAATTAACTCAATGAAAATATTGTTGGGTTATGTTATGCAATTATCTAGTACTAATATTCAGATTCTCATTTTGAATTGATTTTACAGGAAAGCCGGAGATATATGAATTTGACATTTGAATAAATTCAAGCAAATACGTTTATTTATTAGATTGCAATTGATTTGTAGTGATGTGGGTAATGAACGAGTCCCGGTGTTTACGCCATGTCACAATAGTTCATACTGTGTCGTCATAGAAAATATCATTCACAATACGTCATGTAGAGTTTTTTCCCGCTTGCACCATTTGCGATGCGCAAACGTCATCAGTGATCATCCTTAAGTTGTATGCGGTAGTTTTTCTGATATATAACATCATGTGTTTGATCTACTAAATGAATGAAAATAAAGGACACCATGTCCCTGATTTACGTACATCGTTCATGTCTCCTCCATCATAACTAGGATTTGATAATCCAACCCCAAGTCTCTCATTGAATAACCTATAAAGGAAACAATATTACATTAATCATTTAAATAATGGCTAAGGAAGCAGAAAAGCAATGTCATTATGAATTCAAACTTTCTTTTCTTCCTACTGTTTAAATTTTTGGCCTATCAATACATTATTCCACTATTGGTACCTCAGTACCAGAAAAAACAGTTCTATGGTACCTGACTATCAAAACAGACAGTTCTATGGTACCAGACTATCAAAAAGGACAATTCTATAGTCTATGACTATCAGCAGGACATTTCTAACATATTTATCATTGCCTTTTTCCTCATCTCTTTTTTCAATAATCGATGAAATAAATGTCAGGGTAAATACATTGGAATATATACTTAAGACCTCTCACTTTTATGGTTGGTCTTTGACATAGGTCAACACTTTGAAGTACTACACCAAAAAGGTGACCAAACCAATTCAACAATAAATAGGCAACAGACATTCCTTTATCAGCTGTAGTGAAGTATTATTTACGTATTTAGGCTATTCTAAGTTACCTTTCTCGGCGTTTTCTCCAGAATAGGTAACCTGCCACAACTAATGCTATCACGGCGACAATGCCTATTGCCACACCAAGACCCAACTTCCAACCACCTACACAGCCAGCAAAGGAAAAATATTACAGTCATTTATATCATAAGATATTACAGCCATTTGCATCATAAAATATTAGTCACTTATATTATAAAATATTGCAGTCATTTGTATTATAAAATATTACAGTCATTTATATCATAACATATTACAGTCATTCATATCATAAAATATAACAATCATTTAAATCATAAAATATTACAGTCATTTATATCATAAAATATTAGACATTTATATCATAAAATATTAGTCACTTATATCATAAAATATAACAGTCATTTATATCATAAAATATTAGTCATATATATCATAAAATATTACAGTCATATATATCATAAAATATTACAGTCATTTATATCATAAAATATTAGTCATTTATATCATAAAATATTACAGTCATTTATATCAAAATATTACAGTCGTTTATATCATAACATATTAGATTCATTAATATCATAAAATATAGCAGTCATTTATATCATAAAATATAACAGTCATTTATATCATAAAATATTAGTCATATGTATCATAAGATATTACAGTCATTTTTATCATAAGATATTATAGTCATTTATACCATAAAATATTAGTCATTTTTATCATAAAATATAAGTCAATTATATCATAAAATACTACAGTCGTTTAAATAATAAAACATGCTTAAATAAGTATACAATTATATTGACATTCTTGTCATGCATTGCTTCAAAATAAATACAGGTATACATTATCATCCTACGCATTTCTCCTTGCTATATATTGTAATCGTGATTCTTACTTGAGGATTTTGCTGGACTTTGGGAGTGCCTTAATGTGTTGCCTCCTGTGTTTACTGTTGTATATTGACATCTGTCACCATAATAAGGTGCAGTACATCTACAAAATAACATATAATTATCAATACATAATAGGTCATGATTCTGTATTATTGTATTGGTGCTATTATATTCATTGAAAAAAACAAGATAGCTTTGGTTCTTTAGGATTTTATGTCACCTCTGACAATTTTCAGTTAAACTGAGTCATTGTAGTAGGAATTCATGTTTTTCTTTTAAAAACAGCGACACAATCAAGACAATGTAATAGATACATACAAAAGGGTATAAGTACATAGTGGCACAATCCAGGCTATGTAATAGATACATACAGACAGATATACAGGAAATACAAAAAGGGTATAAGTACATAGTGGCACAATCCAGGCTATGTAATAGATACATACAGACAGATATACAGGAAATACAAAAAGGGTATAAGTACATAGTGGCACAATCCAGGCTATGTAATAGATACATACAGACAGATATACAGGAAATAAAGAAGTATAAGTACATAGTGGCACAATGCAGGCTATGTAATAGATACATACAGACATACAGGAAATACGAAAGGGTATAAGTACATAGTGGCACCATCCAGGCTATGTAATAGATACATACAGACTGATATACAGAAAATACAAAAAGGTACAAGTATGTAAGTCAGAACTGGATACCTCATAACTAATGTTTTGTTTATGAAAAAATATTGAGTGTCACCTTAATGCATGCTGATTGAGTAGAGGTATTGAACAATGTTTTAAGATATACATGCTCTCTTTCAACTAAATGGTAGAGTCGAAATTTATGGATAGGCAGCGATTCAAACCCAGAACATTCCTCCTACCTTATGGATGCTTCACCAACTGAGCTATCTGAGCTGATATCCCAGTTTGAAAAACAACCAATGAAAATAAAGGAAACTAACGCAATGGTAAGGAAGTTCATTAAACTTACTTGCAGGTGGGAACTCCACTTGTAGACACAGTGCACTTGGAATTAGATTGACAGAAATTAGACGGACAACCTGCAGAGAAAATCAAAGTAATTTTCATTGATTTATAAAAATCAGAGCAAATTTATTTGGTCAAACAAAATTAATATGAATGAGAAACATATGTAAGAATTCAGATTGTGATTCATTTTGAATTTATGTTGATGATTACAATACAGTTTCTAACAATGTCGAAAGAATTTCTTACTAAAAAGTGTAAAATTAAATACTCAGTGTATTTACAGGTTACCAAGCTTCCATACCTAAAAGTGTGATCAGATAGTACGACCTGAATACCTATCTAAGGTTTTTAGCACTTTTTGACTAAATCTATTTGATGGTGCAAATGAAACAGAGAAATACACTATTCCAGATGTTAATGTCAAGGATGAGTGTTATAGAAATATAACATACTGTTACATATACTCTCGTCTGTAAAGTCACCACAGTCATTCTTGCCATCACAGCGAGTAGAATTAATGCACGTCCTCTTCATATGACAGTAATAGAAACCTTTGGCACATTTCACTGAAGCAAAAAAAAATTCTTAGAGTTAACTGTCTGTCATACATGTACTTTATCGACTGTATGGATATTGGATACTGACTCAAGTCTAAAATGCTCCACTTTCATCACAGCAGCTGTTTCGAAATTTAATTTAAGATTCAAACATTTAAATCATACAGTCATTTTTACCAGTATTTTCAGTGGTAATTAGTAAGGAGCAAACATTACTAGTGATAATTGACTGGTAGGGACAACCTAACTGGTAGAAAGAAACTATCTGGTAGAAACTGGTAGTGAGCAACCTAACTAGTAGAAAGTGGTATACAGCAACCTTACCACTAGTAAATGGTAAAGAGCAACCTAATCAGTATAAAAATGGAAAGGAGCAACCTAACCAGTGATTAATGGTTAAAAGCAACCTAACCAGTAATAAGAGTTAAGGAAGAACCTAACCATTGATGATCAGTTAAATGCAACAAACCAATAGTAACTACCGTAATATGGAGCAACTTAACCAGAATTATTAAAATCTTAATTTACAGTTTCTATATACAGTAGAATCAAAGTGTAAAGGACTTTTAAAATCTCTCTAAGTTTGGTAGTTTCCATTTTAAAAGTTTCCATATTGTTGATAAAATGGATAAAAATGTTGTTGGGATGGCTTGATTGCTTGCCATTTCCATGGGTTTTCGAAGTGTCAATATTCAAGTTATTGAAGTCTGACAGTAAATAGAACATGGCAGGAATATAAGTTCAAGAATCTTGCTCTATCAGCAAATTCATGACCTATGACTTCTGATATTAATTTTGCTCTATCAGCAAATTCATGACCTATGACTTCTGATATTAATTTTGCTCTATCAGCAAATTCATGACCTACGACTTCTGATATTAATCTTGCTCTATCCGTAAATTCACGACCTAAGACTTCTCATATTACTCACAACAAGCTTTTGGTTCGTCAGAGCCATCCACACAATCTGTGATGCCGTCACACATTTGGAGTCGAGCTATGCACTCTCCAGAAGAGCAGTGATATTGTGATTGTTGACATGGATTGATGGTACTGCTGGGTTGGGTGGATGTAGGAGGCTGCGTAGGTGATAAGGTCTTTGGCGCTGGTGTTGTTACTGGATATTCTGTAATTGTATTGAAAGCTAAATTAGAGAAAACACATGAGATCTCTGGAACATAAACGCCACATTGACAACTAGAATTTTAATGTGTAGGTGCGATACATATATCCCAGCTGGCAGCTAAGGTAGTGAAATATAATTGCCAGATAAGTAATATTTGAAAATTCAAGAAAATCTAATGCTGAAGGGCAATTATTCTGTCAAAAGTCAAAAGGAACACACTCATATTTGAACTTGACCTGCATTTTCCCTTGATACATCTATATACCAAATATCAATTTAATCCATCACACCTTCACCGAAAAAATGAGTGAAAACTATCATTTTCACGAAATTTTCTATGTTCAAAGGCAATAACTCTGTCAAAAATTAATGGACCACGCCCATATTTGAACTTGATCTGCATCTTCCCTTGATACGTCTGTATACCCAATATCAATTTAATCCATCAAACCTTCAAAGAGAAAATAAGGGGGTTCAAGGGCAATAACTCTGCAAAAAATTACCGGACCACTTCCATATTCATACTTGACTTGCATTTTCCCTTGATACATCTATATACCAATTATCAATTTAATCTTTTAAACCTTCAAAGAGAACATGAGCGGAGACAGTCATTTTTAAGAAATTTTCTATGTTCAAGTGCAATAACTGTGTCAAAAATTACCGGACCACACACATATTTGATATTGACCTGCATCTTTCCTTGATACATCTGTATATCAAATATTAATTTAATCCATCAAACCTTCAAAGAGAAAATGAACAGAAACTGAATGATGATGGAATGACAGAATGATGACGGAATGACAGAGTGACGGAACAGGGTAACACTATATGCCCCTCCCCCATTTCATGGCGGGGGCATAAAAACCTTCCTAAAATTATAACAATCCCTAGATAGAAGACAAACCAACACCTAGTTTACTCACCATATGGACCTGTATTAAAAAGTAATACTACGAGGTGTGATTGTAAACTAAATCGCCTGCTTGATATGTTGGTTTATGTGGTAGTACATAAAAATCCTAAAGTCGGCGATCTCATCAATAATGCATAATATAAGCAAAGCTCATGTGAACAATAACTATCTTAATACATGATAGAAAGTTTCTTAAGACTCCCCTACAATATTTATAACCTTATTAAACAGGAATCTCTACTTTGTGACTTAATGTCTTTTTTACATTTCATGACGTTACTGTAAGTTATAAGCTATATATGACCATTATTCTCTAATAATTTCTATTACCCATAAACAGTTAAAAATCATAAGGACTTTTTGTGACTCAGTCTGCTGGAACATAAGTTCACAGTGTGTTTTGTATGTGACTGATATCTATTTGTTGACTTTGTGGACTTCTTGTGACACAATCTGCTGGGACCTCAGTTTACATGTGTTGTGTATGTGATGGCTACTTGTTGAATTTGAGGACTTTTTGTGACACAATCTGCTGGGACCTCAGTTTACACTGTGTTTTGTACACCATTGATACTTACTTGTTGAGCCGGTGGGAGCAACTGTTGTTGGACAGCCTGCCTCATCAGATTTATCTGGACAATCGTAAGTGCCGTCACATTTCCAGCTGTTGGGGAAACATTGATTCTTAGGGGAGCAGAAGAATGTCCCACGGAGACATATAGCATGGTTTGGTTTCACAATATCCACTAGAAAGAAATAACAAAGAGACAAAAGGATTTATTTGGCTAATCTAAAACATTTCAACATCATGAATCTTATAAATCCAAATGGTAAGAAACTGAAAGTAACATACAATAATCAGGACTACAACTCACATCCTGTTTGGCACTCTGGTGTGAAGGAAACATCATCAATGGCAATGAAAGATGAACCACTATTTTTTCTGCTTCCTTCGAATATCACATTATAATCCTGTCCATTTCCTAGAGGGAGGTTGACATATTTCCATTTCTGACCCTGGTCACCACTCATGCTCCACCAAAGCTTGGCATTGGTACCATCACTGTTCTGGACAAAGACCTACAATTTCCGATTTAAAAACTTATATTCGTGATAATCAGTAAATAGTGGAGGAATAAGCAGACATATCATTACCAAGTATCTAAGTCTTACCATGTGTTATTCTCCATTGCTGCCACTTGATTCAAACCCTAACGTGAGGCGAAAGGCTAAAGTGCAGCAGCAGTGCAATACATTAGGCAACTTGGCTTGTATTAGGCTAAAGAAGAAATTTTCTTCTTTCCAGGAAATTTAAACCAGAACAGTACAGGACATATTTGTATAACATACACTCATATGATATTATGTTTATAATTCCTAACAATAGGATTAAATTCATAAACCTTATTATGGAAGGAGCAACTACCATCTTACTTCATGAGTGTCTTATCACTTATTCTAAGTGTACTAGCTGAGGTACTTGAAGTGTCTTATCACTTATTCTAAGTGTACTAGCTGAGGTACTGGAAGTGTCTTATCACTTATTCTAAGTGTACTAGCTGAGGTACTGAAAGTGTCTTATCACTTACTCTAAGTGTACTAGCTGAGGTACTGGAAGTGTCTTATCACTTACTCTTAGAGTACTAGATGAGGTACTGGAAGACTAGTGCCTTATTACTTACTCTTAGTGTACTAGATGAGGTACTGGAAGCACCATGAATGTAGTAGTAGAACCTCATGAAACAAGCTCCTCGAGCTTTGCTGGCCTTAAATAAGGGGGTCTGAATTTTAGCAGAGTATCCGATATTCATTGCAGACATATTCAGGTACAGGAAGTGGCCCTGGGCTGTATTTAGATGGTCTGTTGGTGGCGCTAGGCTCTGACCATTTTGGTTGAATGTTCCCACCTGCCAGTCAGTATCATCATCTGAAAGTTGTGTCCACTGACACTGCTGTAATAGTGAAGCCTCCTCAAATGAACAATCTCCATAGAAGAATTCTAAAAACAAACAAAAGAAAGCATTATATATAGAGGAATAACAATTCATTAAAAATGTGGATTACAGGGAGACCATTCTTATCGCATCAGAAATTGTATAGTCAAAAGTTATATATTCTGAACTCAAAAGGACCACAGAAAAAAAAACCCCTCAAGATATCTGTTGTTTATGATATCCAAAACCTCAAGATATTCAATATTGTTCTTCCTATAGCACCTTGCAATGAGTAATAAAGTATATTGTACTTCCTATAGCACCTTGCAATGAGTTATTATGAATATTGGACTTCCTATAGCACCTTGCAATGAGTGATTATGTATCTTGTTCTTCCTATAGCACCTTGCAATGAGTGATTATGTATATTGTTCTTCCTATAGCACCTTGCAATAAGTGATTATGTATATTGTACTTCCTATAGCACCTTGCAATGAGTGATTATGTATATTGTTCTTCCTATAGCACCTTGCAATGAGTTATTATGAATATTGTACTTCCTACAGCACCTTGCAATGAGTGATTATGTATATTGTTCTTCCTATAGCACCTTGCAATGAGTGATTATGTATATTGTACTTCCTATAGCACCTTGCAATGAGTGATAATGTATATTGTACTTCCTATAACACCTTGCAATGAGTAATTATGTATATTGTACTTCCTATAACACCTTGCAATGAGTAATTATGTATATTGTACTTCCTACAGCACCTTGCAATGAGTGATTATGTATATTGTACTTCCTATAGCACCTTGCAATGAGTGATTATGTATATTGTTCTTCCTATAGCACCTTGCAATGAGTGATTATGTATCTTGTTCTTCCTATAGCACCTTGCAATAAGTGATTATGTATACTGTACTTCCGATAGCACCTTGCAATGAGTGATTATGTATATTGTTCTTCCTATAGCACCTTGCAATAAGTGATTATGTATACTGTACTTCCTATAGCACCTTGCAATGAGTAATTATGTATATTGTACTTCCTATAGCACCTTGCAATGAGTAATTATGCATATTGTACTTCTTGCAGCACCTTGCAATGAGTGATTATGTATCTTGTACTTCCTATAGCACCTTGCAATGAGTGATTATGTATATTGTACTTCCTATAGCACCTTGCAATGAGTGATTATGTATATTGTACTTCCTATAGCACCTTGCAATGAGTGATTATGTATCTTGTACTTCCTATAGCACCTTGCAATGAGTGATTATGTATATTGTACTTCCTATAGCACCTTGCAATGAGTGATTATGTATATTGTACTTCCTATAGCACCTTGCAATGAGTGATTATGTATATTGTTCTTCCTATAGCACCTTGCAATGAGTGTTTATGTAAATTGTACTTCTTGCAGCACTTTGCAATGAGTGATTATGTTTATTGTTCTTCCTATAGCACCTTGCAATGAGTGATTATGTATATTTATTAATTTCCAACTCAAATTCAATTGCCATTTCTATTTTTATGAAGATTATTTCCAATAACAAATTCACAATTGATGTATTCAAATTCACTGTTCATGTACTATTACATATATGCTGTAGTATTTGTAGACATAGTCTTTATCAAACTATGCCCACAGAATAAATGAGAAGTGTACAATTGAATACTGAGTAACTCTTAAACAGTTGAATATATTTAAGACACAGAGGAACTAACATTATTCGAGAGCTATAATAATGTGGTGTGAAATACATACGACAATTATCTTCATCTGAGCCATCACTACAGTCGGCATGTTCATCACAGCGATATCGCCTGTCTATACACTGAGTCTGACTAGCGCAGGCAAACTGATGGCGGTCATTACATATTATTGTTTCAGTACCTGGAATGCAATCAGATGTCATCAATTTCTTGGCTTCTTAATTTAATACTTTTTTCTTATATATACATTATTAATATTGAAATTTATGATGACATTTTCCTTACCAGGTCTACAATTGTTGAACTGAATGTCGTCTATGGAAATATCACCTAGGTAACCATTTCCTCTCACTGCTTCGAATATAACAGAAAATTGTGTATAACCTCCAAGGTCTATGGAAGCCATTTTCCATGCAGTTCCTTGATTACCAGTTTTTGACCACATCTGGAGAAGTTGACCCTGTTTGACCTTGACAAGGACATTCAGTGTTCCCATGTTTTTACCGTTCATATTATACCAGAAGGTCATGTTACAACTTCCTCCAGCTCTATAATAGATGTTACTCTCCAATAACGCTTTGTCTCCAGGATGGGCCGGAGAGGAACTCTCCACATACACATATTGGCCTGAAAAACAACAAATCTCATGTACAGATAGTGTCATACACATAGTGGCCTGAAAAACAACAAATCTCATGTACAGATAGTGTCATACACATAGTGGCCTAAAAAACAACAAATCTCATGTACAGATAGTATCATACACATAGCGGCCTGAAAAGCAACAAATCTCATGTACAGATAGTATCATACACATAGCGGCTTGAAAAGCAACAAATCTCATGTACAGATAGTGTCATACACATAGTGGCATGAAAAACAACAAATCGCATGTACAGATAGTGACATATACATAGTGACCTGAAAGGCATCTCACATACAATTAGTAACATACAATAGTGGTCTGAAAGACAACAAATTTTATTAGAAAAAGTGGCATACAAATAGAGGCTTGAAAGACACCAAATCTCACATATCAACAGAGACATACAAGTGACATACAAGTGGTAGCTTGAAAGAAAGAAATCCAATGCACAAATAGTGAGATACAAGTTGTGACCTGAAAAGTTTTAAATTCCATGAAGAAATTGTGACCTACAAGAGGTGATCTGAAATGCTAAAAAAAAAAAAACAAAAAAAAAAAAACAAATTAGACCATGATAGTGAATATATAGAACAGACAATAAATCACAAGGATAAAATACATTTTTATTTTTGGATCATTTCTATGTTTTGGAATGATGATATCAATAGTAAATGAAATTGCACTCAGTGATAAATCTTTGTTACTAACTAGGTTTGAGAATTTGCAAGCAGAAAAAGAAATAGACTGGTATGTCACTATTGGATACAAGAATACAGAATGAATGCAGTGGGTACAAGTATACTTTGACCTCTACCCGATTCAGGTAAGGATGGTAATCAAGATTGATGTACCTAGTAGCTAAGAGCCTACCTAGAGCAGTACCCACAGTATGATCCACTGATGGTCCAGTTCCTTTACTCATTGTAGGACCTTGCTGCAATTTCCAGTCTGTCGTATCCTTGGCAGAGTTCTTCCATCCACAAAAATCGGTCTCAAAGTCACATGATGTACCTTGAATTTGTAAGTTCATAAATGATGTTTGCATTTTGAAATAAGACTTAATTATCATTTTGTACTGGAGATCTTTTGAATGTAGCCAATCATGAAATCTTTTACACATTTTCATAATGAAGCAATCTTTTACATTCCTTAATAAATTTAACCTTTACAAATCACACTGTTGCTTTTGTTACATTTATGGGTTTTTTTGGGGACATATTGTCAGCATTTCTTTAATCCTACAGCATCAGAAAACGTACCACATGTGCTTTCATCAGAGGCGTCTCCACAATCATCAATAAAGTTACACCGCTCAACATCCGAGTAGCAGTTCTTATTGGTACAAGTAAGGAGGTTGGAGCCACATGACCCAGGTACAGTTGTTGGTGGTGTCGGCTTACCAGGAAGAAGAACTATGGTAAAGAGATAAAATTAGATGTATCAGTACATGTCTTCATAAACAAAATTTCCTTTGAGAAAATGAGTTCTCATTAATGGATTAATCAGAATAAGAATTACACACACGCTACTCTGTTATTTCTTACCTGACGGATCTGCAAATTCACAACCTGGTGTCAAAGATATGTCATCAATAGCAATATCTCCAAGGTAACCAAGACCAACTGTTGCTTGTATAACGATCTATAACAATGTGATGACAAAATATATTCATTTTGAAAATTCAGTAATTACATGAAAAGGTTTGTTTCATGCATTTTAAACAGCATATGTGTGCCCAATATTTGAATAGAAAATTCTATGTAATACCATATTCCATTGTTAAGTAATTAAGCAGAAGTATTTCTGATTCATTGTCAATATATTGTGACAAATAATTGGTAGGACCAACCTCAAAATTCCTCTGGTCATTTGGTTGATTAGACATATCAAACTGCAGTCTATTCCAGAAATCTCCTTTATTACCACTCAGTGTACCAACAACTGATAGTCCTCCTTGGTTGTACGAATACCGTTTAGATATAGTGAGAGTTTGAACATCTGCACCAAAGAGGTTAGCAAACAGACGCAACTAAAAAAAATTCAAAAACAAAAATTAATGAGAAGTACAATTCTGGATAAAATCAAATATTCTCTTAGGTTATTTAAAAAAACATGCTAAGCTATTGCAATGAAATAAATTATTAACACTCACTTGGCAGCTTTGAGATGAACCCTTGATTACAGCAGACTGTAACCTAGCAACATCCCCCTGTTTTCTTGGACTTGAACTTTCTATGTAGAGATATGTTCCTAAAATAAATAAACCCCAAAATTATAAGTGAACAGCAAAAGTACACTATAAGAAGAACAGAATGAAGCTGTTGGCTGCACATAAATATGAAGTGGAAAAATAATATGGCAGGATTATAATAACTATAGATATTCTGTTTCATAAATTAACTGCTCATGAATGAAGTGGCAGTAAGAATGGTAAGAAATGGAAAATAAAGTCCCACCTTTTCTGCTTAATGTGGTATGGTCCACAGAGGGTCCAGTACCTAAAGAGATTGTTCTTCCTGAGGATAATGACCAATCAAATGTGTCCGTTACATCCTGGGACCATGTAGAGCATATTCCATGCTCAAAATCACACCTTCCTTTGTAGATGGCGTCACATTCCGTTACCTGAGTTAAATGAAGTGTTGATCATAATTGAGACATGTCAGATTAATGAACCAATAAATTTTGTATTCATAAAGATTCCTTAAATGAATGTTAAACAACAGCTTATTAATTTCTCTGATATCAGTGTGTTAGTGACAATAATGTATCATTTTAAATTTATAATAGCTGTTCAGCATTATTACTTAAATGTAAAGAATAGCATTTTGTACTTATTTATTTTGTTATCTGTTTTTCAAATTGTTACTTCTTTTTCCAGTTTGTAGTTTCTGCTTTTCTATTTGCTTATAAATGTAAATATGTCTTTCATTGGTCAGTTTATTTTCCTATTGTTTGATTTACCACCTTTTGAAATTATTGTAAAGAAAGCATTTCTCCATAGTAATGTTGTTTGAGGCAATGACAGTATTTTAGGTGCAGAGAAAATATGGGAATAGTATTCATGTTAGCATGTAAACAGGGTAAGAGGGTGATCAGATTATTAAGACTTTGTTCCAAAATTGATTGATTTTTGTTTTACGTCACACCACAAACATTTGATGTATATGGTGACGGCATCTGCCTGATGCGAAGCATACAAATTTTGACCTTTGCAACGGACCCACCCAAAGCAGTGAGGGATCTTTAACATGCCATGCATACCACGACACGGGGCCTCGGTTTTTACTGTCTCATCCAAAAGACATGACACCGGCACAACCAGAGCGGAACTCAAACCCCGGCCTCCCGATTAGGAGTCTGACGTGATACCACTAGGCCATGCCGGCTTAAACAAGTAGATAGTGTCTTTTTAACTTTTCATACTTCTGAGTTTGTCACTGTATTTTTCAGCATTTAATATTGATACATGTACAAATAAATGGTAGACTTTTGCATTATTATTACACTGGAAAGCATTCTGTAAGCAACAGGTATATTAGTTACAGCTTTATAGAGTTTTGTAAAGTAAAGGACATAACTCTTAAGTCTCGATCACTATAGTAAATGGTAAGATATAACACAATTACTTGATATTACTCGTGTAAAGCATTTCTTTGTACCATTAAATGTGTCTTTTGCATTTCTATATGTTGAAATCTGTGTATATTTATGATGTTTATGGTGAAAACAAACAAACTGAGTCATGTTTTATTTACTGATGATGGACTGACCCAGTTACATCAATAATAAGGTTATGTTACTTGAGCCTATATATAAGAATCAAGGCAGCAAATGGTTTGGAGTTTTTTTCCCATTTTTCCACAGAATATGAAAATGGAATCTTTTTTAAAAAACTATTTTTGTAGTAAAAACAGCTATGAAAAAGTGAAAGAAACCAAGTAGATAAAGTTGTATTCCACAGAAATAAATCTTAATTTTTGAGCTGTAATTTCTTGTTTTTTTCAGAAGACAAGATTATTAGGTAACTGACCACTTCATCTGAGCTATCTCCACAGTCATTGGCATAATCACACTGTTGGTCAGGACGGACACAGTAACCATTGTTACACCTGTACTGGTCGCCGCAACCTGTAGGTACCGATAGAGGTGGTGCACAGTCCACGAACTGCACGTAGTCCACTGATATATCTCCAAGGAAACTTTTACCTCGTCGAGCCTGTATTACCACCTGAACTTTAGACTGAGTGCCTATCAATAGTTCTAAGCGATTCCACTGAATACCATGGTTTCCTAAAAATTAAATGTTAATTTTTAAAGAACTATTTGGTCTATAATATAAGCCTGATAGATTTACACATAAACTTCATTTTATTTAAACATTCTATCAACTACTGTCTTTATATTTGTAAATTTATAAGAAATTTGATAACACATGTTGGGCAAATCTGGAATCAAGATCTAAAGTACTTTTTCACAATTTCAGAGTGTTTTAAAATTTCACTTCAGAGTGTATACATTTTCCCATAGAAAGAAGTATTACCATCTGCCAGCCAGAGGGTTTGTCGTTGATCATTAGTCAAGGTAAATACTTCCAGTGTATTGAGAGTAGGACCTGCCATCCAGTAGTAGAAGATCAGTTTACACTGTGGTCCAGTTTGACTTATGATTGGAGTGTACAGCTCAGTGTGGTCATCAAAGGACCCTGGGGAAGAGTCCGCCCACAAGTAGTATCCATTGACTGTGAAAAAAGTAAACGAGTAACAATGACTAAGTAACAGATATACACACTGCAGCTGTAACTGTTATATACATGTATTTTAGCTGAATTTATATATCAGTAGTTAGCAGTCTCACAAGACTGAGACAAATGTATTACAAAATATAGAATATGACAGACCTTTGACATGCTGATTCATGATTTGACTATGGTAGGTAACAAATCTATATTTTTATCATTTCCTGAAAACATACAGTTGTAATAGGGAATGTATATAAATAAAAAGTTAACTTAATTAAGAAATATACATACTGTCATCTGAAATTGAAATTAATTGTTAGTAATAAAAGTGAACTACCCAAAACTAACTTTTTTGTTGTTAATATATCAATGCAAATAAAACATTTATTGAAGGAAAATGATGTACATTTTAATTATGTCAACCAAACATCTGGTCTAACTGACCCTTCCATTTCCTGGAAATTTTGTCACAATTGCCTGAGGTATGACTGAGGTGTAAAGTATTGTGACGTCATTTGATTTAACAGTTTTTCGAGGGTAAATAGAAGAGTCAATTTTTTGAAACTGTCAATAATTGAGTAATAATGAAGATGTACCAGTATCTTTGTTGCTGTCTTTTTGTGGTCTATAATCTCCAGATGTCTTTGTATACCCTTGGTCCACTTTCCATTTATATGTCTGATCAGCAACAGCTCCTTTGGTCGCATTTAACTTCCAGCCACACAGCTGTGCTGGGGTGTTGGGATTCTCATCAAAATCACATACTTTGCTCACTGAAAATTCAACAATATTATAATTGTGTGCCACTTCACTTTAACGTCAATATTGTAAAATCTAGTTTTTATCCAAATATTTCACTAATTGATATTTCACTAATTGATATTGAATTACTACTTGATTCTCACAGTTTTAAATCTAAGGAAATTCAGATGAATAAAGGTCTCTAAATCTTTGAGAATTATAAATGTAATATCACCATGTATAATGTCAAATGAAAAAACATACCACAAGTCGACTCATCTGAAGAATCTTCGCAATCATTTCTAAAGTCACACACTTGCAGCCAGCTTATGCATTTTCCTGACGTACGGCAGCTGAACTGCGTAGATGGGTCACATGAGTTTGGTGCTGTTGATCCAGTAGGAGCCATGGTAGTACCTGTTGGAGCAGGAGGATTAGGGAGAGTATCTGGGGAGTACTGACAACCAGGGGTGAAGCTGATGTCATCAATGGCAATATCACCTAGGTAACTATCTCCGACTTTGGCCTCTATAATGATCTGGAATGGAGCACTGTAGTTTAGAGGCAGAATGACTTCCTGCCAGTAGGCTCCTTGCTCTCCAGTGCGGGTGTACTCCACTTTGGTTGGTGGTCCTGAATTGTAAATACGAGTATAGATGTTAAGTTGGTTCACGTACAGACCATACATGAAATAGAACATTCTCATCTGACAATTCTTGGCATTAGTGCGGAAGAATGGCTTCGTCATTATCCATGATTTCTGGTTATATTTGTGAGCTGAAGCTTCCATGTACAGGTAATGTCCTGAGCTATTGCCCAGTGTGTGATCCCAACGAGGACCAGTGTATGATGATGGTGTTTGACTGGAGAAGATCTGCCACTTGAAATCATCGTCCACACCATTTGTTCCTGGTATCAAATCAGCTAAGCCACTTTCAAAGTTATATCGTATATACTTCTGACAAACAGTCTGGTCTTCATCTGAACCATCTCCACAGTCATCTATGTTGTCACAGAGCTTGCGTTTGGGGATACATGCTCTGTTGTTACACCAGAATCGACTCTGTGAGTTACAGGTTTGAACTGGCGGGAACATTCTACAGTCTGTAAACATGATATCATCAATGGCTGTTACTCCACTGTAATGTGCAGTAGACTTGTAGAAGAGAAGACTAAATTCTGATGGCCTACGACCAATACCCACAGTCACTGTATACCACTGATCATCCATATTGCTCTTCATCAGCCGCCATAGATTGGTTTTGTGGTTGTTTTCTACCAGGTACAGGCTGAGTGTACCTACGTTATATCCCTTAGAGTAATAAGAGAACTGAATTTTACAGTCAGAGTTTGCAATTTTGAAGGTTGAGCTCTGTAACTCAGCGATTGCTCCTTGTGCTGGGTTAGTTGATTTGATATACATATAATAGCCGTTCTGATTTTTGTATGTGTTGTCGGTTGCTGGTGCCTGAGTTCTGATAGCTGTTGTCATGCCTCCATTTGACCTCACAAAGTCAAAGTTGTCAGAGAGAGCTTCAAACCATCCACAAGTTCCATGCTCAAAGTGACAGGTAGTAGGGCACTGACTCTCATCACTGTTGTCTTTACAGTCCTGCTTGAAGTTACATACATGATTCATAGGGATACATGATCCATCATTACAGGCAAACTGTTCATCTCCACAGGTGTTCATGGGAGTTGTCAATGTCGGACTAGGGGTGGTAAATTGACTTGGTATACTTGCTTTACATCCTGGGGTGAATGTGATGTCATCAATAGCAATGTCACCATGGTAACCAACTCCTACCACACCTTCTATGATAACTTGGTATGGAGTTGTACTCATTAAGTCTACCTCTTTTCGAAACCATTGGTTGCCCTGATTAGATGACACCGTCGTCAATAACTGAAGGCCTCTGTCTACAGTATTCATATACACATTGAGACTACCAATCTGGCTACCATACATATGGTACCAGAATCTGAGAGAGCATGCTTTATAGTGATATTGTGCTGGTAGATTATATATGAGTCTGGCTGTGTCATTAGGTTTTTGAGGACTTGAGGCTTCAATGTACAGGTAGTGACCAGAAGAACTTCCAGTGTGGTCACTAGTTGGTCCAGTGCCAATGGAGTTTGTTGAGCCACTGCGACGAGTCCAGTCGAATTTATCATGAACATTACCTTGTAGCCATCCACATAAGTTGTATTCAAATGTACACTGATTATACTGAGAGCAAGTGGTCACACTCTCATCGGAGCCATCACAACAATCCTTACTAAGATCACACTTCAAGTTCTGTGGCACACAGTTTCCATTGGCACATGTGAACTGTTTGGCCTGGCAACCTCCAGCAGGTGGAGTTGGTATCTGGCATTTAGAAAAGGCCAGATCATCCAGTGCAAAGTATGATGGGGAGGACATGGAAGTAGAAAATGTAGTCTGTATAACAATCTGGAAGTAAGAGCTACAGCTTGGCATCGATACAGACACCTGTCTCCACTGATCTTTATTGTTAGGAATTGTACGGGAGGAGTACACATTTAAGTTCTGACTTCCAGTTTTCACATAAATGTTCAATGAACTCAGTCCAGCTCCATGAGTGTAATACCACAGTGAGAATGTACATGTCTTGCCAGCATGGTTGTACACAGGACTGACAAGTTTGGCGTGCTTTATTTGGCGTCCTGCAGGTACTTGTAACAGGGCATATTTTCCAAAGCTGGATCCTTGAGTATGATCATTGATTGGTGTTCCTGCATTCAAGGTGTAATTTAGTGTGTTATAAGCTGGATCATTCTTCCACATGCAAAAGCTTCCTGAGTCAAAGGAACATTTTGAAGGACACATAGCTTCATCTGAGTTGTCTGAGCAATCACTCTTGAAGTCACACCAGGCTGAGGCAGGGATGCATTGCTGATTGGAACACTGAACCTTACCAGCTCCACATGGTCCCACTGTTGTCAGTGCATGGGGAATCGTGGCACCAGGAGTCATTACACAACCAGGGGTGAACGATATATCATCAATCGCAATATCTCCTCGATAATTTTTACCACGGACTGCTTCTATCACCACACGATATGGCCTAGAACTTACTATGTCTACAGTTCCTCGTATCCAAGCATCTGGTTGTGAACCATTTTTGATGAAAACTTGTGTCATCGGTCCAGTTTCATATGATTCAGTGTACACACTTAAACTATTCACATCTTGTCCATGAGCATGATAGAAGAATCTCATTTGACAGCGTGCACCAGATTTGGTGGGCTGGAAGACAGGAGACTTTATTCTGGCTTTGTCACCAAGTTTACGAGGTACAGAGGTTTCAATGTAGATATAGTGACCAGACACGTTTCCATAGGTATGGTCAAGACGTGGTCCTGTTCCTACTGTGGCAGTGGCTCCTTGTTTATAAGTCCAGTCAAAGTTGTCAGTATCATCTTGAATCCAGCCACAGATGTCGTTTTCAAAGTTGCAACGTGCCACGTAAGAAGTGCAGGAATTTTCATCGGAGTTATCACCACAGTCATTGTTGAAGTCACACAGACTAGTCCTATCTACACACACCTGGTTAACACAGGTATACTGATTGGTGGCACAGTTACCCGTTGGACGACCCACAGCACAGCCTTGGAATGTCACGTCATCAATTGCCATATCACCAGACTGACGAATGTGCAAAGCTTCAAATACGATAGAGTATCCAGGGGTCCTGCTTCCAAGACCTACAGTAGCATTCTGCCATTTGGATCCTTTGTCTCCATATGCTGACCACAAGATGATCCTTCCTACCTGGGCAGTAGGCTGGACATTAGGTGGTATCAAGTATACTCTCATTACACCACCCTGACCACCCATTTTATGATAGGCAAAATTCATTTGGCAGGTGGACTGCAGACTTCCATATTTGGGAGAAAGAAGAATTGCCCTACCATAGAATGATCCTTTTGATGAATCTACAAACATATAGTTTCCTGTCTGGCTCTGTCCATAAGTATGATCGTAAGAGGGTCCAGAAACTGGTGACGGTGTGGTGCCATTATGGCGTTCCCATTTGTATCGTCCAGAACTGCGGTCTACCCATCCACATGTTGATGTCTCAAAATTACACTGTCCGCATGTCTTCTCATCCGAATTATCACCACACTGTGAGAAGAAGTCGCACACTTGTGTTTGTGGAATACATTTCTTGTTAGAGCACTGGAAGTTGCCCGATCCACAGGGATTCACTGTGGGGGATAGAGTCGTTCCTGGTGTACCAATGGGAAGAGTTCCAGTGTAAGGCCTACAAGTTGTTGAGAAGGAAATGTCATCAATGGCAATATCAGACAAGTATGTTGTACCTACAACAGCCTCTATCACAACCTGGAAGGGTTGCTGAGATTTGATGACAACTTCAGTTCTTTCCCAGTATTCACCCACCATTCCTGTTTTCTGGAAGGCCGCTGTTAGTGGTCCATTGATCTGGTTTCGGTAGTATACAGTAAGTTTGCTCACTGATACGCCAAACATGAAGTAGTAGAGTCTGATTGTACAGTATGGTGAGCCACCCAGGAAGTTTCTACTGGCCAGCTGAGCTTTTTGACCCGGTTGTTGTGGCTTTGATGTCTCAATGTATAGGTAATGACCTGTAGCAGAATTCAGCGTATGATCTCTACCTGGTCCAGTATTAATGGATGGTGTACTTCCTGCATTCCTAATCCAATCAAAGTTATCGGTCTTAAGTTGCGTCCAGTCACAGATACCTGACTCAAAGTTGCACCTGTTGTAAGAGGCACAAGTACTATTCTTTTCATCAGTAGAATCCCCACAGTCATCGGTAAAGTCGCAAACCCTGTTTGGTACGATACACCCAGATCTCCTACAGGGGAATGTTTTGAAGGCATTACAAGAAGATTGAGTGGGTAAACTACAGCCTTGGAATGCTACATCATCTATAGCAATGTCACCCAGAACGCTATATGTGCGGCGAGCCGAGATGATAACCTGGAAAGATGATTGAATTCTTCCAATGGGTACAATGGCCTGGATCCATCTGTTTCCTTGGTTACTTGATTTGTTCCAGATCCTTGTGCGAGATGAACTTCCTCCCATAGTGTACGATACTCTAAGTTCTCCCACTCCTCTACCATACATAAAGTAGAAAAACGAAAGCTGACAAGTGCTAGATGACTGACCTAAGACAGGGCTGAGTAAATCGGCATATTGGTATGAGCGACCATTGCTAGCATCAACATACATATAAAAACCATTGGGTCCAAGTGTTGTATGGTCATACCTTGGCCCGGTGTTGAAGTCAGGAGTAGCACCTTGATGACGAAGCCATGTGAACACAGACTTAGAAGAAGAAGGAATTACTGTACTGGAATTTGTCCATTTACAAACTGTGTTGGTCTCAAAATCACAATTATATCCACAACTGGCTTCATCTTCTCCATTTGTACAATCATTGTTAAAATCACAGACCTGGTTGCCTTTGATGCACGAATTATCTTGGCATCGGAAACCACATGTGGGATTTGGTGTTGTGGGCAAATTACTACAGGATCCAGGGGTCACAAGGATATCATCCAAGGCAATATCACTAGTGTATCCATTACCCACTACTCCCTCTATCAGGATCTGAAAGTTTGGTCCAGGTGATGTGATCTGGACATGACCTTGAAGCCATGCAGGACCTTTGTTACCGTTTATGCTGAAGACATTTTGTGGTGCTCCACCTAGGATCTGAGTGTATATGTTAAGTGTTCCCATAGCTTGTCCGTTCATGTTGTACCAGAATCTCATACATCGTGTGCTCTGAGAGTTGTCGAAAGTTTGAGATACAAGCCAAGCTTTATCACCCGGTCTCCTTGGAGCTGATGACTCTATATAAATGTAAGAACCATAAGCATTGTTCAGTGTGTGGTCATTGGGGGGACCTGTGCCTACAGAGGCAGTTGATCCCTTGACTCTCTCCCAGTCAAATGTATCATTTCCAATGTTATTGGTCCAAGTACACATTCCATTTTCAAAGTCACAACTACCAGGTGGTGGGCATGCTCCTGGAGTCATGGTGATGTCATCAATAGCAATGTCACCCCTGTAACCTGCACCTATAATACCTTCAAAGGAGATTTTGTAATTGACAGGACTGCTAACTGTGACTGCAGCAAGGAGCCATGACTGACCCCTATTTCCGGACCGTGACCATATGCGCTGTCCAGATGTAGGAGCAGAACCTGATGGATGCATGTAGACATTGAGGGTGCCGACTTGTGAACCATACATGCTGTACCAGAAGTACATACAGGAACCAGTACCAGTGGTGGCAGGGTAGGTAGGACTATCGATTCTGGCCTTCTGTCCTTGCCGTCGAGGTGCAGATGATTCTATATACACATAGTAACCTTGTGCGGTGCCATATGTGTGATCAGCCGAAGGCCCTGTAGCAACACTATTGGTTCCTCCTTTATGTCGTATCCAGTCAAACTGATCAGCCAGGTCCTGTGTATAACCACACATGTCATCTTCGAAGTCACAAATTGGGGATCCTGGACAAAGGCCTTGATTCATTGTAATGTCATCCAAAGCGATGTCTCCATCATACCGTATGCCTGACACACCCTCTAACAAGAAGTAAATCAGTCCCGGTGCTGAAATGTGAACCTGAGCATATTTCCAGTCTGGTCCCTGGTTTCCTATTTTTCGCCATATCAGTGACTTGGTAAGTGCAGTAACACCCTTAGTGTAGAGATTTAAGCGATTGACATGAGCTCCATACATGTTATACCAGAATTTCAAACACACACCAGCTTGTCCTACATAAGTCCTGGGACTGATAATCCTCGCTGTCTGGTTTGGCATGATGCCAGATACTTCGATGTATGCATAGTGACCATTGCTGTTCTTCAATGTGTGGTCAGTTTTGGGTCCTGTTCTTTGTGAGGTTGTTTGACCTTTAGTAATTGTCCAATTGAAGTCTGCTGAATAATCTGGTTTCCATGATCCAAAGCCATGTTCAAAGTTCAAGTCCACTGCTGTAGGTGGGAAGACTGCTGGAGTAGTGGGAGATACTGTGGTACTGGCAGTGGAAGAGGCAGAGGAGGCTGGGCAAGGTCCTTTGGTGATCACAATGTCATCAAGCGCAATGTCACCTGTGTAATTTCCGCCATACGTTCCTTCAAAAATAATATTATACTCAAAATTAGAGACAAAATTGACCTTAGCTTGTTGCCAAACATTTCCTTGGTTGCCTGCCAGATTCCATTTGAGGGTTTTTTGAGAAGACTTGAATTTCTGTTGGTACACATTGAGGCTACCAATGCCAGCACCAAACATGTGGTACCAGAAGTACAAACAGCTGCCAGTGGTGGGATTCAAGATATCACTGACCAGCCAGGCTTTCTCTCCTTTTGTTCGATGACTTCCTGATGTTTCAATGTACATGTAGTATCCATTGGTTGTCCCTGTGGTATGATCTACCCGAGGTCCTGTGCCTGCAGAAGGAGTGCCACCATAATCTCTTAACCAATCAAAATCATCACCAACAATAGCATTTGTCCATCCACATTTGTCAGTCTCAAAAGTACAGGAGCCAGCTGGGGGGCATATTCCATCAGAAATTTGAACATCGTCAATGGCGATGTCCCCTCTGTAACCAGCACCTCGCACACCTTGAATTATGAGTTTATAGTTAGTGGTTCCTAATTTCGGAAGTGGTATCACAGCTCTGCGCCAAATATTCTGCTGGTCGCCATTCCTCATCCAGATGGGAGCTGGGAAATTGGAGTTATTCCGCATTCTGAAAACATTTAAAGATCCAATGCTTGATCCATACATGTGATACCAAAATCTGAGACAGCGAGGGGTGGAGCTAGTCATGTATGGCGACACAAGGTTAGCTCGGTCATTTGGCTGCCTAGGAGCTGAGCTCTCAATATAAGCAAAATGTCCTGTACTCGACTCAAAGGTATGATCATAGGGTGGACCAGTTCCAACGGATGCAGTACCATTCTTGCCAATGGTCCAGTCAAATTCATCATCTGTTCCCTGTGTCCAGCTACAAAAATCAGTTTCAAAATCACAGAATGGATTTGGGGGACATGCACCAGCTGTAACTGTGATATCATCAATGGCTATATCACCTTGATAACCTTTGCCTACCACACCTTGTATGGAGAGGCTGTAATCAACTCCGGAGATGATTGTCCTCTGTGCTTGTTTCCACTGGTCACCTTGTGTACCATTGCGATTCCAGAAAAGGGTTCTGTTGTAATTAGTCCTCAGATAGATATTTAAGCTACCCATAGTCGGTCCAAACATATAATACCAGAATGAGAAACAGTGTCCAGATGGGGGTGTAGGTGGGAGCACTGGGCTGTCTAAGATAGCCACATCACCTTGTTTTCTGGGTAAAGATGTTTCAATGTACATGTAGTAGCCTTTTTTGGAAGTGTGGTCAAATTTTGGTCCTGTGCCTACACTTTTTGTGGTACCATTGTTTTTGGTCCAATCGAAAGTGTCATCAATAGCTTGTTGCCATTGACAGGTATCAGTGTCAAAGTTACAACTTAAGGGAGGAGGTTGTGCTGAGGGGTTACAATTGTTAAATGAAATGTCGTCAATAGCAATGTCTGCAGTGGTGGATGCAACAAATCCTCTGGCTGGTAGCACCTCAAAATTTATCCTCAGTCCTGTGGTATTACCCAGAGCTTTACCAATGTAGACCGTTCCCTTCCTCCAGCCAGGGCCTTGAGAACCTCGTTTCACTAGTAAAGTGGAAACAGTTGAGTTGACTAGACCCCTAACTACCAGGGTTCCAACACTTGGACCATTCATGTTATACCAGAAGTACATTTCACAGATATTGGAAGTTGATGGCAGTGCAGGACTCTGTAGAACTGCTTTACTGAAGAAGACACCATTCGTGCCTTCCACATACATATAATTTCCAGTACTGACATTAGTTGTGTGGTCAGTTAATGGGCCGATGGCTTTTCCAGAGTTCTGAGATCCAGAGTGCCTTGTCCAGTTATAACGTCCAGTGCTCAGATCCTTCCATCCACAAATTCCATTCTCAAAGCTACAAGGTCCACACTGGGCTTCATCTGAACCATCAGAACAGTCCTTTGCAAAATCACAGACCAACTTTGTGGAGATGCATTTACTTTGGTCTTTACATTGGAACTGTCCATTTCCACAGGGATTTGTGGTAGGACCAGGTGTGGTGATACTGACTGCAGTTGGGAAAACAATTGATGACTTGGCACATCCCTTGCTAAAGACTGTATCATCCACGGCCATATCGCTATAGTAACTACGACCAACTACTCCCTGAATAACAATCTGGAAAGGTGTGGAACTCACTAGGTTTAGTTGTGTCTTAACCCATACATCACCATGGTTACCGCTAGTGGACCACAGTTGGCGGAGGTTTCTACTCTGGTCTATCATATACACACTCAATGTTCCCATTGTATAGCCATTCATATTGTAGTAGAAAGTGAATGTACATTTGCTACTTGCTACTGCAGTACTGAAGACTGGACTGAGGAGTTCTGCGTTGTCACCAGCAACCCGTGGCCGTGATGCTTCAATGTAGACAAAACCACCAGTTCTCAGGCCTGCAAAACAACACATAAATGTCTTATTCACTAAAAATCACATCAAATTTTACTTTCTTTATATATCTCAAGATCAAAAATAAGAAACTTGCTCATAACTTTGACCATGAAAATCACTTCAAGCTCTTCATACTGAACATGCAAAAAAAAAAAAAAAATACAGCTAGAAACATTAAAATTCTCATATAAAACAAAGGATGGACAATACAAGTATGGATTTCAACTTTTTTAAATCTATGCATGAATCATTAAATATTACATATACCAAATAAAAAAGCTCATTTGAAAGTTCATCAATGATACAAATTAATCTCGCTTTTTTCATTTACAGTGCCAAACCCTGACTTACTTATCAGAATGACACATATTTTCACAGTTTATGGAGCTGGGCCTAGACTTCCACAATAATAATTACTACTATTTATGCATGAGAATTCTCCGTAATATATACCTGTTGTATGGTCTCTTGTTGGACCCGTGCCAACAGATGGTGTTGGTGATGTACGTCTCGTCCAATCAAACTTGTCTCCTTTAGCTTGGGTCCAGTCACAGAGCGAGTTGGTGAAGTCACAGCGAGATGGGATGCCTTGACAGTTAGATACTGTTTCATCTGAATTGTCACCACAATCATCAGTATAGTCACACAGACGAGACATATCAACACAGGAACCACGCTGACATCGGAACTGATTGACCCCACACGAAGCTTGCACAGGAGGCAAAGCACAGTTCAGAAACTGAACATCATCAATTGCAATGTCACCAATCACAGAAAAGCTTCTGGTAGCTCGGAAATCAATATGGAAATCACTGGCAATACGACCAATGTTCACAGTTCCCTGGTTCCACTGGTTACCTTTATTACCTCTATAATATTGTAGGACAGTGGTCCGACTCTGAGTTACCAGGTATACCGACAGTGTACCGATATTGGTGCCATACATATGGTAGTAGAATGACATTTGACATGTATCAGCTGCTTGTCTCATAGTGGGGCTAGTGAATGCTGCCTGGGTGAACCGATGCCCATTGCTAGCATCTACATACATGTAGTATCCTTTGGGAGAGTTTGTTGTGTGATCAGAGGAAGGTCCTGTGTTAGCAGTTTCAGTTCCATTATTGTGCAGAGTCCATCTGAATGATCCAGCACTGGAGTCTGCCCAACCACACGTACCCTGGTTTAATTCAAATGTACAATTACCACAGTTCTGCTCATCTGCTTTATTGGCACACTGTGGAATGAAGTCACAGACCTGATTTATCGGCAGAAAGCTACTTCCTGTTCCACAAGAGAATGTGGGATTTGCAGAAGACCCTGCACATGGTCCTGAGGTTAACTTAAGGTCATCTATCGCTATATCTCCAGTGTATCCATTGCCCACAGTGCCTTGGAATGACAAGATATACTCGGGAGACTTTGTGATATTGATGAAGACCTGCTGCCAAGCCTGACCTTGGTTACTAGACATGGACCATAATGGTTTGTGTCTACCAGAGACAGCAGAACTGATGAAGTCCTGGTAGAGAGCCAGTCTACCAATGGTTGATCCATACATCAAGTACCAGAAGCTGAAGCAACTTGATGTTGTCTGGGGAAGAACAGCAGATGACAAGATGGCCTTATCACCAGGGTTTCTGGGTCGCGATGACTCAATGTAAGCATAATACCCTGAAACAACAAATAAGATAACACTAATGCCTTGTGAAGCCACAATTAATGTGTTTGATTCTTATGTCAATGAATATTCTTCATGAAAAAGAACATAAACTACATACATTGTACATCTTCAGGAGGAAATCTATTTTTTGCTTATGAAATAGGATGTATTTATGGCTAAATAATAACATAGCTGTTTCCATTTTAAATATTTATAATAACCTATTTATTATAATAATTCATCATACTAATTAATTACTGGTATTCTAAATTATGTAAGGAAAACATAAAGGAAACAATTATGAAGATGATAATGAGTGTAGTTTTACCATTACTAGTTCCTAGAGTGTGATCAACAGAAGGCCCTGTATGGAGACTCAATGTGTTTCCCTTGTTCCTTAACCACTCAAAGTCATCATTACTGACGGAGTTACTCCATGAACAGAAGTCTGACTCAAACGAACAACTGCCGACAGGAGGACAATTGCCATCCACTATGCTGATGTCGTCAATGGCAATGTCACCTGTATAGGTCCTTCCTCTTATTCCTTCAAATGCCACCTGACAAAAGAAACAAATAAATTGAATTCAAAAGGACTGGACTGAAATGATCTGATGAAAATATGTGCCAGACTAGTTAAACATAGGTGCAACAAACATGACATACAGCTATAACTACTGGGAAGGGGGGGGGGCAACTTTTAATTTTTTTTGTGTCTTGTTTTAGGTCATATCATCAGCCACCATACATACTACAATATCTCAGCCACACACCATACTTACTACAACATCTCAGCCACACACCATGCACACTACAACCTTTCAACCACACACCATGCATATTACGACATCTCAGCCACACACCATGCATACTACAATATCTCAGCCACACACCATGCATACTACAACATCTCAGCCACACACCATGCACACTACAACCTTTCAACCACACACCATGCATATTACGACATCTCAGCCACACACCATGCATACTTCAATATCTCAGCCACACACCATGCATACTACAACATCTCAGCCACACACCATGTATACTACAACATCTCAGCCACACACCATGCATACTATAGCATCTCAACCACACACCATGCATACTACAACATCTCAACCACACACCATGCATACTATAACATCTCAGCCACACACCATGTATACTACAATATCTCAACCTCACACCATACATACTACAACATCTCAACCACACACCATGCATACTACAATATCTCAACCACACACCATGCATACTACAACATCTCATCTGCACACCATGCATACTATAACATCTCAACCACACACCATGCATACTACGACATCTCAGCCACACACCATGCATACTACAACATCTCATCTGCACACCATGCATACTATAACATCTCAGCCACACACCATACATACTACAACATCTCAACCACACACCATGCATACTACAACATCTCAGCCACACACCATGCATACTACAATATCTCAGCCACACACCATGCATACTACAACATCTCAGCCACACACCATGCACACTACAACCTTTCAACCACACACCATGCATATTACGACATCTCAGCCACACACCATGCATACTACAATAACTCAGCCACACACCTTGCATACTACAACATCTCAGCCACACACCATGTATACTACAACATCTCAGCCACACACCATGCATACTACAGCATCTCAACCACACACCATGCATACTACAACATCTCAACCACACACCATGCATACTATAACATCTCAGCCACACACCATGTATACTACAATATCTCAACCTCACACCATACATACTACAACATCTCAACCACACACCATGCATACTACAATATCTCAACCACACACCATGCATACTACAACATCTAATCTGCACACCATGCATACTACAACATCTCAACCACACACCATGCATACTACGACATCTCAGCCACACACCATGCATACTACAACATCTCATCTGCACACCATGCATACTATAACATCTCAGCCACACACCATACATACTACAACATCTCAACCACACACCATGCATACTACAACATCTCAGCCACACACCATGCATACTACAACATCTCAACCACACACCATGCATACTACAACATCTCAGCCACACACCATGCATACTACAACATCTCAACCACACACCATGCATACTATAACATCTCAGCCACACACCATGTATACTACAATATCTCAACCTCACACCATTCATACTACAACATCTCAACCAAACACCATGCATACTACAATATCTCAACCACACACCATGCATACTATAACATCTCAGTCACACACCATGTATACTACAACATCTCAACCTCACACCATACATATTACAACATCTCAACCACACACCATGCATACTACAACATCTCAGCCACACACCATGCATATTACAATATCTCAGCCACACACCATGCATACTACAACATCTCAACCACACACCATGCATACTACAACATCTCAGCCACACACCATGCATACTACAACATCTCAACCACACACCATGCATTCTACAACATTTCATCTGCACACCATGCATACTACATCATCTCAACCACACACTATGCATACTACAACATCTCAACCACACACCATGCATACTACAACATCTCAACCACACACCATGCATACTACAACATTTCAGCCACACACCATACATACTACAGTATCTCAACCACACACCATGCATACTACAACATCTCAACCACACACCATGCATACTATGACATCTCAGCCACACACCATGCATACTACAACATCTCAGCCACACACCATACATACTACAACATCTCAACCACACACTATGCATACTACAACATCTCAACCACACACTATGCATACTACAATATCTCAACCACACACTATGCATACTACAATATCTCAACCACACACCATACATACTACAACATTTCAACCACATACCATGCATACTACAACCTTTCAGCCATACATATCTATATATATATTTGTACAATATAAATACCTGGAAAGTTGTTGGATTTCTGAGTGTGACTTGAGCTATTCTCCATGTATCATACTGGTTACGGCTCCTCGACCACACTGGTGGTGTCAATTGACCTTGGGTCAGAAGGCGAACATTCAATGTGCCTATACCAGTTCCATACATGTGATAATAGAAGGTCATACAGCGTCCAGTCGTAGGTGGGAACTTGGCAGAGAGAAGGCGGGCTTTCTGTCCAGGTAAGCGTGGAGAAGAGGTTTCAATATACATGTAATAGCCTGAAAGTCAAAATGTCCTGCATCATTGTAATGGTTCATTTGTGTTGATACAATCACAAAACAAAACGGTGCATTATGGTCTCCTATGGGAGGAGATTTAATTACCTTTATATAACGGTTTTATTTTGTAAGAAAACAAATAAATCAAAAATTAGAAAAAAAGCTTTATACACAAGTAAGCTTTTCCTAGAGGTGATTACAAAAACAAGCTTTACTGAGGAAAATAACCTTAATAATCTCTGTTACCACAGAAACCCAGAAATTGTATATCAGCAGTAAATGTCTTCAGATTAATCTAGACAATTATAGTATTATTTAAATAAATTGTTTCTCAATTCCTTTTCCTCATGTTAATATGAAAAATATTATGAATATATTGTAACTTTTAGCTAGTTGTGATAAATTCAGTTGTAAAAGTAAACTGGACTAACCATTCTTCGTTCCATACGTATGATCAACAGAAGGTCCAGAGCCAACTGTACCAGTTCCACCAAAATCTCTCGTCCAATCAAAATCATCTGTCTTGTCTTGTGTGTACCCACAGATTATATTTGATTCGAAGTCACAATTATCTGGAATAAAACAGCATGCTCATGAGCATTACCAACTCCTATAAAACAGGACCTTTGTCTACAAGTTTTATCAAATTATCAAACAAATACACAGTTACTATAGAAACAGTTACACATACAAAGATTGTATCTACTGAATAGAAATTTTGATAAAAATTTATGGTAACTGTAGACTCTTTATACATGTATTAATAAGCAAATGGATTTAAAGGACAGAAATTACAGCACTTTACACATAAATGGGACAATGTGTTTGGTTTTTTTTCAAAGGTAAAGTGTTGGATGTGATATAAAACTACAGTAGAATAAAGAAGGAAAATCATGAAATAGTATTCCTTTTAATTCCAAGACAACATTACATACCTGATGGGGGACAGGGGCCATCATTTAAAGAGAAATCATCAATGGCTATGTCTCCCTTGTAGCCTTTACCAACAATGCCCTCTACCACCAACTGACATAGAAAACAATACAAATAGTTTTATTCGGTATACAATAGCAATTCAATAAAGATTATACATCAGACAACCAAATTTGTTGCTTTGGCAAAACATCCACACATCCTTAACCAGTTGATTTCATATCTTGAGTTGACAGAATGATTAAAACACTGACACTGGCAAGACCAGTGTCACTATCTAAGTACCGGGTATTGAATTTATACTAGGAAAGTTTGTTTTGGTACCAGAGTACTTATTTTACATTATGGAGAACTGCCTGCTCTGGCAGCTCAGTGCTTAATACACTTGGGAGACCTGAGTGTTCTGGCATCTCAGTACTTATTTTTACACTAGGAGAGTACTTACATTCACAGTAGCCAGTCCACTCTGTTTAGGTATCAGGGTGCCTGGAGTCAGGAAAACTGATGCAAACTTCCACTTGTTGCCTTGATCTCCCACCTTCCTGTACACTGGATTTGTAAATGTTCCACCTAACACCCCACAAGACAATGAAACAGCATGAAAGTCAATATTAGAGCAAGAATATCATTTAAAATTTCATAAAAACATAAGGAAAACATTAATATCTACATAAGGATATAAGAGTAGGACTTTATTTGGTTTTTATTGTTTTATATTTTTTGTTTATAAAAGCATTTGACTTACATCTGCCTAATGCATTACCCAAACACTGAGACATATGCACTATACCCATCTACAGCAGTAAGAGATCTTAATGTGCCAATGTCTGTTGATCATACAAGACCTATGATTTAAATGCCTGATCCAAAAGACTGTACACTGCTGAGCACACAGGACCTCTTGACCATGAGCAAAACCCATCAATGTACAGTGGTAAGGAATATGCTGACCTTCAGCAGGTAGGACATGGCACAGAGGACCTCTGGACCATGAGCAAAACCCATCAATATACAGTGGTAAGAAATACTGCAGGACCTTCAGCAGGAAGGACATGGCACAGAGGACCTCTTGACCATGAGCAAAACCCATCAATGTACCGTGGTAAGGAATACCACTGACCTTCAGCAGGTATATAAGTAGAGATGACTGGGACCGGAAAAAGAGACAGGACCGAAATGAAAGTTTACAATGAGCTCTGTTACTCAGCAACCAAAAAATTCTTAAACCTACAAACAGACAGAGGAGAAAGATTTACCTGTTTGTTTAGCATATACATTGAGCATGTAGATATCGGAGCCGTACATGTTGTACCAGAACTTGAGGCATTTCCCGTTCACATCTATATTCAGTGCGGGACTGATGATCCTGGCTGTATCATTCGGTTTCCTGCCTGACGACTCAATGTAAGCATAGTACCCTAAAACAAACCAGGTCATAATGGGTCACTTTCCGCAGCTTAACTATTACATCAATTTGTTAAATATGTGTCACTAAATCCATCATATAACGTTAATTATATTATCCAGCACAAAACATTAACAATATCATCTATTGCCAATGCTAGACACTGCATCTACTGGCAGCCTTTATTATCATACATCATAAAGAAAGTTTCGCTTCACAACTGATTTAAACCCATTTCATGATAAAACTTAAACTCATGTGGGCTTGGTTTAACCGTAATGGAGATCAAAGATATGGGCCAGACTTTTATACATAATTTTACAGTCGTAAACTTTGATCAATAAAGAAACGTGTACCTGTAGAGGAGGAGGTGGTATGATCATAACTTGGTCCAGTGAAGGCAGAAGTAGTCTGTCCTTTTTTCAGGCTCCAGTTGAAGACATCAGTCGTATCTTGTGTCCACCGACAGATATTGTTCTGGTCAAAAGTACAGTCATACTGAGTGGGAGCTGAAATAAGGGTAAATATGCTACATGAATTACATTATGAAGTCATAGCATGCTACATGAATTACAGTATGAAGTCATAACATGCTACATGAATTACAGTGTGAAGTCATAGCATACTATATGAATTACAGTATGAAGTCATAGCATACTATATGAATTACAGTATGAAGTCATAGCATACTATATGAATTACAGTATGAAGTCATAGCATGCTACATGAATTACATTATGAAGTCATAGCATGGTACATGAATTACAGTATGAAGTCATAACATGCTACATGAATTACAGTATGAAGTCATAGCATACTATATGAATTACAGTATGAAGTCATAGCATGCTACATGAATTACATTATGAAGTCATAGCATGCTACATGAATTACAGTATGAAGTCATAACATGCTACATGAATTACAGTATGAAGTCATAGCATGCTACATGAATTACAATATGAAGTGATAGCATGCTACATGAATTACAGTATGAAGTCATAGCATGCTACATGAATTACAGTATGAAGTCATGACATGCTACATGAATTACAGTATGAAGTCATAGCATGCTACATGAATTACAGTATGAAGTCATGACATGCTACAGGAATTACAGTGTGAAGTCATCACATGTTACATGAATTACAGTATGAAGTCATAGCATACTATATGAATTACAGTGTGAATTCATAACATGCTACATGAATTACAGTATGAAGTCATAACATGCTACATGAATTACAGTATGAAGTCATAGCATGCTACATGAATTACAGTATGAAGTCATGACATGCTACAGGAATTACAGTGTGAAGTCATCACATGCTACATGAATTACAGTATGAAGTCATAATATGCTACATGAATTACAGTATGAAGTCATAGTATGCTACATGAATTACAGTATGAAGTCATAGCATGCTACATGAATTACAGTATGAAGTCATAGCATGCTTCATGAATTACAGTATGAAGTCATAACATGCTACATGAATTACTGTATGAAGTCATCTAATTTTTGTTAATCAAAATAATGATTACTTACATACGTTAATCTATATTAATCAGATTAATATTAATCAGTATTGCCTATATTATGCTAAAATTATACCAAAATTAATTATTACTCTGTAAATTACTACACTGGTAACATGTGAATAACATCACAGGGCCTGTATATTCAGGTGATATATTATTCAGGTGATATATTATTCAGGTGAGATATTATTCAGTGAGATATTATTCAGATGAGATATTATTCAGGTGAGATATTATTCAGGTGAGATATTATTCAGGTGAGATATCATTAAGCCAAGATACAGCTTATATTGATAGCAATATGGTAAAAAAGTTAACCATGTGATAACACATTTCAGGTCAGAAAAAAAAGCAATTAATTTGTAGGTACTCACATTGAATTTAATACTAATTTTCCTATGAATCTACTCAAAGTTACTAATGAAATGGTCATTAGCAGTACTTACGATAGGACACAGTGGTCTGTGGTTTGGATGTTGTAAGGGGGGTAGTCTGGCTAGCACAGGTTCCCCTAGTGACAGAGAGATCATCGAGAGCGATATCACCAGAATAACCATTACCAACTTCACCATCAAATACAATCTGAAGAAATAAAACAAGTAGTGTAATGATGATAACAATCATTACTGACTTCACCATCAAATACGATCTGAAGAAACAAAACAAGCAGTGTAATGATGATAACAACCATTACCAACTTCACCATCAAATACGATCTGAAGAAACAAAACAAGCAGTGTAATGATGATAACAACCATTACCAACTTCACCATCAAATACGATCTGAAGAAACAAAACAAGCAGTGTAATGATGATAACAACCATTACCAACTTCACCATCAAATACGATCTGAAGAAATAAAACAAGCAGTGTAATGATGATAACAACCATTACTGACTTCACCATCAAATACGATCTGAAGAAATAAAACAAGCAGTGTAATGATGATAACAACCATTACTGACTTCACCATCTGAAGAAATAAAATGAACAGTATTATAATTTTATTAACATATCATTAAATTAAGACATAATAAAATAAAACCTAACATATCTTACATTTTTCAATCTGGTATGGACATAACCTTTTTAGGTCTAAAATCAGTCACACGACTATTATAAAATCTGGTATAAACATGACTATTTTTGGTCTACACTCAGTTAATATTATTCATTGGGATGTACAATACTTGTCATCAGAGATCATGATGCTGATCAAGAATGATCAATAAAGTACAACCTGAATCACTAGGGGTATGTAATACTGATACCAACCTGCCAATAGTCAGAACTCTTAATATCAACCTGTCCTAGATTCCAGACATTGCCATGGTTACCAGTGGCATTCCATAACATGACAGTACGTGTGGGGTCTGGCTTGTACACTCTCAGTGCTCCAATGTCTACAGAATCAGAAGATGATATAAATACTTCTTTGAATATAGTGTCTGTTCTCAACAGTGACTAAAATGGCTACATCATGCACACGTGTACATAGGTACTATTTGACTAAATATATCTAGTAATTACATATCTATATCAAGATGTATTATTGACTGTAGTTCTAATTATGGACATTTCTTGAATCAATGTATCTCTCAGAATTTCTTTTATACTCAAAATTCTGGTTGAATTTATCTCCTAAACATTTCCTTTCATGGTATATTTTTATGCATGTTTAAAAAATCAATGAAGTAAATATGAAAGCTTCCTAAAAATCAAATGATTTCAAAAAATAAATGTCATTAATCTGAAAAAAATCATGCAATAAGTGACGATATCAACTTATGTGGCCTATACATGTTGTATTGAAACTGTTGGTGATGACAACAACTTCCAGAACTCGGCCCATACATGTGATACCAGAACTGTAAGTGACGATACCAGAACTTGGCCCGTACATGTGATACCAGAACTTGGCCCATACATGTGATACCAGAACTTGGCCCATACATATGATACCAGAACTTGACCCATACATATAATACCAGAACTTGGCCCATACATATGATAGCAGAACTTGGCCGTTACATGTGATAGCAGAACTGTAAGTGTTGAGATGAACTTACTTGGCCCATACATGTGATACCAGAACTGTATACAGGAAGCAGGTGTGGCGCTGAAATACTGACTGTACAGCCAAGCTCTGTCGCCTTGGTTACGACCTGTAGACTCAATGTACATGTAGAACCCTGTAATAAATAAGATACACTTTATGACGAAATGTAGGTAAGACATTATAAAGAGTAAACAGCCACTTGACAGATGGTTGTATGCTACAAGCTTCCAGAGCATTCTGAAAAGAGGTAAAAACCTTGTGATCACAGTTTTAAAACATTAATCCATACATTAAATGTTTGATTAGGTAAAAGGAGAATGTATCATTATTGTGTCATACCTTGTATCAACACTCTTATAACATTGAGATAACTTTTAAACTACACTTAACTTCATTCATTCCAAATAATTGATATAGGTGAAGGCCAGATGATTATATTGAGGCAGTATATGTGTGATGGGACTTAATATTTCATACAGGGTATGGATTCTCACTTTGATTTACGGCTGATGTTAATGATTTTTTTTTCAGAAATAAATATGTATTATGTATTTTTTGTCTGTAAGTATGAAATAAATTACCTTTGTCCGAGTTTGTGGTGTGGTCTACTGATGGTCCAGTATTTGGAGTGATGGTACCACCTGCGGTCCTCTGCCAGTCAAACATGTCACCGTTACGTGTGTTTGTATAGCCACACATATCTGTCTCAAAATCACAGAATCCTGCAGGTTTGCACTTTCCTTGGATTACTCTTACATCATCAATGGCAATATCACCTTGGTAACCATTGCCAACAACTCCCTCAAAAACAATCTGTTAAAATACAGGTGAAATGTACACATACATATAGGGATCAAAGTTTATCTATTAAGTATATATATATATATATATATATATATATATATATATATATATACTTAATAGATAAACTTTGATATATATATATATATCCTGGGGTTGTACAGAGACTAAAAGAAAAATAAAATGTTCAAAAATGCATTCAAGATATATATTTACAGTTTCATAAATAATATGTATTTAATTTAGATGAATGCTGCCTCACCTGGTATGGCACAGGTGATTTAAAGGTAATGGAAGCAAAGAGCCAGAGATTGACTTGATTTCCTGTACGGGTGAAAGCTCTGGTGTCTGCTGATCCATCATTTGGCCGTAGGTATACACTCAACCGGCCAGTGGTGTTACCATACATGTGGTACCAGAACTGTAGACAGTTACCATTGGTAGAGGAGGGATACACTGAACTGACCAATCTGGCTCTGTCTCCTTGGACACGTGGAGCAGATGTTTCTATGTAGAGGTAGTAACCTACAAACAGTATCACAGAATAGAAATCCTCCAGCGTACTACATTACCAATGCTAGTATGTACAAGTAAGTGGTAGAAACAAAGGACACCTCAATACCCACAACTGCCAATAGGTAGAAACAAAGGACACCTCAATACCCAAAACTGGCAATGGGTAGGAACAAAGGTCACCTCAATACCCACAACTGCCAATGGGTAAAAAAATGTTGATCATCTGCTTTATGTTTACTATTTGTTTTTAAATTTTAAATTCCAATTTTGGTCCGAGAAGTTGTGATTTAAAAGATATAAACCTGACTCTGAATCCAGTGTTAGACTCTACAAATACCTTACAAAAGGAGAAGAAATAAAAGACAGAGAAAATTTACCATATTGGCTCTCTGTGGTGTGATCATATGATGGGCCGGTACCATAGGAATTGGTGCCGTTCCTATGCCTTGTCCAATCAAAGTTATCGTTTAGATCCTGTGCCCAATCACAAATATCCGCCTCAAAATCACAGAATTCTGAAATGATAAACACAAACAGTAATTTGATTGAATTCTCAATATTTTCACATAATTTCTGATTTACTGATAAGTGCTGAATTTTTCTACTGGAACCATTAAATCATTGATAAAGATGATCAACTCCCACCTGCACAAACTGAACTCCACACAAAGATTGTACTGCTAAGAGCCGACACAGTGACATCACCATACCCACTCTTGTGTGCAGTGCTTCCCCAATAAATGTGTAATACACAAAATACCCACGTACTATGATGCGTACTATACCAAATACACAAGTACTCAAAGGTTTTTTTTCTTCAAATCAAGTTCGTTATAAGGACCCTTCCCAATGGAAATTTCATTGATTTTGTCCAAATTTTTCCCAAATATTGATCGTGCAGCATTATGCAAATGGGACAAAAATTCCCAATGAAAAGGCACCTTTGAAAAAAAAAACCAAAAACGAAACACTGGTACTACAATACGTGTGCCCTATGCCAAAAACACTGCATTATCAGTACTTAAAATATATATTACAACTAAAACATGTGTATATCATAATGCCATAATACAATATACATCCTCAAGTAATACATCATAATGCCATAATACCATGTATCAGATAATCACCAGATTTAGGAATTATAAAATGCTTACCTTGTGATTTACATTTGCCAGGTATGACACTGATATCATCTAATGCAATGTCCCCTTGCCAGCTGACCCCTACCACTCCCTCAAACAGGATCTGATATGGTCTTCCACTGACAATGGTCCGAGAACCTTGTTTCCAGACATTGCCCTGGTTACGCGACCTCGTCCAGATCAGAGTTCTATTGCCAGAGGTGTCTTGACGATAAATGTTAAGATGGTTGACATGAGCACCAAACATATGGTACCAGAAGGACAGACATACACCATTGTTATCTGTAGGTGGTTGCAATCCAGATGAGATGACAGCAGTTTCACCTGAATGTCGGGGTGAAGAAGTCTCCATGTACAAATAGAAGCCTGGAAGACAAAGCCCTTGTTATTTAGCAGTTGTTACAAATGCGTTTCAAACTTTATATGAAAATCATATTTTACAACAACTATCTATGATTAAATAATTGTAGGCATCTATCATATGATAATGTATACTTACTCATGGTGCAGATTTGTGGATGCCACATTAACATACCATTGACTGGTTATTGTTTTATGGTGACAGCATCTGTCTGATGCATTGCATACAAATTTAGACCTTTGCAACGGACCCACCTGAAGCAGTGAGTAATCTTTTATGTGCCACACCTACCGTGACACGGGACCTCGGTTCTTATTGTCTCATCCAAAAGACATCTGTCTGAGTACCTTATCCACTAGTCCACACTGGCCTTCATTATTTCACGTATGTAGTGACTGCATCTACTTGTTGCATAGTATAGTATCTTTTTCTTTTACAATGGACCCATCCAACACAATAAGGAATCTTTTATATGTCACACCTACCTTGACATGGGACCTTGATTTTCCTTGTCTCATCTAAAAGACAGAACTATCTACTGCTTTGTCTGATAGTTATTTTACCATTGCAAGTTGTGTTAGCCTTGCTTAATGATATTTCTAATCATGTTAGCATTGTCAAATTGTGCCAGCCATGTTATCATTGCCTACTGGTATATTTTACCTGTGCCAGCCATGCTATCATTGCCCACTGGTATATTTTACCTGTGCCAGCCATGCTATCATTGCCTACTGGTATATTTTACCTGTGCCAGCCATGCTATCATTGCCTACTGGTATATTTTACCTGTGCCAGCCATGTTATCATTGCCTACTGGTATATTTTACCTGTGCCAGCCATGTTATCATTGCCTACTGGTATATTTTACCTGTGCCAGTTGTGTGATCCCTATCTGGTCCAGTGCCAATTGTAGGTGTTGTCCTGTTGCTTCTCGTCCAATCAAAATCATCAGCTGTTGATTGATGGAAGCCACACAACCCAGTCTCAAAGCTGCAGTTCAGAGCTGTAAATATTTGGTATATCAAAAGCCTCAGTCCCAAAGATATCAAGTAAATTATTCAAACTTGACCTCGGCATGACTACTACTGGTTCAGACCTTAGGTATCAGAGTCATGTAATGATCAGTACTACTCGTATATAAACATACAAGTTTCAATTGCCATAACAAAAGAACTGATATGGAAATATTCATTCAAGTAAAAAATTGTTTTAATTTATTTTCCAACATTTATTTATAATTTGTTATATAACTTATAAATTATTTCTTTATCTGCTTGCTATATGACAGATGATTAATTTGCACATAACTAATACTGTATATTACATGATGAGTTGCTGGTGTCTATGGATGAAGGACTACAGTGGGAGAATGTGACATCATCAATTGCCATGTCAGAGTTCGGGATTCCGGATTGAGGGTTGAAGGACTTGGTAGGTTGAGCCTCAAATTGCAGCTGTAACAAATATTTCATCATTATCTTCATATCTTCAACAAATTCTCGGACTCTTGTTTAAATCATATAGTATTATATTAATATACTTCTATAAAATTAATGATTCAGCTTATACTCTTTGTTTAAAATTACAATTATAATATAAATTTATAAATAATTCATAATCTGGTCATACTTTAATCAGAAATGTTTACCCACCCTTGAATGAAGAATAGTGACAAATTAAAAATTATTTTTAGAACCTTACAACTCTTAATGCAGCATTTACTGATGTGCACCAACTGTATCTCTGTACACTTTTAAAAGTTTTCCAAGGACTTTGGTTACTTTTTTTTCTAATTAAAGATGGACCTGTATTTTACCTTGTATCCAGCGGGCAGGGCTCCAATGTCGACTGCAGCCTGATTCCATCCATTACCACGGTTACCAGTCATAGACCAGATATAGGTCTTATCTGTAGTTTTATTACTGTTGACAACCAGGAGTCGAATGTTTCCTATAAATCACCCACATAATTAACAGATTATATTAATAACATGCTTCAAGTACAAATTCAGAATCCTTTACTTTTAATGGAAAATATGCAAATTTGGTTATAAGTAAAACCAAATTATTGGAGTTGAATGTAATATCAATGAAAGTAGAAAACCCTTTTAAACCTTAAAAGAAAATAGTATTTTGTTGTTCTTTGTACATTAACATTGTACCTGCTCCTAATCCAAACATGTGGTACCAAAACACCAACTGACAGCTTGGTCCAGTGGCTCCCAAAGGTGGTGTCTCCATACGGGCACGGCTGTAGAAAACTCCAGAAGCGCCCTCTACCAGCATGTAATGACCTGTAGCATTGTTTACAGTGTGGTCAGTCTTTGGTCCACCTGTACCTGGGGAAGTTCCTTGGAACCTGTGCCAGTTATATCGACCACTGCTGACATCCTTCCAGCCACAAACACCGGTCTCAAAGTCACAGGCACCTTCAATATCAATGTAAACCATGACCTTACCGATGATGATTCAATGTCAAATAAACCACAATGTCACAGGCACCCTCAGTATCAAAATAAACCATAAAGTTATAACTTATAGGTGCCTACAATATCAAAATAAACCATAAAGTCACAGGTGTCTCCTATGTCAAAATAAACCATTAACGAGGCCGTTCTCCATACGAGTTTTAATGCACTGCCCAAGTTTTAGTGCATGCTGATTGATTGTAATTGTTAAAATAGTCGGCGTCTTAAAAACATTAATAATATTTAAAAATTATCAACAAATTATAAAATCAGCATAGTTTAACAGAAATGTATTTACCCAACATTAATATATCGAAATTAATTCCCATAATATCTGATTACGACATTTCAAAACGTTAAAAATAGTGTTTTTTGAGATTTTCCCCAAAAATTGAACCAAGCAGTGAATTTTTCTACAATTTTCTGAAAATTATTTTTATTTAGCATTTCATCACTGACGAAAAAAATGATCAATTTTCCTATTGTAGTTTTTGAGATATTTTTACCCAGAATGGCCTCGTTAAGTTAGGTTCGTCTACAATTTCAAAATAAATCACAAGATTATAACAATCCAATACAAGTTTGAATTTTGTTCACCTAATTTACCTTCATATCAATATCTAAAGAAAATCAATATTACACATTTAATCTGTTCCAAAATATGAAAGACCTTTCTCTGGGAATTCTTTTGCTTCTTGTCCTAAGTTTTTGTGATGTTCTTTTGTTTTTAGGGTCATTTTCAAATTATAACATTATAAAAGTGCATTTCCATGGTGATTTCTGTCACTCGGCTGGGTCAGATGCTTGACCTTTTCTCTGTGGAATTACACAAATGCATTTACAAAACAATATTTAATAAAGGCATGTACAAAACTACATAATTGCATGAAGAAAATAACAGTGGAATAAAAAGACTATTACTTACCGCAGTTGGCTTCATCAGAATTATCAAAGCATTGTCCTTTGATGAAATCACACACTTGGAATTGTGGTATACACTGTTGACTAGTAGCACAAGCGAAGCTGTTAGCTGGACAGCGACTCGGTGTGGTAGCTGGACCAGGCGTTCCAGTCGGCAGAGAAGCTGAAAAACCAGAACACCAGTCAGAAATACACGTAAGATACAAAGAAGCACACGGTCAAAAATTATATTATTCTGATGAATTGAGATTCTTTTATCAAAAAATGATGGAGTCAACATACATTTAGATGTGAATAGATACTCACAATTGATAAGAACACATCCTGGAGTCATCGAGAGATCATCAATAGCAATATCACCTCGGTAACCATTCCCGATAGTCCCTTCAATTACCACCTGGAGAAAAATATGAAATATATGGAATTGCCTACAGAGAAAATCTTATAAATAATTATAACATAAAATATACAGAGAAAATCTTACAGTGATTATTAGTTAAACAGTAACTCTTAAGAGGGCTTTGTTGCAAATAAGTTTTTTTTAATGAGATCAGTTCAATTAAATGATTAAAAACAAAGGTTGCTGACAAGTTCCAGTTAAATAGCATGTTAATTATCTGAAGTAAAACAAGTGTAATAATACACATTTAAGCTTCCAAACATTTTGTATTTCTACATCATTTGTAATGTCACCTGGAATGGCTTGGAGTTAGTTATAGCAATATCAGCTCTCTCGTAGAAGTCACCAATGTTCCCAGACTTCTGCCAGATCTTTCTTGGCGCTCCTTGAAGGCTCTCACGAAGATAAACATTCAGGGAACCAATATTGGATCCAAACATTTCATAATACATCCTCAACTGTAATATCAATGTTACATTTATTTAGATCCACATAAGTATGTCCTACTCATTCTTACTCATAATGTAAGTCAAGACATGAAAGAGATTTACCAGGTAGTACACTGTTATCTATCACAGATCTCTGTACTATATACACTCATTCCAGATTTGTCCCTCATCATCAATGATGATAAATCAAGGAAAGAAAGCATTCTAATATTACACTCCAGGATTACAATGCATCCAGTGACCTTCTTCATGTTGATAGACATGTCAAAGTTTCAGCTCTAGAAAAGCAACTGCTATATCGCTATTTGTTCATAAATTGACTGACCAATTCTAGAGCACATTAGCCTCATCGAATGAACATTCAAATCAAGAAAATAGTCCCCTCTAAGGCTAATAAGAGATTTTTCCCTGAAAATCCTAAAGGGGTCTGAAGATATAATGTGTTTCAGAAGACGATAACCTTTGGATTAACCTACTGTGCATTTCTGTCCACTCTGCGTTGCCTGGAAAGTGGGGCTGATCAAACGAGCAGTGTCGCCTGGTCTCTTCCTTGAAGCCTCCGTGTAGAGGTAATACCCTGTATAAACATAAAATACGATGATGAGACATAGACAAGTTGATTGGCTTTATTTATAGATAGTAAGAATGACGAGTATGATTAAATATTTGTTTGAAATATTTCATCATACAGTCGATATCTATTTACCTAAACCAGGAGTTAGGGAGTTAATTTCTTGCTAAGTCAAAATTGCATGATCACAATTTTTAATCTAAAAGTAATTAAATGTTTCTTGATAACTCGAACTTGTTCTATTGATCTCTAAGTAAACTGATATATCAAACGTAAGCTTAACCTAAACTGATCATAATATTTTCTGCAGTGTAAGATAAAACCCAGAATGCAATTGCTACCATTTGCAGTGTGAGATAAAGCCTAGAATGCAATTGCTACCATTTGCAGTATAAGATAAAACCTCGAATGTAATTACTACCATTTGCATTTTAAGATAAAACCCCGAATGCAATTGCTACAATTTGCAGTGTAAGATAAAACCTAGAACGTAATAGCTACCATTTGCAGTTTAAGATAAAACCTAAAACCTAATCGCTACCAATTACAGTGTAAGATAAAACCTAGAATGTAATTGCTACCATTTCCAGTTTAAGATAAAACCTAGAACCTAATTGCTACCACTTGCAGTGTAAGATAAAACCCAGAATGTAATTTCTACCATTTGCAGAGTAAGATTAATCCCAGAATGTAATTGCTACCATTTGCAGAGTAAGATTAAACCCAGAATGTAATTGTTACCATTTGCAGTGCCTCTAGTGTGGTCTCTGCTTGGTCCAGTACTGGAAGATAGTGTGTGGTCAGAAGTTCTAGTCCAATCAAATTTGTCTGTGGCCTTGTCCTGTTGCCATCCACACAAACTGGTCTCAAAATTGCAGCGAGCAGGATAATTTGCTAAAAATAGAACATTTATGTATGCTGTTTTTCTCTTTATTTTTAAGGAATAAATACCATAAAGATCTTACTAATGTCTTCCATACTTTTGCTGTTTATATTGTAAATGCTTCAATACATTAACATCTCTACGTATCCTTAATTATTCGCATTACGGTGAGCATTTATTATAAACACCACAGCTATGCCTAAATATTCTGCGTAATAATCTTACTACAAGACTGCTCATCACTGCCATCACCGCAGTCATCTGTAAAGTCACACAGGCTTGACCGAGGTACACATGCTTTGTTGGTACAATGGAACTGGGAATTAGAACATGTTGCCTGAGGCTCTGTAAAGAGTAAGTATCATCATGACCAAGGTCACGTCACAGTCACATAATACAGCTAGTACGTTAGATTGAGTAAAGAAATAAGTAGACATCAAAAAAATGGAAACCTGATTCAGATTACAATTTGTATATTAAGAATATTTACGTGGGAAATTGCAGTTGATAAGCTGAATATCATCTATAGCAATGTCTCCTAACGTGCTGAAAGATCGCCTGGCTCTGAATAAAATCTGAAAAACACAAAGTTCTCTTTAAAACACAATAATTATCTGTAATATAAATTACTACATTAATTAACCATATTGTATGAATTTTCTTTCTCAAGAATTTTTTTACATTCTAAAATAACCTCATTAAGGTATAGGGTTATATATATGCCTGTCTGGTGGAATGCATCTTTATAGAAGATGTCTAGAGGATATTAGTCCATTTGAATGCAGGAATGTATCTGGAATATCACAGAAATGAGGCCCACGTTTACAACAGAATGTGCCTGGAATGGCACAGAGATACGGCCTTGTGTAAAATAGAATGTACTTGGAATGGCACAGAGACAGGGCCTATGTTTACAACAGAATGTACCTAGAATGGCATAGAAATAGGGCCTATGTTTACAATAGAAGGTAACTACAATGGCACAGAGATACGGCCTATGTTAACAACAGAATTCACCTGGAATGGCACAGAGATGCGGCCTATGTTTACTGTAGCCTTTATCCATTTTGGTCCTTGATTTCCAGTTTGTAGCCACACAGTGGTGTCTCGCTTGGCCCCTTCTTGGATGACAACGGACAATCTGCCTATACCTCGACCATTCATATTATACCAGAACTGAAGTTGACAGGTGGAGCTACATGGCTGAATGGTGACGCCAGTTAGCTCAGCAGTGCTAGTGAATCGACCAGAACTGGCATCCACAAACATGTAGTGACCTGAATGTATAAAAAAGCAGCATAAAATTTGAAACGTTATAAAAAATTTTCACCACTAGAATGAATTCAATTTACTTCCCTAAATAGAGAACTGTTAACTACATACCGAACTCTTTAATTACGCTTCAATATATTAAATTCAACAATATACAGTCAAACTTCGATATCTCGAACACTGATATCTCGAATACCCGGGATATCTCGAAGTCGAACGTCGGTCCCGAAAAAAATCCTTCATATTATGATTAAATTCACCCCGGATGTGTCGAACACTGATAAGTCGAATACCATGCTTATCTCGAATACATTTTCAAGTCCCGACGTTCTTATTTACCCGGTTTATCCCGAAGTTGGCTTCTTATTGACAGTATTCCCCGCGGCGTTTACCCTAAATCACAGGTCGCTCACGTGGTGCGATCAATTGACCGTGTCGGTGTACAAAGCCGCAGTAATTACATAATCGATCGCGTCCGTGCGTACCCTGTTATTTATACCAAATATTAATAAATGATGATAGCTTATTAAACTCGACACAAAATTAGATAATTAACATTAACTGTAATTAATGCTTTTTCATACCTGCGTTTAAAGAAATTTCTTTACACTGTTCATTAATTATTACTATTTCCAATCCGTGTGTATGTCTTTGTATTTTTATGCAAAGTAATAGTAATTAAATCAAATTATGACGTGTGTCTTTATCTTGTCTTACGTGTTAGCCCGTCCTCGGTTTTAGGTATAGTATAAGACAGTTATATCCAGTATTGGATTTAAATTACGATGTTACTGAAAAGGAAACATGACGTTTTCAGTTTTGGAATATATTCTCTATATATTCATAAAATATAAAAGGTATGATGAGATTTAGATTAATTATTTAAGAACAATACAATATGCGCACCTTCATGCGTATTTATTGATAAATACATGTATATCTACTATAATAATCACAAATGTCAAGTGAATCGGCGTACATTAACAACTGCAAGATTTTTTATCTTAAACTCAAAATTTGGATATCTCGAACTACGGATATCTCGAAGTATTTTCCACGGTCCCTCCGACTTCGAGATAACGAGGTTTGACTGTATTACAATTCATGATACTGTGTGTGTATTTATTATTGAGCACTAAATAATGGAAATAAAATCCAATCATGATACAGTAGTCATAAGTGGACAAGATTTGTACCCTCCCTCTTATTGTGAACTCATGTTCACAAGTCTTATTGTGAACTCATGTTCACAAGCACCAATATGAATACATGTAAGTGCACCTTGAAAAGTGCCAGCTCTGCTACAATATGAATTCAGCTGAACCAAGTATGCAACAGAATCTATATCACACTATTATTGTCAGTTTCAAAGAAATGAGAGGCCTTCCAGTACATCTCACCTTGAGCATTTCCAAAGGTGTGGTCATAAGGAGGTCCTGTGTTGGCCGTGGCTGTCTGGTTTGTTCCTCTTGTCCAGTTAAATGTACCTGAACTGGTGTCTTTCCAAGAACATTGATCTTGTTCAAAATCACACGAACCTTGGTGGTAACAATTAAAACCAGATGAGTACATTTGAAATAGTTTCTTTCAAAATTTTAAATTTTACTAGCAAAGCTCATATAATCAAATAATATAATATATGGTGAAAAATACGATAACAATGTCTAATAAGAAACAATATATATACGAAAATTCACTGCAATTTCTTAATTTTGAATCATCTTCATTTACAGAAACAAATACTTCAATATAGCACAATGGAAAATATTACAACCCACTTACCACAATTACTTTCGTCTACTGCATTAGGGCAGTCTCGATGGAAATTACAAACTTTATTCTGAGGTATGGTTGTATTAGCAAAGTCCTTACACATGAAGAGTGCATTAGCTGCCGTGTTTGCACCTGGAAATAAATTTTTATCACCAAGTCATGATCATACCAACATCGTTTGATCAACTGACTCACAATGTACAGGCCACAATCCTAACAGCACCAAGGAATCCCATTATAAATAACCCTCCAATTTGCACACATATAAACCACCACACAACGATGTCAAGGCACTCCAGGATTTCATCAACATTATAATCTACTGAAAACTATGTAAGTAATTCAGTGAAGATTATTAATGAAAAAAAACCCCAATTTTCATGAAGAAGACAATAATTCCTTAAGTCTAAAATTCTAAAATTTTTTCTTCATACCTGGCTTTTTTGTGATTACATGATAAATTCAATATAGCACATACAGCATTCACAACAAATGCTGTAAAAGTGCTAGGGCATTACATCCAATCTGGTAATCAAATTTTGTTGCAAACAATAAATCGTAGCCTATTGATAATATTTAATATATCTATGCCAGACTCATAACAAGTGTAAGTGTGTACAAATACTGGCATACAACTCATAAGTGTAAGTGTGTATATATACTGGCATACAACTCATAACAAGTGTAAGTGTGTATAAATACTAGCATACAACTTATAACAAGTGTAAGTGTGTATAAATACTGGCATACAACTCATAACAAGTGTAAGTGTGTATAAATACTGGCATGCCACTGCTGAACTGATCTGATTAAAGTGAATTTCCTTCCATATCTTAAAATCTAAAAGTAAGGTCAAGTAAGAGGCAATTCATATACATATATAGTACAATCTTTGTAGAAGATTACACAACAAAAGGAGTTGAGGAAAAGATTTCAGTTGGCATCTTGATTAGTCCAGCTCTTTCGATGCATAACAAAAGAAATATCATTACTGTGTATTAACACATAAATGTCTGATGGGTCTTACTTGCACTGCAGTTTCCTATGTCCAGAGTCACATCATCTATGGCAATATCGCCTTGTACCCCATTACCAACGTATCCCTCCATCATTATCTGTACAAAGTAGATAGCAACTTTTATCTTCTGGACTTGAATATATTGGACATGCTTCAATATTTTATTGTGTTTCTTGATCAGACTGCCATCTAATCATGAGTGTATATCAGAGTATACAAAAATGTCTAGTTATGGACAGATCAAAGGACCCACAGTATGAAAGCATATCCAAATTAATACCAATATATATAGGATATGAAATGAATTTTCATTTCATACAGTACTTATGAAACGAGTTATGTGTTTAATATCCCTGAGTCTTGGCGAGGGGATATAAACACACAACGAGTTTTATAAATACTGTATGAAATGAAAATTCATTTCAGATTCTTTTTATCACATGTTTACACTCAGATTAAAGGTGTTTATTTCATAAAACACCGGCTTTTCCATGCTATGGAAATTAATTTATGACATAGCAATATTTCACTGCATAAACAGCAAAGCATGTCATAAATATCTACATGTAGTATTGTTAAACCAAGGGACAAAAATATCATGAATGAATTTTATAAAGATATATAAAGAAATCAACTATTTAAAGAACAACTGATTTATGATAGTTAAAACGTATATAAAAAAAGCTTTTTGTAAAACTTTTTTTTTTACTTTACTAAAATCATAATTAATGATTCATGACGTATATAACCTCAACTCACATTAAAAGCTGCATACGGACTGAGAGTAATATTCGCCTGTTTCCAGGCATACCCTTGAGCTCCAGATAAGCCCCAGATGTACTGCTTATTGCTGCCATATGCTAAAGAGACGTTAAGGCTTCCTACTGATCTGCCATACATGAAGTACCAGAATCTATACAAAAACAAAATATTACTGACATTCAGTGTAGTAATTGTCAAGCTTTACAGTAACTTATATATGTACAGACAAATAAGTTTACAAGAAGACTCTATTTTCAGCATATGAGGTATATGACCTCAAAATTCTGGCCTATGGAATGGCCCCAGCAGTGCATACTAACTATGACCAAAAGCAGTGTATACCAACTATGACCAAAAGCAGTGCATTTGAGAATGTATTAAAAATTCTATTTTCAATTAAGTTACAAGAATGGGGATTTAATTGCAAAATACAAACTGGAACATACAGAGTCACATGATTATACGTTTAACTTCAGAAGTTAAAAATTTCTATCTACTATGAAACTAGAAAACATTTTTAATTTTCAATTGAAAAAGTGGCCAAATAATCACCCAATGAAGTACTGTAGATAAAGAAATTCCTGCCTTACCTGAAGCAGTATATACCACTGCTGGGTACAGTCTGAGACATCAGCACAGCTTTATCTCCAACAACTCGGGGTTTACTTGATTCTATATACATGTATTTACCTACAAAAACAGATCTTTGGTCATTAATCATGTCTATTTCTCTTTTGGCCAATTTCTTGACATTTTCTAAAACTAGAAAGAAGGGTTTTATGACTTGATCTCTTAAGACTTGTAAATGGTGAAAAGTATCACTTTGAAATTCAGAAATTGGTTCACAGTGCTAAGCAGTGTTATCAGGTTCCTTTCATAAGATCATAATAAAGGTCTTCACTAAAGCACCTCCTCTCACATGTTCTTAATGAGGTTAAGTATTACTCGCATGAGTATATTGTAATCAGTCCTTGACAACATTACCTGCCCTAGAACCTAAGGTATGGTCTCTTGATGGTCCAGTGAATATGGTGCCTGTAGACCCTGAATTTCTTATCCAGTCAAATTGATCGTCTTGTCTCTGGGTCCATCCACATGTATCTTTCTCGAAGCTACAAGATGCAACACCAGCACACTTTCCTGGAGTGAGTTTGATGTCATCAATGGCAATATCACCTTGGTAACCATACCCTCTTATACCCTCGAACACCAACTGTAAGATATCATTGATTTTACATCAAAAATGAAGATTTCAATCCACAAGAAGCATTAAGATATCCATTATCAGTAAGGCACCAGTCAACAAAACCTTCTGATGGTCTATCATGATCTTATGGAGAGAACACTAGCTGGAACTTCCTTAAGGACCTTGACCTTGAGGAAATGACATTAACTGGAACTTCCTTAAAGACCTTGACTTTATGGAAAGGACACTAACTGGAACACTCCCTTATGGACCCTAGATTTGTGACATTGAATCCCTGGGAATAAGTTCACATTAAATCCCTGGGAAGAAGTTCACATTAAATCCCTGAGAAGAAGTTCACATTAAATCCCTGAGAAGAAGTTCACATTAAATCCCTGAGAAGAAGTTCACATTAATTTTCCTTATTTGGTGATCATCTACAACAACTTATTAATTCTTCACTTACTAAGGTCATGGGCCACTTACTAAGGTCATGGGCCACTTACTAAGGTCATGGGCCACTTTTGTCAAAGGAGAATGTACAAATTTCTGAAGAAAATCCAGTATCTTTGAAGTCTATGCATTATTCCTAATTTTTATTAAAATTAATCTAATTCTATTCCTTCTTTTCTGCAACTTCTTTTCTGCTAGTGTAGTTCAAAGGAAATTCGGGAAGCTGCTTCTTTATCTGCTTTAAGTACATCCTGAAGAGGATTCTATATTTTCTTTTCAATATTTCATCACCTTTCGCGTATGGCTGCTGTAGGGATGTATACTGAAGACTATTTACCTGTGATAATGTGCATTAGTCTCTGTTCGTGACAGTAGACTATAAGAGTTTGCTGTTACATGTACATGCTTATAAGAATGTAGAAATCTATTCCAACTGTTTATAATTATAAACAAACCTACCTGATAGTTCTCCTGCACCTGAATGGTCAGTTGAGCCTTGAGCCACTTGTTGCCCTGGTTTTGTGTCATTGACCACACAGATTTTCCAAGTTTATTGTAAGTACTGAGGTATAAGTTTAATGTACCAATGCTAGCTCCATACATGTGATACCAGAATGTTAAGCACTGGCCATTTGTAGCAGGGAATTGTGGGCTACGTAGTCTGGCTATATCCCCTTGAACCCTGGGAGCAGATGTCTCAATGTACATGTAGTGACCTGAATAGTGTAAAGTAGTTCATTTCAGTGCATCTCCTCCTTGTTTCATTGGATTATTACATAATTTCTCACACTCATAGGTCACATGTTGATCTTATTGTAATCAACACATGGCAATGGTATTTAGTATTACTCTTAAATTAAATAATTGGAGATGGGAACAGTTCTTTGATACTGCAAAACACAAGAATTTACCAGGTTTTCAAACTTTTCAATCTTATTGACATGCACATTGAGCCTAGGAGAAAAATCCTGGATCAACTGCCATACCAGTAATAAGATATAGACACATGGAAAACCAATGACCTCTTGCATGTTTAAATTCACATCTGAGTCATTTCTATATATGGAGTCATTTCCAGTCATTTCTATACATATAATGAGCTTTAAGGCTATAACCAACAAATTAATACATTTGGTACATGTCACATTATGTCTTTTCAAACCAACTCAATTTTTGGCAGTTAACAAAGTATAAATTCTATTTATCTACCTTTGATGGCAAAAAAATATTTTCTACACATCTATAAATTTAATAATCATTTACTGTACTTTTTATTCTGCTAAAATAGTTAAGGTTTTATACCAGTATTAACAATAACATTTCTGAAACTTACATATGCTTTTGATATCAATAATTAGAATTCATCTGTATTGTCAGCTGTAGCTGTCCATGCATATGAATGAATCTGTTTTTCTTAATACATCATTGTCTTCCTTACCTGCACTTGTGCCGTAAGTATGGTCAGCAGAGGGACCAGTACCAGAAGAACCTGTGCCCCTTGAACCTCTTGTCCAATCAAATTTGTCATTAACGTCTTGTTGATATCCACAGATGGCACTGTCTTCAAAATCACATGATGCTTCAAAAAATGAAAGAGATTTTATTAAATTGTATCAATAATTAAATAAATATCAGTAATGTAAGGATTCCCTGAATAATGCACATATGCATGAAATGGTTTTAATTAACTACTTCATTCAATGGAGATAAGGGTGTTCGATACATTTAAACATAATTCAATATCAATACTCAATGTATCTATAATAATGGCCCTCAAAACTCAGTAACACATTTACATACAGATGTACATAGAATAGAATTGTTGGCTTACATACTGGTGACTGATCCTGAACTTGAATGACTTACTTGCTGGAGTGGGAGAGCATGATCCTACAGATATCCCAATATCGTCAAGGGCAATGTCTCCTTGGTAACTGCTTCCTGTTAACCCTTCAAAGACCACCTGCACAAAAATTTAAAGTACTGTGTAAATTCCAGGGAGTAAGATTAACTCAAAACCCTTGGTAGCCACCTGGGCCCCTAACTTCAGAAGATTTAGTAGCCCAGCCAAAATTTTAGTAGCCCAACTTTTTTCGTCAATAATAATGTATCAAAATAAAATCATAAAAAGAATAAAATTGTTTGATTATTCTATTCTGACAAATAGATCAATAAACATGTCTTTATTTCATTTAGACAAATAGATATATTCAAAATTTCTTTCTTATATTTTAATTAGACACATAGATTTATTCAAAATTCCAATTCTCTTTCTAACTCCTTCAATGCTTGCACAACATGACTCTCTTTCTCTGTTTCTTCATCACTTTCACTTTCACTCTCTTCCTGGACCTGAATATCTTCTTTCTCATCATGAGGTTCCTAATTCTCACTCCTATGCTCCTCCAGAGTCCCCCACTCCTCCCTTTCATCATGTTCCCTTTCCTCCTCTTGAGTACCACTCTCTTCTTTCTCTTTCGTTTGGCTTTCTTCTCTAGTTACATCATTCTTTTCCTGTTCACTCCTTGCAGCTATCAATCGACTACTCTCAAACTTTGGCCTCCTTGCTCTTATTCCCTTAAGATTCCAATGATGAATTGCCTCTGATAATACAATCTCTGTGTAAGAGATGCTTCATTCTGCCTTTATTTTATATGAAAACAAAAGCTTTTTACCGATGGAGATTAACTAAAGTAAAGAACCGAAACATTCGGATATTTTCAGTCGCCACTTGGGCGAGCACTTAGTGAATTTACGATTGCCCAGCGCCAATTTTAGTCACAAATGCGACTGGGCGAGTGCTAATCTTACTCCCTGAATTCATTTACAGAATAGAAAAGTTCTTAGGTTGAAATTCTGAAATTGTAAATAACTAGTAGCTTATAGTAATTTTCAGGGTAAAACTTATTTGCTTTCCACCATCCCTTCCCCCTCTATAGAAAAGTCTGTAATAATTAAATGGATTTACTGTTGTTCCACTAGCTGAGGTGATATCCACTTTTCCGTTAATCCATCTGTTGCCTTGGTTACCAACTTTGGTCCACACTGGCGTGCCAAGTGATGAGCCAGTCCTGACATAGAGATTCAGTCGATTGATGTGTTGTCCATACATGTGATACCAGAAGTTTACACACAGTGTACCACGGTTACCCAGAGCTGGACTGATTATTCTAGCTTTCCGGTTACTGTTACCACTAGCCTCAATATACAGATAGTGTCCTACAATAAGAACAAGCAAAAAATGATGTATTAGCAAATGAACTCAGTGAGAAAACAAGGAAACCATTAAAGCAGGTTGATGTAGTGTTTGTTCAATGAGTTTGTTGTTTTACATTACCACATCATCTTTTCTCTTATACAGATAGACAAATGTTTGTTCTTTGAGTTTGATGTTTTGACAGCAGTGATATGGTAAAATGATGGCCTGACCTGTTTTACTGGCATTGTGATGAAATGATAGTGGGAATTGATGGCCTGACCTGTTTGCTGTCAGTGATATGGTAAAATGATGACCTGACCTGTTTTACTGGCATTGTGATAAAATGACAGTGGGAATTGATGGCCTGACCTATTTGCTGTCAGTGATATGGTAAAATGATGGCCTGACCTGTTTTACTAGCATTGTGATGAAATGACAGTGGGAATTGATGGCCTGACCTGTTTGCTGTCAGTGATATGGTAAAATGATGACCTGACCTGTTTTACTGGCATTGTGATGAAATGACAGTGGGAATTGATGGCCTGACCTATTTGCTGTCAGTGATATAGTAAAATGATGGCCTGACCTGTTTTACTGGCATTGTGATGAAATGACAGTGGGAATTGATGGCCTGACCTGTTTGCTGTCAGTGATATGGTAAAATGATGACCTGACCTGTTTTACTGGCATTGTGATGAAATGACAGTGGGAATTGATGGCCTGACCTATTTGCTGTCAGTGATATAGTAAAATGATGGCCTGACCTGTTTTACTGGCATTGTGATGAAATGACAGTGGGAATTGATGGCCTGACCTGTTTGCTGTCAGTGATATGGTAAAATGATGACCTGACCTGTTTTACTGGCATTGTGATGAAATGACAGTGGGAATTGATGGCCTGACCTATTTGCTGTCAGTGATATGGTAAAATGATGGCCTGACCTGTTTTACTAGCATTGTGATGAAATGACAGTGGGAATTGATGGCCTGACCTGTTTGCTGTCAGTGATATGGTAAAATGATGACCTGACCTGTTTTACTGGCATTGTGATGAAATGACAGTGGGAATTGATGGCCTGACCTATTTGCTGTCAGTGATATAGTAAAATGATGGCCTGACCTGTTTTACTGGCATTGTGATGAAATGACAGTGGGAATTGATGGCCTGACCTGTTTGCTGTCAGTGACATGGTAAAATGATGACCTGACCTGTTTTACTGGCATTGTGATGAAATGACAGTGGGAATTGATGGCCTGACCTATTTGCTGTCAGTGATATGGTAAAATGATGGCCTGACCTGTTTTACTAGCATTGTGATGAAATGACAGTGGGAATTGATGGCCTGACCTGTTTGCTGTCAGTGATATGGTAAAATGATGACCTGACCTGTTTGCTGTCAGTGATATGATGTTTGCTGGTAATGGTTAAACTGAGATCTCACCTGTTTTGCTGCTAGTGGTATGGTCAAATGAAGGTCCTGTCCCAACACTTGTTGTTCCCCCTGTATCTAAGGTCCAATCTAATGTGTCAGTCTTGTCCTGGACCCAACCACAAACTCCATGTTCAAATGTACAAGTTTGTATAGCAGCTGAAAATGATAAAATAACATAATGATACTGAAACAATCTGTGTTCTGATAACGAATTATCACAAGATGTAACTATCTACTGTAGTTTTACTGACTGTCTGAAAGAAAGTTAACAATAACTAAATATTAAAATACTTAGAGAAACAGTTTTACAAAATATCATATAATTATTTTCTTTGGACACAATGTTAATTAATTGCAGTCTATGGACTTGTTTCACAAATCTCAGCTCTATGTTTTTTCATACTTTTTCTTCATATTTTAGCTTTAGATACGAGATACAAAACATGCATAAGATTTTTTAGTTCCTGTGAAATACATTTCACTGTTTTCAAAAAACCAAACAAAATCATTTTTTTTCAGTTTTCACCTGTAAAGGAGGAATGCTATGTTTTCATTTTTACTACCAAAGGTTTGAAAAAGGGGGAATGCTATGTTTTCATCTTTTCTACCAAAGGTTTGAAAAAGGGGGAATGCTATGTTTTAATCTTTACTACCAAAGGTTTGAAAAAGGGGGAATGCTATGTTTTCATCTTTACTACCAAAGGTTTGAAAAAGGAAACTAAGCCACTTTAAAAAGAATATAAATATTTTGAAGTTGATGTTGAAGAGTGATTTTCCTGAGAGTTTATATTTATCAACCGTTCTTATGTAACTGGTATGACCTTCAGATACTGACCAATTAACAAGCTATTTCCTATTGCTAGTCATTACTTGGACATTAACTTGTACTCTAATCTACAACAGACAGTCATCTGAAGCTATACTTTACCTTGTGTTGGAGCTGGAGTGGTGAGTGCTGTCGAGCCAGTAGGTTGTAGAGAGCAAATTCCATTGGATAGGAGAATGTCATCCAGTGCAATATCACCATGGTAATCACTACCCCGGATTCCTTCAAACACAATCTGATATGGCGTGCGGGAAACTAATGTGATTTGACCTTGAAGCCATTGTTGACCTTTGTTTCCAGTCATGTTAAATACAGTGGAATTGCTGTTACCAGATATTTTGTACACTTTTAGAGTTCCTATGCCTAAAACGCGAAAATATTAAGTGAAAGTGAAATTTGATTTTCAAATTGCTGATATTACTCTTATCAGGGGATATATACCAAGGTGACTGCTAATATTACTCTTATCATAGGTGATATATAGCAAGGTGACTGCTGATAACTCTATTACTCTTATCACTTTGTAATGTATATATAGGTGACTCCTGATGACTACTACTACTCTTATCATGGGTGATGTCTATCTAGGTGACGCTGATAATTATTACTCGTCATGAGGTATACCTTGGTGAATGCTGATAACTCTGTTACTCTTATCATGTGTGATGTCTATCTAGGTAACACTGATAATTATTACTCTTGTCATGAGGTATACTTTGGTGAATGCTGATAACTGTTACTCTTATCATGGGCAATGTCTATCAAGGTGATTTCTACTTAATTGATCATATCTCATCATGGTCCAATGACCATACAAGGAAAGTTAATTGAAATTATCTTCAACATATTTCTATGAAATACCTTGATAAAGATGAGCAGATAACTCTGTCCAAACAGTACCTTAGTAAACAAGGGCAGATAACCCACTTCATCGAAATGTTATCTACATTAGTTTATCTATGTTTATCAGCATTTCTGAAACGGGCTATACATAAGGATGCAGCATTTCTAGTTGAACTGCAGACCGTATTTGACCAACCATATAAGTCAGGATTTGTTTTTGGTATGAGAAATTACAGGAATGCTAAAGATAATGGTACTTGGACAGTGCTGCTAGGTGTTTACCTGAACCATACATGTTGTACCAGAAGGTTAGACATTTGCCAGTGGTCGCTTGTAGCTGTTCACTCTGTAACCAAGCTCTATCACCAGGTTTCTGAGGGTTACTGCTTTCAATAAACACATAAGACCCTGAAAAATAGTTATACCAAAACTTACTGTTACAGTTTTGCTTTGTATTACGTCATGGAAGACTGTATCAGCTATGACAGGTACCTACCAAATGCCCTGCACAGAAATAAAGACCTACTAATTCCAGGTAGCGATGGATTCCGTATATGCCAACACCTACAGAACACATAACCTCGGTTTGTACTATGCAAGTGACAGATCACTAATGAGTAATGAGTCCAGCTCTAAATCTATTGTATCATTATACATATAGACTTCAGTTTATACTTAACCTAGATCATAATGGTCAGTTTCAGAGGACAGATAAACATTCACATATACAATAATTTTATATCAAAGGCAGAGAGGACTAACTACATGCAATGCAGAGCACTATTTTTATTACATTTTTGATAAATGTTTTCTAGTAAGATTACAAATCTAATGCATATTTCAACTCCTCCATTAACCGGTTTACGGGCACCCACCTTCCCACTCATCGCAAAAGCAGCACAATCAAAGGACACACATTTAAAAAGTTAAATGATAATCACTGACTGATTAGTTTTTTCTTCTAAAATACAATGTAAAATGATTAAAGTGCTATAAGAATGTTCACAATTTTTCTATACAATGTGCGCATCTACATACACAAGTCGCTGACAAAAATTACACTGCTGCATGACTCCGATCAAAAGATATATACAATAATCCATAAACAGCAAGATGGATTTTTTCTGTCGTTAATCTCCGTAATATGTGACGTCGGAAGTTGTACAAATGCTACTTTTCCTTGGGTTTTAATTATGACGTTAATGTTTGCATTGTGACGTCACAGTAAAATGACGTTAAAAGTTGTACAACAAGTTGTACAGAAAGCCTTTCTTTTACTCGGGTGTTCCCGTAAAATCGGGCAAATGGATATTTTTAGATTTCTCTCAGAGACATACTGAAGTAGAAGGAGCAGTTATTTTTATGAATTTTGAAATAATTCGGTTAGGATTTTAAGAAAATGCAAAATACCCCAGCATTCTAATAGCACTTTAAGAGTATTTTTGATTTGTATAATTCTACAAATTGTGTAGCATACCTGAGGGTGAGTTTGTGGTGTGGTCAACACCTGGTCCAGTGAAGTATGATGGAGTGATTCCCTTGATTCTAGTCCAATCAAATTCATCCCCTTGTATATTACTATAGCCACACAGTCCAGTCTCAAAGTTACATGAGCCTGGAGAGGGACATGGACCAGGTGTGACAGATATGTCATCCAATGCCACGTCACTGGTGTATGATGGTCCTCGCACTGCCTCTAATACAACCTGAAAAATAATGGCACATTTAATTGTAAATTCTAACTAATATTATGAATCATATTGAGCTCAAACTTTAAATACATGATCCAACTTTCTGCAGATATATTTACTTAAGAAATAACAGTTTTGAAAAATAAACAATCATAGATTCACCTTAAAGCTGTTTGTATTTTTGAGTGTGACTTGTCCAAGAAGCCATTTGTTGCCTTGGTTACCAGATCTGGACCAGATAGGACTTCCAAGTTGACTGGTGACCTGATTATAGATATTCAATGTTCCCATGCCCGTACCGTACATATGGTAATAAAATTTGAGACATTCACCAGTAGAAGAAGGTAAGCTTGGACTGATTACTCGTGCTTTTTGACCCCTAACTCGTGGGGCTGAGGACTCAATGTAAATATAGTGACCTGAAAAAAATGACAGCTATCAATATAAAAGGTATTTATAGAGGAATGTGGTGATGACTATATATATAAAGGGCATTTATAGAGGAAGGTGGTGATAGCTATCAATATAAAAGGTATTTATAGAGGAATGTGGTGATGGCTATCAATATTTAAGGTATTTATAGAGGAATGTGGTGATGGCTATCAATATTTAAGGTATTTATAGAGGAATGTGGTGATGGCTATCAATATTTAAGGTATTTATAGAGGAATGTGGTGATAGCTTTCTATACAAAGGGTGATTGAGGAATATTATCTGGCGCTTGGTAAAAACCTCTTGTCATTTTGGACTGCTTTTGTTAACAAATTTCAAGTAATTGTCATGTTCTAATTTTTGTATTTACGACCCTCCAAGTAAATTCAAAAATTAGAACATGACATATATCCATTGAAGTCAAAGCGTCTCCTTTACTCAACAATTCCACTGATTGCATCAACAAGTTACAACCCATGGATTTGAGCGGACACAAGTACAGTTATACATATAAACTGACTCAAAGAGATGCGTGTATAGCTTGTCATCTGTCCAGTTGTTTGACGAGAGTAATTTTTATTTCATAGTTAAAGAATATGGGTTTTTTTTCTTTTTTGAAATCGTGAAAAATAGTAATCATGAAAATAAAGATTTGCTTTTCTGATACCGAATCGCGAAATTTGAAACTCGCAAAAATTTCCGGTTATATGGTATATCATATCATCTGTTCCATCTATGTTTCCAAACATGCAAATCCAAAAAGTCATACATAACTGATCTCAATATTGATCCATCTGTATATAGAATATCAATTTCATTTGAAGTACGAAAAGATGGGGTTTTACAAAACTTTGTTATAAAACACTACTCCCTCTTTGCTAGCTGTTATTTTGACTTACCTTTACTGGTACCTAGTGTATGATCATTTGTGGGACCAGTTCCAGTACTGGCTGTTGTTTGCGTTTTCAACAGCCAGTCAAAATCATCTGTTTTGTCCTGGGTTAATCCACAGAAATTGGAACCCTCAAAGTCGCATGATGCTATAAACACAAAATATAAAATCATATTACTAAAACTGTCATGCCAAATTTATATCTAACTGTTGCCTTAAAGTTTCTGTGTGTGCATGAAAATAACAAAACAAAAAAATATAGCAAGCAGCACATTACTGCCAATATTCAATGACAGACTACATCTTATTACTGCCAGTATTCTATGAAAGACTACATCTTATTACTGCCAGTATTCTATGATAGACTACATCTTAATACTGCCAGTATTCTATGGCAGACTACATCTTAATACTGCCAGTATTCTATAACAGACTAAATCTTATTACTGCCAGTATTCTAGGACAGACTACATCTTATTACTGCCAGTAATCTACGGCAGACTACATCTAATTACTAGCAGTATTCTATGACAGACTTAATCTTATTACTGCCAGTATTCTATGACAGACTTCATCTTAATACTGCCAGTATTCTATGACAGACTACATCTTATTACTGCCAGTATTCTATGACAAACTTCATTTTATTATTGCCAGTATTTTATCAGAGACTTCATCTTATTACTGCCAGTATTCTATGACAGACTTCATCTTATTACTGCTAGTATTTTATGAGAGACTTCATCTTATTACTTCCAGTATTCTATGACAGACTTCATCTTATTACTGCCAGTATTCTATGACAGACTTCATCTTATTACTGTCAGTATTTTATGAGAGACTACATCTTATGTCTTTATCAAGTAAATTGAGTGATTGTCATTCTTTCAATAAAGTTCACTTACTAAACATAAAACTTCACAAAATGAAGGTGGTGGTGCGGAGAGTTTGTTAGAAACAAATATGATATTATGAATAAGATACATACACTTAAGTGCAGAATTATACTAAGTAATGTATTGCTACAAGCATGTTAATAATGTTTGAATAATATTCAAAACGTAATAATATAAATTTACCAAATGTAGAATGAACTTTTTGTACAGTAGTAGAGTTGGCACAAGGCATGTTGTCCATCTGGACATCGTCTATGGCAGTATCTCCTGCATATCCCCTTGCCGTTACTCCCTGTATCATGACCTACAATGAGTAAATAATGCCTGTCCTTAAACCATTTGTAGTGACATCGAGAAGATTTTTGATTGTTACAACTATAACAATGGTACATGTACAATGTTTGTCTGACCTCATACAATTTCATCTTAAGAAATGACTATGCCTTGCTTATGGGGTCAATTATGGTTGTATCCTCTTGTCTCTCTGACCACAACTGATTTAATATAAATACATCAGCAGTAACAACACAATACAATGAGAACCACTAGATATAAAGGGTACTTACCTGGAAGTTTGTAAGGCTCTTGATATCAAAGTAACCTTGTTGCCATTTGTTGCCTTGGGTACCACTTTTTGTCCATTGTTTGATTTTCCTACCCCCTGACAGAGTGTAGACTGACAAAGTGCCAATGTGAGGGCCAAACATATGATACCAGAATGAGAAGCAATACCCTGCTCCTTGTGTGGGCGAGACCACAGGCGAATTCAGGACAGCTGTACTGCCTACTGACTTAGACGATGCCTCCATATACAGATAATTACCTATAAATAATGAAGTCATTCTGCAAGTAGTGCCCTTGGAATAATTAATTCTTCATAAAAGTAGTTATTTGAAAATAATTAAGTCATATTTTACAGGTTTTGCCCTGCAAATAATGAGGTCATATTCTTCAGGTAGTTTGATGCAAATAATGAAGTCATATTGTACAGATAATTCTCTGTAAAACTTTAAGTAATATTATATGGTTACTGCTCTGAAAATAATTAAGTAAATTTTCTACAAATAATTATTTCATACTGTACAGGCAATTGCCTCTAAATAATAGCGTAATTGCGCTGGAAGTTTTCTGCAAATGCTTATGTCCAAATAAATAATTAAATCATCGTTCAAATAACTTTTCAACAAAAAAATTAGGTTACTGTATAGATACTTTTCCACAAACAAGAATTCTTTGTTCTCATGCATTCTCAGAATAATAAAAAATGAGGAGGTAATATTTTTTAAACTTTTCCCTGAAATAATTGTAATTGAGTCGTGAATGGTCTGACCATTACCCATTCCACTGTGATCAGATGTTGGTCCTGTTCCAACACTTGGTGTTGTACCATTATTGGACGTCCAATCAAATGTGTCGTTTTTACTCTGCGTCCACTGACACAAACCCGAATCAAAGTTGCAGTATATGGCGTTTGGACCTGAAATTGAAATAGTGAAATCTTCATTTTAAAGAAGCAATATATAGATAGAGAAAATTACTTAAACTTTCTGGTGATAGTCGATCTGTAATTCATCATTTTCATCTCCCCTACAAAACTGTAGTCTAAAAAATTACCAAATAAAGACCAAAAGGAAGTATTCAGAGGTTATTTGTGCAAGATGTTTTGTACACATTTTTCTGTAAATGTCCACAAGATAACTTTAACTTTATCAAAACTAGACACATTCTCGTGTTTCCTTTGTTACCTGTCTGGCTTGATACTGCATAGGATGGAATAGTCTGACAGCCGGTGGAGAAGTCAAATGCTATGTCGTCCAGACCTATGTCACCTCTGTAGCCCTTCCCTCGAACTCCTTCAAATATCACTTGGTACGGAACAGCAGTATACTGAGAGCCTATATTCATCTGACCTCGTTGCCATGAGTTACCATTACCTCCACTTTGTTGCCATAAGATGGCTTCTGTTGTTGATGAGTCAGCAGATGAGTTCATTAGTAGAATAACACTTAATTTCCCGATATCAGCACCATACATATGGTAGTAGAATGACATGCATGTCGAACCATTTTGAGGTGGGAAGATCTGGCTGACAAAACGAGCCTTGTCTCCTGCGACACGCGGAGCACTAGTTTCTATGAACATGTAGTGTCCAGCTGAAGTACCAAGTGTGTGGTCAACACTTGGGCCAGTAAATCTGCTCTGGGTGCCACCACTAGATCTAATCCAATCAAAATCATCTCCAGTTTGCGTATTTGTATAGGTACATGTACCTTTTTCAAAGTCACAAGCGCCTACAATGTATTAAGAATGTTTGTGACTGCAACAGGTTCTGTCTAGAGATATGATCTATCATTAAAAAACTTTAAAAACCAATACTTTTCTGATGCTAGAACACAGTTGTATGAAGATCCTATGATTCACAGTTTACAATATCACAAAACTTCTAAAAGCTGACAATATATATATATGCAAAAAGTTATATGTTACATAAAGTGCTCCAAACCCCCTATGCTGGAACTCGCTGTAGCCTCAATGTGTAATGTGGGCTATACCCCAGATTGGAAGGACCAGTCTTGCACCTTGAAGGTGGTAAATGATGTAGGACCTGCCCTGAACCTTGGTGATGGTGGAAGGACAACCTTGGTGATGGTGGAAGGACAACCTTGGTGTGGGGGAAGTAATCCTAGTATATTGTTTCCTTCCACCACATATGCCTTTTGTAATGAGCTGTTACCATGGTTTCATAGATAACATTTGTAATATATGTACATCTAATGTGTAAATGAAATGTTTAAATGTCACACTTTCCACTATTCCACACAAAACTTATAACTGTAAACTATAAAATCATATTAATCAATTAATCCTTGATGACCTCTATCCATAGATACATTTATACTGTCATTACCTGGATTAGCACATGCTCCAGGTATGGTGGTTAAATCGTCAATCGCAATGTCTCCTTTGTAGCCATTACCCCTCACTCCCTCAAATATCACCTGATCATAGTACAAAAATTATTCTTGTTAACACAGTATGACAACAATTGAAATGTAAGATTTCCCTAGAAAAACAAGATGAACAAACAAAATCTCTATCAATGACTAAGAAATACAGGTAGGGGTCACTTTGACGCTTTTATGCAATAACAAGACATACTTAAAATAGACAGTCTTGACAATTGATATTGCAAACCTGAAGGGAAAATGAAAACAGAATATAGTGGAGTTTGAAGTATGGATGTATATTTATGTAAATAAATTAGAGTTGTGATTATAAAATTTGTTTGAGGTAATGGGAAAATTGAGTTAACTGTTTCCAAGTAAAAGAGAGTCAACCGTATCGGTGGTAATACTAAAATAAAGAGAACCAATAGTATAGGGGGTAATACTAGAATAAATAGAACCAATGGTATAGGGGGTAATACTAGAATAAATAGAATCAACCGTATCTGTGGTAATACTAAAATAAAGAGAACCAATGGTATAGGGGGTAATACTAGAATAAATAGAATCAACCGTATCAGTGGCAATACTAAAATAAAGAGAACCAATGGTATAGGGGGTAATACTAGAATAAATAGAATCAACCGTATCGGTGGCAATACTAAAATAAAGAGAACCAATCGTATAGGGGGTAATACTAGAATAAATAGAATCAACCGTATCTGTGGCAATACTAAAATAAAGAGAACCAATCGTATAGGGGGTAATACTAGAATAAATAGAATCAACCGTATTGATGGTAATACTAAAATAAAGAGAACCAATGGTATAGGGGGTAATACTAGAATAAATAGAATCAACCGTATCGGTGGTAATACTAAAATAAAGAGAACCAATGGTATAGGGGTTAATACTTGAATAAATAGAATCAACGGTATAGATGGGTATACTAAAATAAAAAGAACCAATGGTATAGGGGGTAATACTAGAATAAATAGAATCAACCGTATCGGTGGTAATACTAAAATAAAGAGAACCAATGGTATAGGGGGTAATACTAGAATAAATATAATCAACGGTATAGGTGGTTATACTAAAATGAAGAGTCAACTTTATAGGTGGTAATACTAAAATAAAGATGTGTCAGTTGTAAAGTTTGTTACTGCAAAATGGATATGAGCAAGATATGCCACTATTCATTGAAAGGAAAAATACTTCTGAACTTCTTCATCGATAAAATAAAATACTTTTCTTAACATCATTTCTGATGTCGTATCGTGATGATCAAGCCATGAATACATGAACCTCAAGATCAATTATGTCGTTGCATCAGTTACGATCAATTCTGTTGTTATGGCAGATAGTCGTTACAAGCCTATTGTTGACAGATGACTTACCCTGTACTGGGCAGAGGGATATAATGTGACTTGGCCAAGATGCCACTGGTTCCCTTGGTTGTAATTTCTGGTCCATATTGGCTTGGTGCCATTCCAAGAGGTTCCTCCACTGGTTAGGTAGATGTTCAGACTGCCAACATGTACTCCATACATATGATAATAAAACCTAAAACACAAGGGAGAACTGGCAGCAGAGTTGTAGACTGGACTGATAAGATGGGTGGTGTCGTTAGCCTGCATTGGGGCGGAGGATTCCATGTAGACATAGTGCCCTGCAGCAGTACCCAGGGTATGATCTGCTGAGGGTCCCGTGCCAATGGAATTGGTTCTACCTTGGTGCCATTGCCAGTGGAATCGTTCAGCTTGGTAGTTTGTGAACTTGCAGATAGTCTGTTGTTCAAAGTCACATTTCAGTGCAGCATCTAGGCAAGAGAATTGGAAAAATCATATGTGTAAATGAATACATGTATTACTAAGAAATATTCAAGGAATACCAACTGTCACATTCTATCCAAATGAGGTTGAAACATAGTATTTCTGGTTATAGACTTATTAAGTGTACAGCTCATTTGCATGACAGATTCCCAGATGGATAATTCATAAGCATCATATACAGCTCAGTAAAGTTTATCATGTAAGAGTGCTAATCTACAGACTGTTGGTCCTCAGCTATATAGTCCAATACACTGAGCAATGATGGAAGAAAGGTAAGCTGCAGAAGGTAGTTGTTTTTAGACACAGAAGTACAAAAGATTGGGACAGATTCCATATCACTGTATTTCAAGCTAAACTCTACCATTCATACCTCCAATGTATGTAAATAGATGTCTTACTTGTTCCTCCATTACAAGGTCCAGCTGATAGCCTGATGTCATCCAAAGCTATATCTCCACGATAACTGATTCCACGTACTCCCTCAAATATAACTCGGTAGGCAGAAGTAGGAGTTATGGTAACCTGGCCTTTAATCCATCGATTTCCTTGGGTACCTTTCTTTGTCCAAATAGGGTTACCAATTTGAGAGGACCCAGTCTGAAGGTAGACATTGAGGGTGTTGATGTGGGTACCATACATATGGTACCAAAAGGAGAGGCATCGTTGACTGGTGTCTGAAATCTGAGGACTAGAAAGCTGTGCTTTGTCACCAGGGCGACGCGGGGCAGAGGTCTCAATGTAGATATACCATCCATTGGCTGTAATTTTCATGAGTGTAAAATTAGAAAGTTATTATATCAATTCCACATTACATAAGAAATAAAAAGTAACACAATAGCAGAGGGTAACTCTCATACATATTGCTTCAGTATAATCACTGTATTACCTCTTCCAGTTGTATGGTCATTTGTAGGCCCCGTCAGGCTACTTCCCGTTGGACCTTGGGCTCTAGTCCAGTTGAATTGGTCACCAGTTGTGACTTGTTGCCACATGCAGAATCCAGATTCAAACGTACAGTCATATTGAGTAGGTACTAGAACAAAAGTAGTTAAACGGAGTAGGTACTAGAATAAACAAAGGAACAGTCATACGGAATAGGTACTAGAATAAACAAAGGTACAGTCATACTGAGTAGTTACTAGAATAAACAAAGGTACAGTCATACTGAGTAGTTACTAGAATGAACAAAGGTACAGTCATACTGAGTAGTTACTAGAATGAACAAAGGTACAGTCATACTGAGTAGTTACTAAAATAAACAATGGTACAGTCATACGGAGTAGGTACTAGAATGAACAAAGGTACTGTCATACTGAGTAGTTACTAGAATGAACAAAGGTACAGTCATACTGAGTAGTTACTAGAATGAACAAAGGTAGTTTTACTGAGTAGTTACTAGAATAAACAATGGTACAGTCATATGGAGTAGGTACTAGAATGAACAATGGCAAATATACCATACACATGATTAATACATGTATAGCATATGTATGATAAATATAGCATATATATACAGCAAACGAAGCACAAAAAGTAAATTGCATGACAAATTTACAGGTTTATGATAAATGTATATGATTTACATATTATAAATCTCTGAGTCATACATATATTATTATAATGAAGTATATTAAATCAAAGACATAATGATAAGCATAAGTTGTGAAGATAAGTCTTCAGTGCTATCATAAGATCCTTACCTGGAGTGGTTGCCATGGCAGTTGAAGACACTGTTGTCCTAGGTGTTGTACTATGAGGGTTGGCAGGATTAGCTTTTATAGGTTGTACTGCAAGTAAATATTTAGTGTAAGAAAATGAATCACATAAGCTTTCTGAGAAACACAAAAGATAGTCAATAAAAACTTTCTTTTAAATTAGACTGAATTATACTCTGTCTGAAGGAGCTTAGATAGGTAACTCAAAATACCCTTAACCTATAACATTTACTTACATGCACATTTATCAGAGGTGAAGGTTATGTCATCTATGGCAATATCCCCAGTATAGCTGGAGCCCCTGATAGCCTCAATGATTACCTGTAACAGGTGTAAATATATATCAATACTGAAGATTTCAATTTCCCTAAACTGCCTCAAGTTTTACATATATTTTTTCCATTCCCTACTGCCAATACATAACAATGAAGCACAAAAACATAAAACAATCCTTAAGTGACAACAATTACATACACACTTAGCTTTGCTTGAAGAATAGGAAGATAAAATAAATATTAAAACAAATGAACAAGCATATGATGACCTCTAATGTCTGCAATGTTGTGCAGAAGAAACAAAATAAACAAGATAATTGTTGATTAATTTTTTTTTAAAGTTCAATTCTGAGAATGTCTGAATCATCTTTATTTATGTATGGGGTAAGTGTTAAACACTGATACAAAGATGGAAATATAACATCTCTTCCCCACAATTATATCTCTAGTATTACATAGTATTATATATCTCTAGTATTACATATCTCTAGTATTACATATCTCTAGTATTACATATCTCTACTATTACATATCTCTAGTATTACATATCTCTAGTATTATTTATCTCTAGTATTACATATCTCTAGTATTATATATCTCTAGTATTACATATCTCTAGTATTACATATCTCTAGTATTACATATCTCTAGTATTATATATGTCTAGTATTACATATCTCTAGTATTACATATCTCTAGTATTATATATCTATCGCATTATATATATATAGTATTACATATCTCTAGTATTACATATCTCTAGTATTATATATGTCTAGTATTATATATCTCTAGTATTACAAATCTCTAGTATTATATATCTCTAGTATTATATATCTCTAGTATTATATATCTCTAGTATTACATATCTCTAGTATTACACATCTTTAGTATCATATATGTCTAGTATTACATATCTCTAGTATTATATATCTCTAATATTACATATCTCTAGTATTACATATCTCTAGTATTATATATGTCTAGTATTATATATCTCTAGTATTACATATCTCTAGTATTATATATCTCTAATATTACATATCTCTAGTATTACATATCTCTAGTATTATATATCTCTAGTATTATATATCTCTAGTATTATATATCTCTAATATTACATATCTCTAGTATTACATATCTCTAGTATAATATATCTCTAGTATTACATATCTCTAGTATAATATATCTCTAGTATTACATATCTCTAGTATAATATATCTCTAGTATTACATATCTCTAGTATTACATATCTCTAGTATTATATATCTCTAGTATTATATATCTCTAGTATTACATATCTCTAGTATTACATATCTCTAGTATTACATATCTCTAGTATTACATATCTCTAGTATTATATATCTCTAGTATTACATATCTCTAGTATTACATATCTCTAGTATTACATATCTCTAGTATTACATATCTCTAGTATTACATATCTCTAGTATTATATATCTCTCGTATTACATATCTCTAGTATTACATATCTCTAGTATTACATATCTCTAGTATTATATATGTCTAGTATTATATATCTCTAGTATTACATATCTGTAGTATTATATATCTCTAGTATTATATATCTCTAGTATTACATATCTCTAGTATTACATATCTCTAGTATTACATATCTCTAGTATTACATATCTCTAGTATTATATATCTCTAGTATTACATATCTCTAGTATTATATATCTCTAGTATTACATATCTCTAGTATTACATATCTCTAGTATTACATATCTCTAGTATTATATATGTCTAGTATTACATATCTCTAGTATTACATATCTATAGTATTATATATCTCTAGTATTATATATCTCTAGTATTACATATCTCTAGTATTACATATCTCTAGTATTATATATGTCTAGTATTACATATCTCTAGTATTACATATCTCTAGTATTATATATCTCTAGTATTATATATCTCTCGTATTACATATCTCTAGTATTACATATCTCTAGTATTATATATGTCTAGTATTATATATCTCTAGTATTACATATCTCTAGTATTATATATCTCTAGTATTATATATCTCTAGTATTATATATCTCTAGTATTACATATCTCTAGTATTATATATCTCTAGTATTACATATCTCTAGTATTACATATCTCTAGTATTATATATCTCTAATATTACATATCTCTAGTATTACATATCTCTAGTATAATATATCTCTAGTATTACATATCTCTAGTATAATATATCTCTAGTATTACATATCTCTAGTATAATATATCTCTAGTATTACATATCTCTAGTATTACATATCTCTAGTATTATATATCTCTAGTATTATATATCTCTAATATTACATATCTCTAGTATTACATATCTCTAGTATAATATATCTCTAGTATTACATATCTCTAGTATAATATATCTCTAGTATTACATATCTCTAGTATAATATATCTCTAGTATTACATATCTCTAGTATTACATATCTCTAGTATTATATATCTCTAGTATTACATATCTCTAGTATTACATATCTCTAGTATTATATATCTCTAGTATTACATATCTCTAGTATTATATATCTCTAGTATTACATATCTCTAGTATTACATATCTCTAGTATTACATATCTCTAGTATTATATATATCTAGTATTACATATCTCTAGTATTATATATCTCTAGTATTATATATCTCTAGTATTATATATCTCTAGTATTATATATCTCTAGTATTACATATCTCTAGTATTACATATCTCTAGTATTATATATCTCTAGTATTATATATCTCTAGTATTACATATCTCTAGTATTATATATCTCTAGTATTAGATATCTCTAGTATTACATATCTCTAGTATTACATATCTCTAGTATTATATATCTCTAGTATTAAATATTTCTAGTGTTACATATCTCTAGTATTATATATCTCTATTATTATATATCTCTAGTATTATATATCTCTAGTATTATATATCTCTAGTATTATATATCTCTAGTATTATATATCTCTCTTATACAATATCAAACTTAAAACAGTTTACCGTAAATGCTGCAGAATTTGTGACAGCCACTTGAGCAGATATCCAATTCTGCCCTTGGTTTCCTTGCAAGGACCAGACTGTAGAATTCTGGGTAGGTGAGGTGGCTACATACACATTAAGAGTACCAATGCTATTACCATACATAAAGTACCAGAAGTGGAGACATTTCGGGGTACCAGCAGCGAACTGCTGACTCTGTAACCGCGCCACATCACCCCGTACTCGGGGGGCACTCGACTCAATAAACGCATAGCGACCTAGAAAAGCAAGAAAAATGATCTACTTTTCTGACTGAATACTCATAGCAATGAAATATGTGTATACCATATCAAAATTCAAACCTCTAATACACAACAAGACACATGGCAGATAAAGATGGAGATGACAGAGCAGAAACCTACCTTGTGAGTTACCGATTGTATGATCGTTTGTAGGACCAGTGAATGAGCTCTGAGTTGATCCTTTACCAACCAGCCAATCAAAATTGTCATTTTTCATGTTTGTCCAAGTGCAGAATGTTCCTTTTTCAAAATCACAGTTCCCTGTAGAAATGACCAAGTGAAATCTGCATAAGTTATAATGTGAGGTTTGCTATTTTTTTTTCCATAAAAAGGGTACAAATCTACATGTATATTAAGAGAACAGATCTACAGGTAAATAATGGGTAGAGATCCACGTGTAAATGAATCATTTCTTACAGAGATAATACAATGATGTATATATAAAAACAATGCCAGATTTCTTATTGGTTTTTTCATTGACAGTCTTGTATTCAATATCCGAAGATCAATACATCTATACATTTTAAAACTGCTTGCAATACTATGTTCATCTTTTCTCTTTTGCTGTATAAAATTGTATAAAAAACTGTGTCTATACCCAATTTTTCAACAGTACATCATTACACATAACCATTCTTTATCTAAGACTGTACCTGTTAGAGGACAGTTTCCAGACGCCAAACTGACATCATCGATAGCTATATCACTACGGTAACCATTTCCTATTATACCCTCAAACAGGAGTGTGAAGTTGGTGTTAGGTGATGCTACATTGGCTTGTCCAAGTAACCAGGCATTTTTTTGATTTCCAAACTTGGTCCAGATTTTCTGCTTGGTTGACTTTGTCTAAGAACATCATACATTACTTTTACAAGGTATCATCAATTTAAAATCTCTCTAAATCTGAACTTAAGCTTATAGCAATGCTACAACAACAACTGGTGAAGCGTGAAAGTTTACAGTGAAACATGAATGGGGTAGATGAGACAGTATGAGGTAATCACTTTACCCACAGATGCTTGTAATAAATCTTCCTGGAGATGTTTCATAACTGGCATATATCAAAGCAACCTCAAGTTATGCTATTATTCATGTAATGATATAATTATTTTACCTGACAATACACTATTCTTGATGATAAAATTTACCTGGAGATACAACTGACTTGATGAAATAATTTACCTGGAGATACAACTGACTTGATGAAATAATCTACCTGGAAAATATACTTTAATTAATGGTATAATTTTCTTGGAGATGTAATTTACCTGATGATACAATTTACATGGGGATATATTAAATCTAGAAGTATGCCATACCTTGAGATAGATATTAAGGGTTCCCATGTTGATGCCATACATATGGTAGTAGAAGCTCAGACAGGAACCAGATGTAGCCGAATATGAGGGGCTGGCAAAGATGGCATTGTCACCCTGTCTCCGTGGAGAACTGGATTCAGTGTACATGTAATGACCTGTAAATATCAAATCACACCATATTCTTGAGTTGATTAAATACCGTTCTATTTGTACATAGTACTGCATTACACAAATAATTTTTAAGCTCATGAATTTGGATGCTGATTGTTGACTTTCAGAAACCACAATTTTCCTGACTTTACTAACATGTCACAAGGAAAATTGTTTCCAACAGTATAATGATGGAATACCTGTGGGAAACCTATCAAACACTCTATGATTATCCTTAAAATAAAACAATAAGTATATTGCATAATACAAACCTTGTCTTGTGCCATAGGTGTGGTCATTTGGAGGGCCTGTCCCGACACTGGCTGTACCTCTGGATGACCTTGTCCAGTCAAATTTGTCCGAACCATGAATATTTGTGTAGCCACAGAGCTTACTGTCTTCAAATGTGCATTTCAGAGCTGCAAAAAAAAGCAACAATTAAAGATTAATTTGCAAATTCCATGTAAAACATACTTAGTAATAAATTACAGTAAATTTCGAAGTTTAAGTTTTCTCAAGATGAAATGATAAACTTGCTAGGCCTTTTTATTGACCAAAACACACGTTGTATTCAGTGACCAAGTATTCTAACAAACCATTGTTATTGATATTAGCACTAAATGAGCACCATTACTAGCAGATTTGTTCCTATATTTGTACAAAGCTGAATTTATGCAAAATCTTCTGAGTCAAAATTAAAAGGCAACTTGAAAAATCCTTAAACATTCAGATATATTGATGATGTAGTCTATAAATAGTAAAAACATTGATACAATATCTACAGGCAATATGTCTTCAGGTACTCCAAAATAAAGATATAACAGAATCCTTTATCACCTGCTTATGGTGTCTATATGTCTCCACTGATCCTATATGCTAGAGCTTCTTCAGGATATGGTTCTTAAGGAATGAATCTTTTTTTTTTTTTTTTTTTGTTGGATGGACATATACTATGAAAAAAGGACAGAAAACTGAATCCCTGTGCATATCACATAATGCTCAAGTTTTCCATCCTCTTTTCATGATATACCATCATCCAACGAAAAACAAATTAAGGTCATTCCTTATCATTTGATTCCTTTGAAACATGTCTTATACTCTCAGATATTGGTACATTATGTCTGCACTAGTTCTCACCATTTCCAAATTTCTGTCATGATGGTGTGAATATTGACATCACAATTACAAAAACGCAGGAAATTATGTCATCAAAAAAAAGAATTGGTGGACAACATATACCACTAATTTTTCAACCACTCAAAATGCGTGTTAGATGTAAAATAAAAGGATCTCCTATTACCCAACCAAATTACTGAGTGAAAAATAAATATCACAAGAATACAAAAAATTTTACAGTCTTTTTTTTTTAACTTATTAGAAATCATTGTCTGACATGTTGATTTCCTTATTTGAACGTTATCCTTGTTGAACTATTTGTAATGTGATATACAACGTTACACCATTTCACTAATCATGACATTTTATGGTTTGTGATTATGGTTATATTGTTACGACCTAATATGACCACTAATAATTCTGTGGTACCATTGCGAGTGTGACTGGTCAGCAGTGGATGCTGACACCTCAATGGCACCTGACCCCACCTCAGGTACTTCCAGGGGTCCAAAGAAGCCTACATCTCTAATTTGTCTGGTAGAAAGGATGTTCCTTACTGACTCCCAGTATCTTTGCATTTTATTTACAACAATAGTAAAATCTATCTTCTACATTGTTTGAAGACACCTATTACCTTTTACCTTATTTAAAACCTGTGAAATAAAGAATATTAAAATGTGTAAATGTGTGCCTACCATTTCCTGCTGAACACGGCTGATAGGAATAATGTATATCATCAATGGCAATATCACCACGGTAACTGATTCCGCGTACTCCCTCAAACACAAACTGGAAATTGACAGCACTGGCAATATTGACCTTCGCCAGAATCCATTTATTGCCTTGGGTTCCTTGAATCATGAAAGAAATCTCAATAAACTGCATATTAAATCTTCATAAATCCCATCAAATTTTCAAATTGAAAAGCAAATCTTCTTAAATCCTATATAAACCTCCCTAGATTACTGGTAAATATTAATCAAAATAGTCAAACTAAAGACATGCTTTTCAGAAATGTTTGGTTGCTTGGCCTCCATTAAAATGAAATTATCTCTCATTTATTGAACAATGACTTTCCTGAAGAAGATTTTACTGTGTATCATAAAACTGTTGATTTCTGTGTAAATGGGTCAACTCTCTTTAAATGTGCTGGTGAGATTTGCGACGGACAAGCACATTCCAAAATTCAAATAGTTCCAAGACTAGCATTCTACTGTTGGCATTCTACTGTTGGCTTTTTATAATAAATCTCTTTTTTAGATGTTTCAATAAAAAGGATGTAATATAGAATTACAGAACAAAAATTGTGAATTTATGGTCACTTAATTATTGAATATGAATACATTTATTTAAACAAGTGGAAACCAATGTGGCTCAGTGACTGAGAGGTTCCAGGTTAGACTTCCGCCATAGGCACACTGGGGAGCTGTCTTTCAGAAGCTTATAGCCCTAACATACAATGTCATGTACCCTAAGTTACACAGGTGTGCATTTGCCTTCTCCTGATCTAATTCCACCATTCGACACTACTTCTCTGACTTACATAGGTGTGAACAAGTTCAATTCCCTTGGTTTATTCCAAACATTCAATAATGTTTAGGAGTATATACAGGTAAGACAGACTATCCATTTACAGCCTTGTCTACATAATATATTGGTACCTATATGTACTGCCACTCATAGCATGCAGCAGACCACAATCCAGCTTCGACATTTTGCAGTACATACCTGTACGACTCCATACACGTGTAGACCGATTCGCACCAGATTTCAAATAAACATTCAGTGTTTTGATATGTGTACCATACATATGGTACCAGAAGTACAGACAGGCTCCAGCTGTCGGAGAATCCATCTGTGACACCAATCTGGCCGTGTCATTTGGTCGACGAGGACTTGACGTCTCAATGAAGGCATAATGTCCTGTGGCTACAAAATATGTGATAACAATAACTGTCATATATCAAAGTCTTCTACATCAATGTGCCAATATACATATTCTAAAACATTCAAGAGAAGAATTGTTTGCATACAGAATACATTAACAACATCAAACAAGTATGTATAGGAATGTAAGATTTTGATACCTTTGTTTAGGAAACACAAAACTGACACACACACACACATGTGAAATATGCATATTGTATTGACACCTTCTTATCTTAATGTATAACACACCATCTAACAATCCCAAATTTAAGAGAGAGGGAGACAATACTATCCAATACGATTATTTGTCTTTCATATTATTTCTTACAGAACACTTTCATATCCTAAGTCTAAGACAGTATTGATACAATCACTTCACCTGTAAGTAATATTAAATCGTCTAGGCTTTAAAAAGTGCTAGTAAGTGATACTGCAAAGGGGAAAAATGGACGGTACTGAATTTATGCATTCTTTAAAGAAGAAAATAACATAATTTGAGGTACCAATTTCAGATACTGATAAGTACTGTCAAAATAATTTTGGAATCCTTGAAATACAATCGTATACAAGACACTGGTCATATTTTTACATTACATACAGTGATTTGGTATTACTTTTCCGAGCTCATGCTTAAAAGGTTTAGATAATTTCAAAACATAATACTTAGTAAGATTAGGGTCACACCATGGGTTTTAAGCTAACAAGAAGATTGGCAAGCACTTAATATATGGTGATATTTAAATTTGTATACTGATTTCAGTTGAGCATTTAACATTAAAGAAAAGCATAATTCTTTGTTTAGAATTACAATGAAAACTGTCTCATTGTAACAGTTCATCTTTATTTGAGGGTTACCTATTATAAAGTTAATTCTTAACTTTTCCACTTTTTCTATGAGATCAACATTTGTATAAAGGTCACTTTCAAATTTTCTCTTGAGTGACCTTTATTCAGAAACAGTTTTTTTTTTCCCAATAGAATTTTAAAGAATTGTGAAATAAGAACACTTGCAATGCCTGGGAAAGATACCTACCGTTGCCATAGGTATGGTCAGTTGTGGGACCAGTAAGAGCACTTCCTGTTGGTCCAGTTGTCACTGTCCAATCAAACTGATCTGTTTTATCCTGGGTGTAACTACAGATTTGTGATTCAAAGTTACAGTCAAAAGGGCTAGTTCCAGCTGTCAAAAACAAAGGGGTGTAATATTTTATATTATACAGATTTACGAGTTGTCTCAAACATTACTTACTTAGTTATCTGTATTAATTACAAGGCTGATACTCACGGTACAACAACATAGATCAATACTAGGTGTATACATATCAATAGATAAATTACCAATTCTATCACTGGAGTGTAATGTCATAGGAACATGTGTAATGCCTGTGAAGACAGCAAACACATGTGTCATTATCTTGCAATTGGTCAACTCATGTTAATACCATGCATGCGCGGATCCAGAACTTTTTGTCAGAGGGGGTCCAACCGAAAAAGGTATTTTTTTCTCTTAGACGAGGGGGGGTCCAACCCCAAAAATGCCCAAATATTACCTTTTTTTGGTAAAATTTTCGAATTCCAGGGGGGGTCCAGACCCCCCTAACCCCCCCTCTGTATCCGCACATGCCATGTGTACTAGTTACTCCCAATTTTTTTTTCCCTGAATGGTTGATTGTTTGATAAAGTAAGACATCGTATTATGATTGTGATATGTATGTGTATATATGCTGGTTACATCTGTCCAAGATGGTGCTAAGCAAAGAATACATCCCACAAAGGATGAAGGATCTAATACCAGCATGTACCATGACACAGCATCTGCCATGACGCCGCATCTACCATGATACAGAATCTGACACAGCATCTACCATGTCACAGCATCTATCAAGATACAGAATCTGACACAGCATCTACCTTGACACAGCATCCACCACAGTATCTACCACAACACAACATGACACAGCTTCTAAGATGACATGACATCTGACACAGCATCTACCATGACACAGCATCTATCACAGTATCTACCATGACACAGCATCTACCATGACATGACATTTGACACAGCATCTACTTGTCACAGTATCTACCATATGCCTGACACAGCATTTACCTTGACACAGAATCTACCTTGACAAGGCATCTACCATGATACAGCATGTACTATGACACAGCATGTACCATGAGAACATCTGACACAGCATCTACCATGACATAGCATCTGACCGGTACTGTGGTGTAGACTAGGTCTTCCCGAGTGGTAATAGTTACTCACTTACCAGGTTTTGAGGGTAGGACTAGATCTTCCCGAGTGGTAATAGTTATTCACTTACCAGGTTTTGAGGGTAGGACTAGATCTTCCCGAGTGGTAATAGTTATTCGCTAACCAGGTTTTGAGGGTAGGACTAAGTCTTCCCGAGTGGAAATAGTTATTCACTTACCAGGTTTTGAGGGTAGGACTAAGTCTTCCCGAGTGGTAATAGTTATTCACTTACCAGGTTTTGAGGGTAGGACTAGATCTTCCCGAGTGGTAATAGTTATTCACTTACCAGGTTTTGAGGGTAGGACTAGGTCCTCCTGAGTGGTAATAGTTATTCACTTACCAGGTTTTGAGGGTAGGACTAGATCTTCCCGAGTGGTAATAGTTATTCACTTACCAGGTTTTGAGGGAAGGACTAGGTCCTCCTGAGTGGTAATAGTTATTCACTTACCAGGTACTGTTGGCTTAGCTGTAGAGGCTGGCACCGGTGTAGTGTATGGGGCTGAAGCTTCTGGAGGTGTAGCTACAAAACAAACACGCAGAATAAACCAAACTCATCGGAGGTAAACACAACAAAACTCATCAGAGGTAAACACAACAAAACTCATCAGAGGTAAACACAACAAAACAAAATTTATATGACTTTTTATGAAAGACTTACTAGGGCAATTAACTCCAGTGATCGAAATGTCATCAATAGCAATATCACCACGGTAACCATTTCCTCTGACAGCTTCTATTACAAGCTGCAATCAAAACACAAAAATTGAATGAAATCTGTTCTTAAGCAATCTATGGAATATAAGTTAACTTTTATCTAATCAAAACAGTATAAGATTCTTTAACACATAAACACCAAAATTCTCACATAGAAAGGAACTTTGCTTGAGAAGGCTTGTCTCCCTTGTTGCCAAGACGATCCATGGTCACCACTCAGATCATATATCTTTGTTCCATTTCCATACGAGGAATTCTGAGGCACAAGATAAAGACGGAGATTTCCAGTATCTTGACCGTACATATTGAACCAGAAATTGAGGCATTTTGTTGTTGTTGGCTGGAATAGCATAGATCTGAGCTGTGCCTTATCACCCGGACGACGAGGACTTGAACTCTCAATGAAAATGTAGTGACCTATAACAAGACAGAAGTATAAAATAAAAAAAAAATACATCTATATCACGAAAATGCTTAAATTCTTATAACTGGGTGTAACACAGTCCTAAGTTGTTCAAATTAACATCAACTGAGATCACAGTGAGAAAATAATATCAAATTATACAACACACTGAAAAAATTGAAATCATCACTATGTATTAAAAAGTGCTTGACTGATTTACTCTAAATCTGAATAAGACTGTTCTTGAGTGAATAACACTGTACTTGACAGATTGTTAAATAGCATCAGATTTTTTAAACCTTATCATAAGAAGTGAACATACCCGATGAAGAACCAAGTGTATGGTCTGCGCTGGGGCCAGTCAGCTGACTATTTGTCCGTCCACGACCAATCAACCAATCAAAGTTGTCCAATCCTTTTACATTGGTCCAAGTACACAGTCCCTTCTCAAAATCACAATTACCTAACAGAAAAAAAACTTCTTAAAGCAAAACTCTTTAGCCAACATTTGCTTGCTTTAACTATAGTTAAATAAAGAAAACCATATAGATCATATAGATCAAAATTAAGCAAGTGAAAACTTACTCACTTCTAATCACTGGCTTTGGCAAAACATGTGCTATAATAGAGATAAATCAAACACTGATGTATTATTACATGGTAGACATAAAAACCAACTGACCTGGTTGTGAGCAAGCTCCTGGAGTAACCGAGACATCGTCAATGGCTATATCTCCCATGTAGCCATTACCAACTACTCCCTCGAACACGACCTAAAATGAAATCATAACCCAGTTATAGAACAATCCATCGAACTTCTTTGTTATACTGACAAAAACAAACCACCGAGTCCACCTCATAATTGATATAGGCAAGTGAGAGATCTCTCAATACCTCGAGTGGGTCAATCACACAGGTCTAAATTTATTTGTCATGCATCATGCAAATACTGTCTCTAGGTAAGTGAAACAATCTTGGTGCTAAATAAAACAATAGACAGACAGACCTTTGTTATATGTCATGTATATCTTATCACCTGCTAAGTGGGCAGATGATGAGCACTTTACTCTGTTGTCCTTACAGTTAGCATCATGCTGAGGATTTCACAAACTTCTGACCAGTGATTACAGACATTCTATACACCAATACTGCCAGGAAATATCCTGCTATTCTAGTAAATCATGTTGAATCATGACTACCTGGAATGCCAGAAGCAATACCTATAATTTTGGGAACCTAACCACCTCATGTGGAAAGGTAAGAAACCTACCTGATAGTTCTGGGAAGCCTGAATTGTTGTTTGAGCGACATTCCACTTGTTGCCTTGGTTTTGGGATTTCGTCCATATTGTTGTGCTTGGTAGAGAGGACCCAGTCTTGATGTAGACATTCAGTCGTCCAATGTGTTGGCCATACATATGATAATAGAACTGCATACACTGGGCAGTTATATTGGTCACTGTGGGACTGATTAGTCTGGCTTTGTCAGTAGGTCTCCTAGGGGAACTTGTCTCAATGTAAACGTATTTTCCTGCAAAAAATAACTTATCTATCAAACAAACTTTAAAATTTTACGAAGTTAAACATAATATATTTGATTCTATTTAACACAAACAAAAAAAAAAAACTTAAACCTTAATTCTGGATCAATAATATCAAAATTTAAACCACTCTATAAGTCAAGGGTTATAAGTTTGAAATGAATTAAAATGAGTATGTTAAAAGGTACAAAATTCTACAATGATGTCAAAGCTTCCTTAAATCAACATACTAGATATATATGTACATAAAATGATTCGAATTTATTTCATTTGAATATCAGATGTTCTCTTATAGCACAGTTAAACATTCACAGTTTTAGTTTAGAAGTTTTTGAAAGCTTTGAGTGTGTCCTTGACAATTGCCCCTTACCTTTACTCGTGCCATAAGTATGGTCATTGGAAGGTCCAGTCCCTACAGAACCAGTTCTTCCACTTTGTTGTGTCCATTGAAACTGGTCAGTCTTGTCCTGAGTCCAGCCACAGAGATTGGGATCCTCAAAAGTACACTGAATACTGCCAGCAACTGAAATACACAACACCCTAGGGCAGTTAGTAATCAAATCACACTGAATATTGCCAGCAACTGGAATACACAACATCCTAGGACAGTCAGTAATCAAAATCACACCTTGTAGTAGTAAAGTGATCTACAATTCATAATTCACATGAGGAACACTTTTAAAACAGTTGTAAGCCCGTTTTGAAACATTAAAATAAAAATGTCTGCTTTCTACTTTACTTCAAAAGCAAATCTTATTCACTTTTCGACACAACAAAGACAGCCCTTAAAAACTGCAATTAAATTCATTTTCAAATAATTATTAAAAAATACATCTATCCGATATTGCTATCTGACATTTACATTTATCATGTAACAAATGACTGACCTTGACCTGGACACATTCCTGTGATGACCTTGATATCATCAAGGGCTATATCTCCACGGTAACTAGCACCCACAAGGCCTTCAAACACTATTTTAAATGGTGAGGTCTGGGAGGCCACTTGGTATTGACCCTGAATCCATTTATTTCCTTGAACTCCTGATTTAGTCCAAACTGGGTTGCCAAGGTTACTACCAGACTGAATAAGAAAATAAAACAATAGAACAAAGTCTGGAATGTTGTATATGAATATGGTGAATTAATAAGGCAATAATGAAGAGAGCAATTTTCCAGACTTCAAGTAAATTACACTTTGTCTTTATTTCTAGCATTATCAAAATATGATCGATAACCTGTGAAGTTCAAACTGCGCAGCATTTATGTGTCTTTGTTAAACGAGATATATGAGATTAAGTAACTAACCATGATGTAGAGGTTGAGACTGTTGATGTTCGGTCCATACATGTGATACCAGAACTGTACACAATACTGTGAGTTGGCATTGACAGTTGCTGACACTAGACGAGCAGAATCGTTCAGTCTTCGAGGGGCCGAGGATTCAATGTACATGTACCAACCATTAGCTGTAATATCCATACAATATACTGATTAAATGATTATTGTATACAGTCAAAACTGAACAATTGTACCTATACTGTGTGGCAGCATATGACAAGTGACACACATAGTAAATCCTTACCTATTTAAAAGTTCCTCCAAAGTAGAAAGGATTCCTTTATGTATGCGAGTCTACACTAACCAATTTCTATAATTCACTTGAACGTCATATAAAATTGTAATTCAATTTTGTTTTGATCATTTCTTTGTATTGTTCCTTGGCTTTGTACATTAATTCCTCTATGACAATGATCCCCTGATCAGGACCTCACTACAATCCCCAGATCAGGAAATTTGGATCCCCTGATAAGGACCTTATTATGATCAACTGATCAGGACCTTATTCAGATCCCAAGATCAGGACCTTATTATGATCCCCTGATCAGGACTTTATTATGATCCCCTGATCAGGACCTTATCATGATCCCCTGATCAGAACCTTATTAGGATATCCTGATTAGGACTTTATTATGATCCCCTGATCAGGACCTTATTATGTTCCCCTGATCAGGACCTTATTATGATTCCTTGATCAGGACCATATTATGATCCCCTGATCAGGACCTTATTATGATCCCCTGATCAGGACCTTATTATAATTTTCCTTGATGAAATCAATATATGAGGACTCACCAGTGCCTTTAGTGTGGTCATTTGTAGGTCCAGTTTGGACTGAGGCTGTAGGTCCCTGGGCTCTGGTCCAATTGAAGACATCATTGGCTGCCTGAGTCCAAGTACACAAGTTCTGCTCAAAATCACAATCATACTGGGATTGGCTCACTTGAAATAGATGATACATTGGTCAGAATACAGAGCATTGTGGTGTACACTTAAGCTAGAAAACAAAAATTATGACAAAGTATCACTTTGAAAAACATGCTTAGATACGATTCTAATCTTCCAAAATTTAAAAAAAATCAAAAAAACTCAAAACTTGAATATATCTCACCAAATGGTCTTTTGGTGGTGGAGGATGGTTTCGGTGATGTAGTGGGTGCCACCTGTGGGTTTGCATTAGTAGGCTGGACTGTAATATAAGGAACCAATAAACAAATATAACCATTGAATTTAATTATCAAAATGAACAAGATAGATACAATACATGTATACATATACCATTGTACATGAATAAAATCAAGCAAGTTAAATGATCATCAAAAAAAAGGAAGTCTCAGTTTATTTTATTCAACTTGATGGCAAGTTAGCAAGGAACTATAATTGAAATCATATACAATGTAAACATGTGTATTGTTTCACAACATGAATAAAATGTATAGGAAAGCTACTTTATGTCAAAAAAATTCAGGGGTTACTCCTACTTACAGCCACAGATCGTTGGTGTGAAAGCAATATCATCAATGGCGATATCACCCTGGTAACTAGCGCCCCTTATGCCTTCTATGACAATCTGTAAAGACAGAAATAAATACAAAAATTATCAATGACCTGTACCTCCACAGTCATTTAAAATATTTCAAGTCTGCATTTTATACCGTTTTGTGTAAATTGTTGGATGCTCTGTACTTTATATACAAGTTGGAATGCTATGTTTTTACATACAAGTAGGGATGCTATGTACTTTACTGGTATATACTAGAAGGGATTCTATAAAGTTCACATTCAAAAGGGGTGCAATGTACTTTATATACATGCAAAGATTGCATAAAGTAGGGATTTTGCGTACTTTATACATGTATGTCAAGTAAGACGCTATGTACTTCATATACAAGTAGGAATACTATATATATCACATACAAGTAGAGATGGTATGTACTTCATATACAAGTAAGGTCACTTTGCACTTACTGTATTGTATTGTTTATTTGCAAAAGAACCATACGTTTTATATGCATACTATATTAGTATACCACTCAGAGTATGGTACACCTATGACTGCCTTACCTGATCATTCCTTCATGACCAGGTGTCCACTACATTAGGATACCACACAGAGTATGGTACACCTATGACTGTCTTACCTGATTATTCCTTCATAACCAGGTGCCCACTACATTAGGATACCACACAGAGTAGGGTACACCTATTACTGCCTTACCTGATCATTCCTTCATGACCAGGTGCCCACTACATTAGGATACCACACAGAGTATGGTACACCTATGACTGCCTTACCTGATCATTCCTTCATAACCAGGTGCCCACTACATTAGGATACCACACAGAGTAGGGTACACCTATTACTGCCTTACCTGATCATTCCTTCATAACCAGGTGCCCACTACATTAGGATACCACACAGAGTAGGGTACACCTATGACCGTCTTATCTGATCATTCCTTTATGACCAGGTGTCCACTACATTAGGATACCACACAGAGTATGGTACACCTATGACTGCCTTACCTGATTATTCCTTCATAACCAGGTGCCCACTACATTAGGATACCACACAGAGTAGGGTACACCTATGACCGTCTTACCTGATCATTCCTTCATAACCAGGTGCCCACTACATTAGGATACCACACAGAGTAGGGTACACCTATGACCGCCTTACCTGATCATTCCTTCATAACCAGGTGCCCACTACATTAGGATACCACACAGAGTAGGCTACACCTATAACCGTCTTACCTGATCATTCCTTTATGACCAGGTGTCCACTACATTAGGATACCACACAGAGTAGGGTACACCTATGACCGTCTTACCTGATCATTCCTTCATGACCAGGTGTCCACTACATTAGGATACCACACAGACTATGGTACACCTATGACTGCCTTACCTGATCATTCCTTCATGACCAGGTGTCCACTACATTAGGATACCACACAGAGTAGGGTACACCTATGACTGTCTTACCTGATCATTCCTTTATGACCAGGTGTCCACTACATTAGGATACCACACAGAGTATGGTACACCTATGACTGTCTTACCTGATCATTCCTTCATAACCAGGTGTCCACTACATTAGGATACCACACAGAGTATGGTACACCTATGACTGTCTTATCTGATCATTCCTTCATAACCAGGTGTCCACTACATTAGGATACCACAGAGTATGGTACACCTATGACTGTCTTATCTGATCATACCTTCATAACCAGGTGCCCACTACATTAGGATACCACACAGAGTATGGTACACCTATTACTGCCTTACCTGATCATTCCTTCATAACCAGGTGCCCACTACATTAGGATACCACACAGAGTAGGGTACACCTATTACTGCCTTACCTGATCATTCCTTCATGACCAGGTGCCCACTACATTAGGATACCACAAAGAGTATGGTACACCTATGACTGCCTTACCTGATCATTCCTTCATAACCAGGTGCCCACTACATTAGGATACCAAACAGAGTAGGGTACACCTATGACTGTCTTATCTGATCATTCCTTCATGACCAGGTGTCCACTACATTAGAATACCACAGATTATGGTACACCTATGACTGTCTTACCTGATCATTCCTTCATAACCAGGTGCCCACTACATTAGGATACCACACAGAGTATGGTAACCTATGACTGCCTTACCTGATCATTCCTTCATGACCAGGTGTCCACTACATTAGGTTACCACACAGAGTATGGTACACCTATGACCGTCTTACCTGATCATTCCTTCATAATCAGGTGTCCACTACATTAGGATACCACACAGAGTATGGTACACCTATGACTGCCTTACCTGATTATTCCTAACTAACATGTTGCCTACACCATGTTATACCACACATCAATACAATATCCTGTCTAGAATACTCTACAATCAGACTTACAGTGTAAGATGTTGACTGAGGTGTGATGGGAAATTGTCCCTGCTTCCACTGTCTACCTTGATTATTACTCAAAGTCCACATCTGCTTTAGGGAGGAGCTACCAGATGCATTGACGTACACATTCAGGGTTCCTATAAATACAAATGATTACGTCTTGCACAAAATTCTGTACATTTAATAGGAAGGTCTCCCCCCACACTATGGATACATCACTATTGTATGTTTAACTTAATTGCTTAAGGTTTCAATTCAATGTGTGATAACATATTGAAATGAAACCTTAAGCATAGTAATACCTAGTTACACAACTGCAGTTGTTCTCTCTGAAATTAAAATATGTAAAAAGTTGGTCAAGAAGACAGATTTCCTATTTGTAATTTAGATACAACTTACCAATAGTGTTTCCATACATTTCGTACCAGAATGACATACATCCTGTACCAGTAGTTGGACTGAACTGCGGACTGACAAAATCAGCTTTGTCTCCTTTCACCCTGGGAGCAGACGTCTCTATGAACATGTAGTAACCAAGGAGGTTACCAATGGTGTGGTCAGCATTAGGTCCAGTAAACTGACTCTGTGTGGCTCCCTTCTTTCTTAACCAGTCAAAATCATCCCCAGATTGGAGGTTGGTCCAACCACACGTGTTCTTCTCAAAGGTGCAATCTCCTTTGTTTCCGCAAGCACCACTGTTTATTTGGACATCATCTATTCCGATGTCACTGGTATAGCTTGCCCCTACAATACCCTCAAAAGCAACCTGAAGAAATGTCACAATATCATGTAAGGACATTATCATATAACAAATACATGGGTGTGTAACTCAAAGATGACAATGAGTTTTCTATATTCTGTATTATAACATGAATGACTCATAAGGATTTAAAATAATGGTGTGATTCTACCCACTGGCAGAATTTCTACACTACATCATACAAAAGTGAACACAAATGCAAACGACTTTTTTCACCTTCCATGAAGCTTGCTGTGAGACAGAGACTTGGGCTTGAATCCATTTGTTTCCTTGGTTACCAGTTTTGGTCCAAATTGGTTGACCCAGAGTGCCTCCTGATTGGGCATACACATTCAGTGTTCCCATGCTAGCGCCATACATGTGATACCAAAATGTAAGACAGCTCCCAGTTGTGGCCCCATTACTACTGCTTATCAAACGAGCCTTTTGTCCTCTGGTACGTGGGCTAGAAGTCTCTATATACATATAATACCCTAAAAATAGATCAAACGAAATATTTAATCATCTTTGATTTGATTCGTTTGTTGTTCTACAGATGTTCCAACAATAATGCATCTAAATATCCTAGTAGCACAACCTGACATGCTTCCACTTTCACTTGTTGCCAAGCATCCCATCTTAAAGATATGCCAAGAATTCAAAACCTTCCAGTTTTACCTTGACACTACATGACAACCATCAGACAGCATATAGATTTGTGATATTCCAATCATGAGCTGTACTGGTAAACTATTCAGCAATGCCTGGCTGGTGTTATTTACAATACCTTGAATTCCAGAATTATTGTATAATAAAACTGTCTGAGAAGATTATAAATCTTGAGTATTTTGACATTGTGCACCTAAGAATTTACAGATTTATGGTTTAAGTGGAGAATTATAAAAACAAGAGAATCAGTAAAAGTGATGTATGCTCCCCGAATGGTAGTTATGATGCAGGAAATTGAGGACTTAATTCACATTAAAAAAATCAGTAAAACTGAAGGATGCTCCAGGAAGCACAGCAATAATGGAGGAAATGAATGACTCAGTATATAGAAAATCATTGTATTAATGATGATTTCAAATCCCAATGTATCACATGGATATCCAATTGCGTCAACTGTAGAACAACAAGTGATCACAGTATCTTAAACTAAAATGAGTAAGCTTGACCTTGATTAGTTATGAAATAAAAACTTTTTATCATGAACATGACCTTTCGGAAATGACCTTGAGTGACCTTTGTCCAAAAGCTCTTAACCTTAATAACATTTTGGTGAAGTATGATCAAATTCTGATAAAAGGTGTAGGACACATAAGTACTTCATGATATTTTAAGTCATAGTTAATAAGTGACCTTGACCTGTCAGAAATTACCTTGAACGACCATTGTCCAAAAGTCCTTAACCTAAATACTATTTTGGTGAAGTATGAGCAAAGTCTGATGAAAGGTGTAGGAGATAAACATACTTTATGATATTCTAAGTCATAGTTAATAAGTGACCTTCAACTTTCAGATATGATTTTGAATGACCTTTGTCCCGAAGCCCTTAACCTAAATAATATTTTGATTATGATCAAATTCTGATGAAAGGTGTAGGAGATATACATACTTCATGATATTTTAAGTCATAGTTAATAAGTGACCTTGACCTTTCCAAAATTATCTTGAGAGACCTTTGGCCCAAAACCCTTCACCTAAATAATACATGTATTTTGGTGAAGTATGATCAAATTCTGATGAAAGGTACAGGAGATATGAGCTCGGACGGCACAACGGTATGACGGACAGATACACGGACACAACAGCGACTATATAACTTGGGTCATATTTTGAACAATATTTATCAAGTACACAAATATATCTATAAAATATCAGGAAACCTTCCTCCTTACACAGCAAGGTGAATATTGTCAATCCCACCCTTACCAGCAGATGTTCCATAAGTGTGGTCGTTTGTTGGTCCAGTACTGACAGATGAAGTTCGGCCATTTTTCCTGGTCCACTGGAAATCATCAGTACTATCTTGTATGTATCCACAGACCTTGGGGTCCTCAAATGTACAGATGCCAGATGATGTGGTTCCTGAAGACAACACAAATTTTACTCCAAGGAAAAAGAAAAGCAACTTTCACTTTCAATTTCACATTTGACAGTATGAATACAATTTGCATAATTATGTACATATTTTTCTGACTTCATAGTTTTGGGACAATTTATCAATTTGCTAATGAAAATGCATCAAATAATTTGAAGGACAACTACAGATTGCTCAAAACCATATTTACACTGACATATCACAAAGTTAACATTTTCAACATTTTCTGCTACAGTAAGTCTATACTAAAGTTAATCTATGTAGATCTAGAATATATATGTCACACAAACTGTTTCATACAAATGTAATTTATGATGACATGACGGAAATCGATGTCAGTTATTTGGTACTACTCATAACTCTGATAAAGTAACAGGAATGTATCCATCCAATGAAAGAGATATTCACTGAGCCCCATGACCAACACCAGTTTCTGGATCAATCAGATAATTCACTGAGCCCCATGGCCAACACCGGTTTCTTGATCGATCAGATAATTCAAAGTTTGTCCTATATATCATTTATCTACCTATGGTTATCTCTTTTTTAACATTAAAGGATCATATTTACGCAAAAACAACATTAAGAACTAAAACTTATTCGATTTTACACATTCTCTTTATAGACTGTAATTAAATACATTATGCTATGAAGTTTATTAAATCTTACCTGAGCAAGAACCATCTCTCACAGTTATGTCGTCAATGGCAATATCACCACGGTAACTTACACCTCTCACCCCCTCAAATACGATACTATATGTGGTGTTCATCTGGATATCAACAGTGGCAACGTACCACTGATTACTTCGGGTGCCAGTGTGACTCCAAACGGGCTTCCCCAGAACACTTGATTTCAAATAAACGTTCAGAGTCCTGATATGAGTACCTGTGCAGTACAGCAGCTGATTATTACCACTTAACACTTGAAGCAAAGTATTTTAAGATGGAACCATTTTTCACAAAAATCATAAAATTTAAATCCCTTATTTTGAGAAACTTTAGCTGAAAATTATTTTGTTTCAAAAGTGTGATATAATGAAAAACTTAAATGTGTTTCAAGTTACAAGACAGAATCTTGAATCATTTTGTAATGGCCATGATAAAGAATTTGATTTACCTTTAGGGATTGGTAACTCAAAGAAGGGTCTGTTTTATACCTTCTCAAGTTATTCACAACTTGAATTGCCGAGAGGTACTATCACCATTCTACCATTGCATCAGTGGTTAATGTAATAAAACAAGTGCAGTGATATTAGTTCTCCTGGTATTAGAGCACAAATGTTACCTACCATACATATGATACCAGAAAGTTAAACACTTTGTGTTGGTCTGTGTAATAGAGGCACTGACAATACGTGCCCGATCATTCGCTCTGCGAGGTGATGAGGATTCAATATATGCATAGTAACCATAGGCTGGAAGAGAAATAGAGACATATGACATATACTAAACAAACTGTAACTATGGTAACCATAGGCTGGAAGAGAAATAGAGACATGTGTTAACACATACTAAACAAACTGTAACTATGGTAACCATAGGCTGGAAGAGAAATAGAGACATGTATTAACACATACTAAACAAACTGTAACTATAGTAACTCTATTACCGTTAAGCTGAAAATAATAAGGATACTCAACATAGAACTAAAGTGTGATTTATTCCAATTTTGAACTTTCTGGTCTGTTTATCTAATATGATGAATTCATACCAAAATTTAACATTTTCACTTGTATATGATAAACACATCAGATCTCGTAATTCTATTCAAAACATTTACTGAATCAGATATATGATAATATGAATAACTAGTATAAAAGTTACATGAAGACTGATAAAACTACATAAAAAGACAATAATATAATTATCAGACTGAATCATAATAGATAAATATAACTCAAAAATAGCTGATAATAAAAGATACTATAACACCTTTATCTAATTTAGGTCATGACTCTAGCCAATACTAACCATTGCCTTGGGTATGGTCATTGCTTGGTCCAGTACCAGATGTTCCTGTACTACCATGGGCGACTGACCAGTCAAACTGGTCATCTTTGGCTTGAGCCCAAGAACAGATGTTCCGTTGGTCAAAATTACAGTCATATGGTGAGCTTCCTGTGCAGAAATTTAAAAGGTTCATAATGTCAGTATTGTTATCATATCTAAATTTACTTAAGTAATTAGTACATGTTACTCATGGGGTGATATGACATTTCCCAGCAAGCAATGCAAGTCATTTGTATGGTAATATGACATTTCCCAGCAATCAATACAAGTCATCTGTAGGGTAATATGACACTTCCCAGCCAGCAGTACAAGTCATCTGTATGGTAATATGACATTTCCCAGCCAGCAGTACAAGTCATCTGTATGGTAATATGACATTTCCCAGCCAGCAGTACAAGTCATCTGTATGGTAATATGACATTTCCCAGCCAGCAGTACAAGTCATCTGTATGGTAATATGACATTTCACAGCAATCAATACAAGTCATCTGTATGGTATTATGACATTTCCCAGCAATCAATACAAGTCATCTGTAGGGTAATATAACATTTCCCAGCAATCAATACAAGTCATCTGTATGGTAATATGACATTTCCCAGCAATCAATACAAGTCATCTGTAGGGTAATATAACATTTCCCAGCAATCAATACAAGTCATCTGTATGGTAATATGACATTTCCCAGCAATCAATACAAGTCATCTGTAGGGTAATATAACATTTCCCAGCAATCAATACAAGTCATCTGTAGGGTAATATAACATTTCCCAGCAATCAATACAAGTCATCTGTAGGGTAATATGACACTTTCCTGTTACATCATATTTCATGGGATTAATTGCCATATTACTGAATGAAACACAATTCTTACCTCCTCTACTGGTACATAAGCCATAGTAAAGCATACACTATATATATATATATATGTGTACTAGATTTGTACAGTGTTCAGTTTACCTGGAGGTGGTGTAATAGCGGCGGTAGTAGATGTGGGTGGCGGTGCTAGTGTGGTACCCGACATGGCAGTGATTGGAGAGGCTGAAACAAACAACAGATATCACTGTTACTAATTCATCTCCACACTAAAATTTTTCAAAAATGTAATAGTCTGTGCTGAGGGCTTGCTATTTTATAACGCAAAAGAGTGCTGAATCCTCTTTCCAAAAACTCTCCAAGGGGTCCTGTCATTAAAACTTCTGGAACACTGTCGATGTAAAAATCACATGAGCAATACAACACAAACTCTATGTGATATTAAATGTAATGAAAATTCAAGATTAAACTCTGCTACTATAAGACCTTGACCTATATGTGAATGAGTACACAATATGAAATCCTCACTCACTTTTACAGGTTCCTGTTGTGAAGATGAAATCGTCCATGGCTATATAGCCAGATCTAGAGGAACCCTTGACATTCTCAAAGATGATGGTGTAGGGCTTAGTGGACTGGAAGCCAAACTGACCCTGGCTCCATCCTGAACTTCTACTCTGCATAGTCCACAGTTTAGTTGTCACATTGTTCTGAAAACAAAAATTAATGGAAAAATTTTATTACATGTATATATGATTTCTTACATTCTCAGTATTGCACTAATAATCTAGCAACAACTGTGTTTTATAATAATATAATACTATAACAAGGAAAGTATATATCTATAACAAGGAAAGTATATAATATATAAGATGTTATACTACAATGAGGAAAGTATATAATATATAAGATATTATACTATTACAAAGAAATTACATAACATATATAATATACTATAACAAAGAAAGTGTATAATATATAAGATATTGTACTATAACAAGGAAAATATATAATATATATTATATGATAATAAGGAAAGTATATAATATTTAAGATATTATGCTATAACAAGGAAAGTATACAATATATAAGATAATACACAATAACAAGGAAAGTATATCATTTATAAGATATTATCTTACATACAGTTCAGAGAGGGGGAAAAGGGACTAACATTACCAAAACATGATCCTTAAAAGTACTACATTTTGTATGTTCATTTGCTTACCATGAATACATAACCATTCAGATTGTTATTACTGCCAATATTGTACCAGAAGCGCACACATGCTCCACTCGAGCTCGTTGGTGGTAAGACAGGGGAGATAATCTGGGCCTTGTTTCCTGACGGAAAGTTACTTGTCCCATCAATGTAAAGGTAAGTACCTGAAAATAAAAAGGAACATCAGAATACGACAGTAGTAAAATGTAAAGGGACATCATAACATAAAGGGACATCATAATCAGAATATGATAGTAGAAAAACAGAGAGGGCCATCAGAATACAAAGGGCCAGCAGAATATAATGGGACATCATAATATATAGGGCCATCAGAATATAAAGGGCCAGCAGAATATAATGGGACATCAGAATATAATGGGACATCAGAATATCATAATATACAGGGACATCATAATATAAAGGGCCATCAGAATCTAACAGTAGTAAAATATAAAGGGACATCAGAAAATATTCCAAGTTATTCCCTCAAGTGATCTGATATCAACAACAATGTGCTGAATACTGCAAACTTCTGGATCATAATGCCTAAATAGAACAAGTCATAATCATTGCTGTTGATGAAAGCCATCACCATCGAATTCAAAATCAGTTATAATTCATTGTACATAACCATTGTCTGCATAAAGTAGCATTCAATATAATGTGTTAATGTACAATGATGTATGCCTCATAAAAATGTTTCCCTCTCATAGTCCTGGCATTGACCTTATGCATGCCTCATCAACAAAATTTCTCTCACACAATCCTGGCATTAACTTTACGCATTCCTCATCAAGAATATTTCCCTCACATAGTCATGGCATCCTCATCAAAAATGTTTCCCTCACACACTGTGACAGTTGCGTCACTGACCTAATGTATGCCTTATCAAGAATATTTCCCTCACACAGTCATGACACTGACCTTATGTATGACTCTACATTCAACGTAGACAAGTGACTATACTACAGTAATGTTGGATCTTTAATATGCTAATGTGTATCACATGACTTCGGTCACATCAAGATGAGCAGACACCTTTATGTCACAGATATTGCTTTAAGCCATTTTCTTAATGTATTTGATCTCTATCCAACAAGAGAAACCTGCATTATACACCATATTGCTGGACGTGTTATGGTCTCAGTGCTTTACCACTGTCTGTACCAAACATATAATACAGATCAGAAAGTTGGACTCAGGAAAGTATCGCTGCCTTACCACTGTTTGCACCAAAGGTATGGTCCCCAGTTGGATGGGGTTCCTTTCCTGCATATGATCCCATCTGTAAGACCCAATCAAAGTTATCTGTCTTGCTGTTTCGCCATCCACAATAGCTTTTCTCAAAAGAACAGTCACCTGGAAGTAAAAAGAAAGATCAAATTCTACTCAGAGTATTCTAAGTTGATGAAATGAGTCTTACACCAAAAAATGTGCTTGAACACATCAATAATGTACTAGTACATGAAAACAATGTACCAGTAGACATAAATAACATGTTAAAACAAAAAAATTACTAGTACATAAAAAAGTAAGAATAGTCATATTCTAAACCTAATTAGTGAAATCTTCAGGTTTTGTTACAAATACATGAGATATCAATAATCTACAAACATGTACCCAGACGCTATCCACAATATTATGAAACTTGTTAATTGTTAATTTTTAAATAATTAACATTACTGAAATGTTTGACAGCAACATGGGAGAGATGGTCAGTATTTGTTGTGTAAACTTTAAGTTAAGGAAATGGCAAATCAAAGAAATGAAGCCAACTTTGGGCTAAGATTTGAAAAGACAAAATCCCTATAAATCCAATTCTATCGTTAATATACCTTTCTCACATTTACCATAGCTCTCTACACCTGCCAGCTATATGTTTTGCATCAAAAATATGTATCATTGTAATGTGTCACCACGATGTAAGCATTAACAACATAATGAATGTAAGAGTTGTCAAGAGACAACAGAGCTTTGTAAGTAGGTCAATCTTCAAGGTCAAAACATAAAAACTTTTGATACGTAATGAAAGGTCTTGTCACAAGGAACACACACTATGAACTACTTAAGCCCTATCTCTTACTGTTCATAAGTTATGACCAAGGTTCAAGTATTTTGAATGTAAGTCAAACGTCAAGATCATGGTTACGAGTCAAAACTTTTGGTACCAAATTGTAAGGTCTTGGCACAAAGAAATACACATTTGAAATATTAAAGCCCTGCCTTTAATGGTTCTAAGGTTATAATCCAGTTTAAAGTTTTGTCTATAGACGATGTCGACAAGGAAAACGCCAGGGGTATGACAATAGCTCTCTGGACATTAATCAAGGCAAGATAAAAATTGGCCAAATCAAATTTTGGGTGGATATTTGACCCCTCAGAGTTTGAAAGCTAAAAATTCATACATATATCTATTATTAACACTATTCCCAAAGTTTAAAACCCTTAGGAAGCATTCAGATGCCATTCACAATATTAACAATGACAAATCGTAACCTATCATTGACACTACACAACCTTAAAAACATCAGGACGGAAAGCAGAAGCATGGACCTCCACACAGACCAACTGTCAGGACGTCTTCTTTATCAAGATCACAAGAAGGCATCATGACAGCTGAACTGCGTAGGTGTAAAGCAAGCAATCCCAACAACACATTACAAGAAGGCATCATGACAGCTGAACTGCGTAGATGTAAAGCAAGCAATCCAAACAACACATTACAAGAAGGCATCATGACAGCTGAACTGCGTAGGTGTAAAGCAAGCAATCCCAACAACACATTACAAAAAGGCATCATGATAGCTGAACTGCGTAGGTGTAAAGCAAGCAATCCCATCAGCACATTACAAGAAGGCATCATGACAGCTGAACTGCGTAGGTGTAAAGCAAGCAATCCCAACAACACATTACAAGAAGGCATCATGACAGCTGAACTGCGTAGATGTAAAGCAAGCAATCCCAACAGCACATTACAAAAAGGCATCATGACAGGTAAACTGCGTAGGTGTAAAGCAAGCAATCCCATCAGCACATTACAAGAAGGCATCATGACAGCTGAACTGCGTAGGTGTAAAGCAAGCAATCCCATCAGCACATTACAAGAAGGCATCATGACAGCTGAACTGCGTAGGTGTAAAGCAAGCAATCCCAACAACACATTACAAGAAGGCAACATGACAGCTGAACTGCATAGGTGTAAAGCAAGCAATCCCATCAGCACATTACAAGAAGGTATCAGGACAGCTGAACTACATGGGTATAAAGCAAAAACTTCAAACAACACAACACAGAGACATCAAAACTGCTGAACTGTGTATGTGTGGAGCAAATGACCCATTGAATTATTCTGACAACAAGAAACAAAGAAGACAAATAAATCTGCATCACATCTCTATAAAATGTGACTTCACTGCATCATATCTGTGAAAAACATCCAAAATGTCGACCCATTCTGTAGTAAAACATACAGCTTATACAGTAGATACAGACATTCGAGAACAAGTTGACAACTAAGACATACATGATAACAAGTTGACAACTAAGACATACATGATAACAAATTGGCAACTAAGACATACATGATAACAAGATTTAAGATCTGCAGTAAGCAGCACAATGTACACAAGAGTCTGACAAGGTACAATACGACAGAGTCACAATGTTACTAAATCTGAACCTCAAGTCCATGGCAAGATGTATTTCTTATTATTGGTAAAACCCACACAATCATAAAGAAGAAATTCTGACATCTAGTGGTAAATCATGAGGTATGTAGACATAAAGCAAGCAACAAGTACAATACAACAGTACTTTCTTTAACTTGAATGTAAAACAGATCTGAAACAAGTAATCACATGTCCAGTTTTGAATTATACACTATAGAGGGACAGAGACTGCCAACAATACACACAAATCAACAGGAAACAACAATTAATTCCTTTATGAAAAAGGCGAAATATTAATTTTGGTTTTTCTGTGTCACTTTGTTTCTGGGATTTAACATTATCATGACAAACGACAGTTTGATATTTTGATACATACTCTGACACCTTTAACAATGACTCACTGGCCTTATCCATTATCTGATGATCATTACTTGAGAATAATTGAGATTCTGGTTTTGTGTATACAATTTATAAACACATTGAAAAGGAGTAAAGAAAATCTTCAAAGATGAAAACAGCCAATTGGCCCATCCTCTTGAGACCCTAAATCCCTGCCCCAGGGTCTCAGAATTCACAACTTACTTTAATAGTGTTATTCATGGTCTTTATAAACAAACCTAAAGTTTATCAAAGCGGAAACAGGAGTTATAAAGATTTTCAGTATGTAGCACACTCTAGATATTGGACCTTGACTCCGGGAAATTTCTATCCTATAGATGCTTCATATGAAATGGGAAACAATGGCAATAGGTCAAATGAGTGGTTCATGTGATATTAAACATGGACTATCTTTTACACAGAAAAACATTAAACTCTTAATGTGACAGATTTTTTGGGTGATAAGATATTACCTGAATTTGAACAGGAAGCAACAAGTCTGACATCATCAATGGCCATATCACTGGTAATCACCCCACCAAGAATGCCTTCAAAAACAAGCTGAAACAGAAATATTTATCATTATGATTTTTTTTATGTTACTGCACGATTATTCACATGTACAGTAATAGCATCTGCCTGATGCACTGCACAGAAATTTATAGCTTTGCAACAGACCCATTCAAAGCAATGTGGGATCTTTACGTGCCAAGCCTACTGTGACACATAACCTCACTGTCACTGTTCACTGTCTCATCCAAAAAACAGACAAACAGACACTAGTGAGATCATGGTCGAAGTCGAACCAATGACCTATCAGTCACCAAGACAGAAAAAAAGAGACATAATCTCAAAAAAAAAAATTAAAAAAAAAAAAATTTAAGTTCTTTATACACACAAAAAATTACGTATTTTTTCTCCAATTCCTCTCATTTTAAACAGTATGATATAAAATATTAATAAATTAGTTAAGATATTGAAAGTTGAAGTTTACATAAGATACAAGAAGTCAAACAATTAAATTTATGGCAAGAAAATATCTCCACATCTCTGCAAACTTGAACACTTTTCATCTGAATACCCTTCATTATACACTTACATTTTCTGTTCCTGTGCTGGGTAATCTGACATATTCCTGCAACCAGCTGTTGCCTTGATTACCAGTCATAGACCAGATGGGCGACCCCAAAGACAGTCCGCCAGTAGTATTATGAGCAGCATAGACATTCAACGTGCCCATGTTTTGTCCATACATGTGATACCAGAAGTTTACACACTGCCCTTTCCTGGCATTGAATGTCGGACTGATCAGTCGAGCAGCATAACCCTTTCGTCGTGGGATGGATGATTCTGTATACATGTAGTGTCCTGCACATTCAAACAGTACATAGTATAAACCGCTTGCCTCTGTCTGATTAGTATGATGTATTCCAGCCACGCAAGACAACATAACCTAAATCTTTTGAACAGTTTTGATTCTAAGCTTGAGATTAAGAAAAGGTGATTGATCCATGAAAATTTCTACATAAATATGGTGATAAAGGACCAGGGTCATTACTATCACTTCAAGTTATATGATGTTTGCATATAAATACAATTAGATAAAAGATAAATTTCTTTGTCTTTATGAGTATCAACCAATTAACATGTGAAAATGTATTCATAAATTGATGTCAGAGATAAGCCAAGTTGGCATAGGTATGCAAACTAGCCAAAGAAATGCTCACAATTCAAACTTTCTTCGCAAATTAAATAAAGAGTGCAAGCTTAAACCAATTTGATTTCATGCTAAACTTGTTTATTGTTTGCTGGACTACATATACTTGTGACAGTTGTGACAAAAATATCAAACTGGGTCTTGAAAGCACATAGATCTTTATTTAAGAATAAAATTATATTATTATTCTAAGCTGATTTAGAAAAAAAAAAATACCAATTTTCAGGGGTTTTGGATGAAATTTAAAAATTCTTCAGTGCACGAGAAATCTATACATTACCTATATAGTTTGTTCTGGTATGTATGGAAAAATCATCTAGTGAGCAAAAAATCATTACTGACAAAATAAGACCAATTTTGGGGGAGAACCTTGTCTTTCTCAAAGAATTAATTCTTCTACCTTAAATGTTTCTATTGAAAATGTTCTATTTATTTGATACTGTAATATACAAGACTAACCTGCTGGGGATCCATATGTATGATCACTGTAGGGTCCTGTGTAAGAAGACCTGGTGGAGCCAGCATATCTGGTCCACTGGAAGCTGGCCGTTCTGTCATATGTATAACCACAAATTGGTGCTCTCTCAAAATTACAGTTAATGGGGGAAGTGACAGATCCAGGGCTTGGAGAAGGAGTGGCTGAAATACAAACAGGAATTATCTGATTTATATTCTACGCAGATTCAACCTATACTTCGATAACAGTAAACACAACACAAAGCAGGTTAGTGTATCTAGAACTAATTTCCTTCATAACAGTTTGGTTAGACCAACAGAAATCATGAAAGTATTATCAAAAGTATTTTGAAGAAAAATAGTAAAAGTGCAATGCTTTGCACTTAAATAAAATAACCAAGCAAAACTGTAAAGAGTATAACATATAATCATATCAAGTGTAAATTACAAATCAAATAACGAAACATACTCAAAGTCTCGAGTATCAATAAAACTAACCTTGTGTGCAACTCCCTGCCGTTATTTTGACATCATCCACTGCAATATCACCTAGGTAAGTTGTGCCTCGAATTGCTTCTATAACTACCTGTATTCAGATCATAAAACCTGTACATGCAGTAACTATCAGCACTCAGATCATAAACTATTAGCACTCAAATCATAATAATCAAATCATGAAGTCCTCTTGCATACAGCAATCTTATCAATCTCTAAGGCTACATTCATATTAATTCACTTCCTATATCCAGGTATTACAAATCATTATATTACAAAGAGTTGGAAGCAAATGGTGAAAATACAAAAGTGTTCAAACTTATGTATGACAGACAAATAATAGACAAAGTAATCCGTAAGTGTTGCAATGTTCACAGGAAATGTAACAATATGTAGTAAGGAACAGAGAGAATTGGTTATTAAAGGTGAATATTACAATTTTACAAATGACCATTGGAGCAGGTCTGTGTAGTCAATGCTATGGAAGAATGGATGCTTCAACGACTAGTATGAAAAATATCTGTTCCTGATAGAAAACTTTTCACTATGAAATTTTACTTCAATGTTGATTCTATTAACCCTTACATTTGTGAATTTTTGTGTAGCTTGTCCACCAGCAATCTGGAACTGGCCAAAAATCCATCTGTCTCCTTGGTTACCAGTGCGCTTCCATACTGGGTTTGTCAAAGAATTATTACCTTGTCGGAGATATATATTCAGAGCATTGATCTCAGGGCCATACATGTGGTAATAGAAGCTGATACACTGTGTGTACTGTCCGTTTATGGTGGGGCTGATAAGACGGGCTCTGTCACCAGGACGTCGTGGTGACGAAGTCTCAATGAACATATAATAACCGTCTGAAAGAAAAATCAACGACAAAATCATTTCCATAAATCAAGATTTGACATAAAATGTAACAAAAGCAACGCCTAGCGTGGCATAATACACCCGTCACTTAATTTGAACCTGATCATTTCACATTTGGCATGATTTTCATAAAAAAGATCTGACGTTTACTGAAGTTGATGGCATTTCATAGCATTTTATCATAGGAATAAGTCCAAGGGCAACAACTCCTGCAGAAATGGTCCTATTCAACCCATCTTGGAACTTGATCTGCAAAAAAAAAATTGAAATTTTTTTTTACAAGCCCCCCCCCCCCCCCCCCCTCCCCTAAAATTATAAATTTCTCAAAAATGAATAAAGATATCAATACCTGTAAAATATGTGGAAGTTAGTACATTTTACTTGTTTCATGGTAAATTAGATTTCTAATGAATTTTCAAAACAAAATCTTGAAATTTTTAAGTCCAAGGGCCATAAATCTGTCAAAAGTGATCAATCGTAACAAAACTCGAACTCTTACTAACGCCGCTTGATATAAAGCTATACACCAAATTTCAATTCAAGATCTTGAAAGAGGGCAAAAAAAAGTCTGGAAAACATGACCTAGGACATTTGGCCACCCCCCCCCCCCTAAAATTATGAATTTCTCAAAAACAAAGAAAAAGATATTAAAACCCGTAATATATGTGATAGTTGGTACATTTTACTTGTTTTGTGAGAAATTTCATAATGTTTTGACAAAAAATAGATTTTTAATGAATTTCTGAAAAAATCTTGAAATTTATAAGTTCAAGGACCATAAATCCGTCAAAAGTTGGTCAATCGTAACAAAACTCGAACTGGTACTGATGCTGCTTGAAATAAAGATATATACTAAATTTCAACTCAATATCTTGAAAGATAGCAAAATAAAAAGTCTGTAAAACATGACCTAGGACATATGGTCACCCCCCCCCAAAAAAAATTTCTCAAAAATGAAGAAAAAGATATTAAAACCCGTAACATATGTGATAGTTGGTACATTTTACTTGTTTCATGATAAATGTCATAATGTTTTGACAAATAATAGAGTTTTAATGAATTTCTGAAAAAATCTTGAAATTTATGTCCAAGGGTCATAAATCCGTCAAAAGTTGGTCAATCATATTAAAACTCGAACTGGTACTGACGCCGCTTAATATATAGCTATATACCAAATTTCAACTCAATATCTTGAAAGACAGCAAGAAGTCTGGAAAACATGACCTAGGACATATGGTCACCCCCCACCCTAAAATTATAAATTTCTCAAAAATGAAGAAAAAGATATTAAAACCCGTAACATATGTGATACATGTAGTTGGTACATTTTACTTGTTTCATGATAAATTTCATAATGTTTTGACAAAAGAATAGATTTTTAATGAATTTCTGAAAAAATCTTGAAATTTATAAGTCCAAGGACCATAAATCCGTCAAAAGTTGGTCAATAGTAACAAAACTCGAACTGGTACTGATGCCGCTTGAAATAAAGATATATACTAAATTTCAACTCAATATCTTGAAAGATAGCAAAAAAAAAGTCCATAAAACATGACCTAGGACATATGGTCACCCCCCCCCCCCCAAAAAAAATTTCTCAAAAATGAAGAAAAAGATATTAAAACCCGTAACATATGTGATAGTTGGTACATTTTACTTGTTTCATGATAAATGTCATAATGTTTTGACAAAAAATAGAGTTTTAATGAATTTCTGAAAAAATCTTGAAATTTATGTCCAAGGGCCATAAATCTGTCAAAAGTTGGTCAATCATATTAAAACTCGAACTGGTACTGACGCCGCTTAATATATAGCTATATACCAAATTTCAACTCAATATCTTGAAAGACAGCAAGAAGTCTGGAAAACATGACCTAGGACATATGGTCACCCCCCACCCTAAAATTATAAATTTCTCAAAAATGAAGAAAAAGATATGAAAACCCGTAACATATGTGATACATGTAGTTGGTACATTTTACTTGTTTCATGATAAATTTCATAATGTTTTGACAAAAAAATAGATTTTTAATGAATTTCTGAAAAAATCTTGAAATTTATAAGTCTAAGGACCATAAATCCATCAAAAGTAGGTCAATCATAACAAAACTTGTACTGGTACTGACGCCGCTTAAAATAAAGCTATATACCAAATTTCAACTAAATAACTTGAAGGACGGCAAAAAAAGTCCGGAAAAAATGAACCCAGACGGACAGACGCACGGTACCACGCACACACAGACGGATGGACGGACAGCGCCATAACATAATACGTCCCGTCTAATGATGGGCGTATAAAAACAGATGGAAATTGAATAGAAATTATTGAATAAACATTAATTGCAAAATTTACACTGGTAGACTTCTAAGTGCAGCACCTGAGTAAATTGCAAAAATATGCAACATGCTTCCTATTTAATGATCTATAGATAATATTTCATAATTCTATCCACAACATAAAGTATAGTCTCATTTATGCATCTGTGCATTGAAACAGTGATCACTTTGTATAAATCTTGTTATAGACTTGTAGCTTTGTCTGCTGTGACCTGTATGTACTTACTGCCAGTAGTGTGATCCCGCCTTGGTCCAGTCCCACTAGTACTCGTGGATCCTCTGTATCTGGTCCAATCAAAATTATCTGTCTTATCTTGAGTCCAGCCACAGACATTGGCATCAAAATTACAGTTGAACTGGGCTGCATTTGCTACAAAGAAAAACCAAACAATTATAAAATTATTTCTACTTACCCAGTGAGTCCAACTGTAATGCATTAAGCATACAGTAATGGGTCACTTTTATATTGACTTTAAACTTTCAATAATTCTGAAACTAAGTTTTTCCAGTTTATTCTTTTTTGAAACAAACCAACTATAATAACCTCCTTTACTTCAAAGTCAGACTTTAAGATGTATCTGCTGAGACAATTAGGAACAAAATAAAGAGCACAATGAATATACTGTTCCAGTCTTAAACTTTAAAAATGAAAGAAATTCAAACATGAATTTACTGAAATTTGTTTCCATAATAAGTTGTGAGAGTTTTTAACTTCTTCACAATGATGATCTAGTGCTGACATGCTTAACTTACGTGGTGTTTGTCCTATGCCGATACCAGTTGTGGTTGGTAGGGGAGTTGTGGTGAAGAAGCTTGGATTGGCTCCTGACGGGGTAATAGGACATGGAACAGAAATGTCATATGTGATGTCATCAATGGCAATGTCACCTAGGTAACTGCTTCCTCTTACTCCCTCTATCAGTATCTGAAAGCAATTTCTTTTATGTCACTGATCTCAAACAGATTGATAAATCAAAATAACATTTTCGGAAGAAAACTGTAGTTAGGCTGCTTTTTTCTTTTAAATGTTACTAACAGGAGATAAATCCTGGCAATATTGTGTAGTGTTATAAATTATTATTTACAAGAAGCAGATCGAGAATATACTGTAAAGTATTACAAACTATCATTAAATGAAAATAGATTCCCAAAATATGGTACAGTGTTTCAAATTAAAGAACAAATACTAAGAACTGGGAAAATATCAGTATAATTTTGTGGAACATATCTTACTTTATATACATTTAAATCCTGAGTACAAATGTCTCACAAACAAGAAATGGTGAGAATATTTTTAAAAGTTTTCAAACTTGTATAGAACTATGTTCTATATTTAGCATGACAGAGTATTTGTTGATTGTCAATACCTGGTAAGGAGTGTTACTGTTGATCAATACTTGGCCTTGTAGCCACTTGTTACTCTGTTGTCCATTTAGCTGCCAGATCTTAGAAGCTGACATATTTTGTTTCTGAATCCACACATTAAGACTGCCAATTGTACTACCAAACATAAAGTACCAGAAATGCATACAACGAGACTGGGTAGGTCCATACATGGCGCTTCGTATGATGGCATTGTCATTAGGACGCCGAGGAGCAGATGTCTCAATGTACAGGTAATGACCTAAAACATAAAGGAATGATACAGAGGGGTAGATGTCTCAATGTACAGGTAGTGACCTAAAACATAAAGGAATGATACAGAGGGGTAGATGTCTCAATGTACAGGTAGTGACCTAAAACATAAAGGAATGATTCAGAGGGGTAGATGTCTCAATGTACAGGTAGTGACCTAAAACATAAAGGAATGATACAGAGGGGTAGATGTCTCAATGTACAGGTAGTGACCTAAAACATAAAGGAATGATACAGAGGGGTAGATGTCTCAATGTACAGGTCGTGACCTAAAACATAAAGGAATGATACAGAGGGGCAGATGTCACAATGTACAGGTAGTGACCTAAAACATAAAGGAATGATACAGAGGGGTAGATGTCTCAATGTACAGGTCGTGACCTAAAACATAAAGGAATGATACAGAGAGGTAGATTTCTCAATGTACAGGTCGTGACCTAAACATAAGGAATGACTAATGACCAAATTTCCTTTAAAATTATTACAAACAACATGTGTACAACTATTTAGAAAATAATCAGATGAACATTGAGAACATCTTTCTATAAATGATGAAATGAAAAGATTTTGGAAGTTATTTCTTCAGTATTAATAATGCATTGCTTTATTTTTGCATAGATCCTTCCAGATTCAAACAAACTGAGAATTCTCATGAATAAAATGAAGTTTACAGTATGCAGAAATGCCAAATGAAAAGTGTGACTATGCTACAGAATGTTACATCACTCAATGCTGAATATTTCAAACGTTACATTTGAGGTAATGTTACCCGTATTATTGCCGTAGGTGTGGTCCGAAGAGGGTCCTGTACCCGTGCTAGCTGTGGATCCTGAAGCTCTGACCCAATCAAATTGGTCACCAGTGTGAACGTTGATCCATGAACATATGTCAATCTCAAAATTACAGTTATCTGAAATGTGAAACATTTATGATGACTCGTATTTCACCTATATTTATTTCATCTACAGTGGATTTGGGGAAAATATTTTTCTTTCTTTGTAATACAGTAGAAAAAGGTTCAATCTTCAGAAAATTTGTATTTTTTAAAAATGATTTGAAAAAAATGCACTGTATCAACTTCTGAATCATTAAGTAACATGGTATACTACATTACCACTTTGAGTGGTTGGACAAGATCCGTTTACAATCTTGATGTCATCTACAGCTATATCTCCCTTATAACTAGCCCCTCGTATCCCCTCAATCATCAAGTTGAAAGGAGCTGAATTTTTAGTTCTGCCTATTCTTCCTTTAGTCCACTTAGGGCCTTGGTTTCCTAAAATGAAACAAATTTAAGATTTATAACATACAACCCCGCGATTGTAACAGATAATCGCCAGATTATTACATATAATCCCAATATTATAACATATAATCCCGAGATTATAACATACAACCCCGAGATTGTAACATATAATCCCAAGATCACACAAGCAGAGAACTCCTGCTATTACCTTGTTTGGACCAGATGGCACTAGATGGTGCTCCATTCTCCTGAATGTATATGGCAAGGGTTCCTGTGTCTTGGCCATACATATTGTACCAGAATTCTATACAGACATCCATGGGGAGAGAAGGCTGTGTAGGGGAGATAATTCTAGCATTGTCACCTGGTACACGTGGGGCAGATGCCTCAATGTAGATATAGTGCCCTGCAAAATAAACTCAAGTTCTCACAAGTAATATCAAGTCACTTTAGTCTTCAAGGTGCATATCATACACAATCATGCATATCTGTTAAAATCAAATGAAAATGAAAGATTTATATAAGTTATTTTAGAAATGAAGAGTACTGTAAAATTACTGAAATCCTCAAATGTAAAAATATATATACATATACAATGTTAAGATACAATAAGCATAAAATTCAAATTGCTCAACTCTACTGACATTGTTATTAGCACCATGACTGCCATATAATCCATATATTTTAACACTTTATATTTGTTTTTCCCATCTTATTTCTTTTCTGTTTCACAGAGCATTAATTCTGTTGTGTTTTGGAGTGAAATCTTCATGTTTAATTGTAAGCGTCAAGCAAAAAATTGTGATAACTTATTTAGTCAGCAACACATAAGATAACTTCTGTGAATCTAAATTGATTGTCTATAAATTGTAATAACACTGCTATTGTACCCTACAATACATATAAACGATACCTGTTGTACTCTATGATATGTACCAACAATACCTGTTTTACTAATGCATGACTTCCTTATGTATCATGAATCTTTCCTCTCATCTTTTTACATTAAAAGAAGCATTAATCAAGCATAATGTATATACCTCTAGATGTTCCATAAGTATGGTCATTGCTGGGTCCAGTTCCTATTGTCCCAGTGCCACCACTTGCTCTGAACCAATCAAATTTGTCAGCAGATGAGTGGTCATTCTGGTAGCCACAGAGGGCTGAATCCTCAAAAGTGCAGTCAATCTTGCTGGTCTGAGTATTCCCTAAAACATTCAGCATTATCAGAATTAACTAGCGCAAATTAATTAAACGTTCAGCAATACATGTATGTGAATCCAAAGGAGTAAATTCATTAATATCATCAGAAAGACACTACCATTATCAAACTAATTAAATAACTGACACCATTCGGCAGTACACCATTCGATAGTACTGGAGTCTACATATACTGATTTACATAAACTTGGCACAAGTACAAACAACACTACATAGATAATTGAATATTGTACAATAAAAAGAAATCCCTTCACTCTGGGGATATCTCTATGAGATTCTGACAATTTTCTTTGTAAACATAGAATTATTCAGAAACAAATTCTTTAACAAACCTGTTGTACAAGTTCCATCAGCAATCGCCACATCATCAATAGCTATGTCTCCACGGTAACTAACACCTACAGATGCTTCCATGACAACCTATGACACAAAATGTCAAAGACTTTACACTATAACATACAGTCTATAAACCTTAGTTATACATTTCTGTCATACATTTTAGACATTTTCAATAGTTCAATTTATTTAGTTGAATACATTGAGAAATTTTACCCCTTTATGTTGATGTCAAAGTAGATCCTATCTTGATAAGAGTTGATTCCAGTAACTTTATCTTTATACATCACAATTCACTTCTTGTATGATATAATTTTTTCAATATTAACTCATAAAACATCAATACTTATACCTTAAATTCCTACACTAATATTAAAAAAACACCTGTTAAAAAAACACGTAGATACTCTACAAACCTGGAATGGGACTTTTGGTGAAAGATTGACTTTGGCTTGTTTCCATTGGTTACCCTGGGTGCCCTGCTTGGTGAACACCGGAGTACCGAGTTGTGACCCTTGTTTCATGTAAACATTCAGACGATCAATGTGGTCCCCATACATATTATACCAGAAGGAGAAACATTTCTGAGTATTGGACTGGACCACAGGGACTTGAGGACTGACAAATCGAGCTTTATCTCCCCTGCGTCTCGGAGCTGACGTCTCAATATAGTAATAATAGCCACCTGTTCAAAAGTCATGCATTTTTTGGTAAAATTCATTACACTTGATAGTTTGGAAATATTTTCAAAATTTTAAAATATAGACATTTTATCAGAATGAATAAAAGTATAGGTGTTTGACTCTACATACTATTTCTATTTGTTTGAGGTTCAGTTTTATTTTCAGTCATTTAAGATTCCACTGATATAACATACTTATTCAAGATATGATTTTAACCAAAGACACATACCCAATCTGATGACTTAGACATTGGCAGTTTTACTGTTGTTTCATAGAACAAAGATAAGGAGCCGTCTGCCACACGATACTTACTTCCAGATGTGTGGTCAGCCCGTGGTCCAGTTCCAGTACTACCTGTTGGTCCTTTTTGTCTAGTCCAATCAAATGTGTCGCTTTTGTCTTGTGTCCATGCACATGGTCCTGTATCAAAGTTACAGCTAAACTGACCAGTTGCTGGAAAAGAAGAAACCATGAAGAAATAACCATATAAATACAATCAGGAGTTGAAAGGTGTAAAGTGCCTTATCATTTAAAATGGTCTTCAGAATTAAAATTTTTCATGGTCTTTAACATTCTAATTTAATGTCAGAATAATGATTGAGAACATCATTCAAATGGGAATATTAGAAGTAAAGGGGAAATAACTTATAATTGTTGAACGTTGAATGATATAGAACACAATACTTACAAGGCGTTGTGGCTGGTGATGTCGATACAGTGGGACCTGGGGTCGTGCCAGTCATGTTTTGAGGAGCAGCATTGGATGGACTCACTAAATAGAAATAAATTGTCATTAAATCACACACGACATGATTGAACACACAGATAAATAAAAAGCATCCAGAGAGCATCACTAAAGCAATACAAGTCCCCCACCAGTACCGACAATGACCAAGAAAGTGCAGAAAACTGATTCTGAACAAAGGGCAATAGCTCTAGAAAAAGTATTTCAACTGTGATCGAAGTTGAACCTGATCTGTAACTCTTCATGGGCAAGTTTGCTACCATGTTTCAGCTTGATATCTGTAAGCATGGCCAAAGAAAGTTTTGAAAACCAGTGTGACATATAGATGGACAGACAGAAGGACAAACAGACCTGTGTAATGACTACTGAAGGAAAGGAGAAAGTGGCCATTAAATACAGGCTGAAGTGGCACTTCTTACAACAGGCCATAATGATAGGTCTAACTATACTAGGTAACTTATAAGAACAGACCTATGTAATTACTACTGAAGGAAAGGAAAAAGATGCCATTAAACATAGGCTGAAGTGGCACTTCTTACAACTGGCCATAATGATAGGTCTAACTTTACATACATAAACAATGAACAGTAAGTATAGTCTTTTCTGACAGAAACTCTGCGGATATAAGTTTATTTTTCATTGATAGGTGTCATTCACTCAATATCACTCCATCATGAGATGATGACTGGCCCTATATGTTACCTCCACAGGTCGAGGTCCGGATGGAAATGTCATCTATTGCGATATCTCCTGCATATCCACTGCCGCGCACTCCTTCAATAACAATCTGAAAATACAATACATATGATTGTCCACTGGTTCTTTAAAAAAGTCATACATGTTTTTTTTCTAATAAACTGTGAAAGCTTTAAACTAGAGCAACTACATATTAGCATATATATCAAGGCTATTGTCAATTACAATTTTTAATTTGAGTAATATTTAATTATTGTTGATGAAAATGAGTAAAAGACAATGATGATTTTATATGATTAAAATCCAAGACTGTACTGAATTTTATTGCAATAAAAGCTTACAGTAAGGTGAAGAAAATCTCTGCCATACCAACACATGGTCACCTACCACAAACAGCTGTTACGTGTCATTTGCCTACATGTATCCCCTACAGAACCTTATGATGTTAAGATACTACGAGTTCAAAACATGGACTACAATAAACCTACATGTACCTTATAATTGACATTGGAGATGACAGGTGCTTGTCCATTTAACCACTTATCACCATGGTCACCACTTAATGTCCAGATGGTGGAGTTGCTGCCAGTAGAATACTGTATGTAAACATTAAGGGTACCAATCTGTCTTCCGTTCATGTTATACCAGAAGCTGATACATTTACCAGTTGTTGCCGGAAAGTTGGTGCTTACCAACCAGCACCGATCACCTTGGATTCGTGGAGCTGAGGCCTCCAAATAATAGTATTTACCTAATAAAAAAACAGGAAGAGAGGAATGTTAAGCACTTTGTTATAAATTACCATAATAAAGAAGCAAACAATATGTAAGCACTTTGTTATAAATTTACATAATAAAGAAAAAAAGGAATGTAAAGCACTTTGTTATAAATTAAAAAAATAAAGAAGAGGAGGAATGGTATGCACTTTGTTTAAGTTAAAAAGACAAAGAAAACAAGGAATTGTAAAATCAAGATCATGCTACAAAAGAAATACATTTCACAATAAACAATATTCGAAACTATGTGTCGGTAATATCCGTTGTAAAATCTGAACTATTTGCTGATCCTATTTTTTTACACTGATATTCCAGAATATAAGAAAGCTGGAGTGTAATTCATCAGCTTTTGGACATTTACATTTATTTTCATTACACAGAATGAATTTTAGATAACGGCAAGTCTCTGCCTTGATCTTCCTTCCTTGGAATCTTCCGATGTTACCCCTTTCCTCCCTTTAATCCTCTGATTTCCCTGGAATCTTCTCCCTATTCCTCTCCATTATCTCTCCTTCCCTTGTCATCTCTTTCCTTCTCCTTAATACTCTTCTTTCCCTGGAATCCTCTCCCTACTCCTCCCTATTATCTCTCCCTCTTCCTAAACACTTACCATTAGCTGAGCCTGTGGTGTGGTCTCTGGAAGGTCCAGTACCTCTGGATGAGGTCGCTCCAGACCCCTGTTTCCAATCAAAGTCATCTCCAGTGGCAGTATTACTCCATGTACATGTTCCTTTCTCAAAAGTACAAGATCCTAATAACAAAAGAAAATCAAAATCCATAGAACAATTTCTTTAATAAACATGATAAAAATAAAGCATTTTGTTAAGGCTTTTACTCAAATATAAACACAATTCATATGACTGATCATTATAACTTACTGCCATTCATTTGCAGCATAAGGATAAAGATTTACTCTGAAAGTTGATATCAAAAGCTCACCTGAACTTTGGCATGCTCCAGTGTTTATACTGACGTCATCAATTGCTATGTCACTCAGGTAACCACTGCCACGAATTCCCTCAAATACCACCTGCAACAAAAATAGAGCAACTCTTTAAAAACAAACTATTACGGAATCAAACTTATCATGAATGTAATTACCAAATGTGTAGTGATGTTTTAATTCTATTCAGAATGTATATTTACTTTTATAATTAGGAAGCGACATCAATATTCTGTATAATAACGTAATATTTGATGACTAGTTCTCTGTTTAGACAATGTAACTCTAAACTAGACAAAGTAACTATACACTTGTGAAATTGGTATTGGCTGTGTTCCATACAAGACTTTAAATGTAATATCACCAGATTGTAATTTTCTAACTGCATTACTGGGAAAAAGTTTGAAAATCCAGTTTATATATGGCCTTCTACATCATTTATTGAGATTTCACTACATCAAGTTTACTCCTCAATGATGTATGAAAATAGGAAAGTTTTCATATCAAACAATAGAAAGTCTATACTGACCTGGTAGGGTTGGCTCAACTGTGCAGATGGAAGGCTGACCTGGGCAACATTCCATTTGTTACCTTGATTTCCAGCCATAGTAAAAAGAGTGTTTCCCAGAGTTGCATTGTTGATTCTCAACTTAAAATTTGAAACAAATGAATGTAAACAATATTTCAGCAATAGTAAATGATAAAATAATATGTGTGATATCTTAATACAGATTCAAATTATCCTATCGGTAAATTATAGGTAGAAAAATATACAAAAGACATCTGACTCAGATGGGTCAGGTCAGATAGGTGACTGCTGGATACAGGTGTCCTACATGACAGCTATGACTGTGGTGTCCTACATGACAGGTACGACTGTGGTGTCCTACATGACAGGTATGACTGTATCAGACAGGTGACTGCTGAATACAGGTGTCCTACATGACAGGTATGACTGTATCAGACAGGTGATTGCTGAGTACAGGTGTTCTACATGACAGCTATGAATGTATCAGACAGGTGATTGCTGAATACAGGTGTCCTACATGATAGCTATAAATGTATCAGACAGGTGATTGCTGAATACAGGTGTCCTACATGACAGCTATGACTGTATCAGACAGGTGATTGCTGAATACAGGTGTCCTACATGACAGCTATGACTGTATCAGACAGGTGATTGCTGAATAAAGGTGTCCTACATGACAGGTATGACTGTATCAGACAGGTGATTGCTGAGTACAGGTGTCCTACATGACAGGTATTACTGTATCAGACAGGTGATTACTGAATACAGGTGTCCTACATGACAGGTATGACTGTATCAGACAGGTGACTGCTGAATACAGGTGTCCTACATGACAGGTATGACTGTATCAGACAGGTGATTGCTGAGTACAGGTGTCCTACATGATAGCTATAAATGTATCAGACAGGTGATTGCTGAATACAGGTGTCCTACATGACAGGTATGACTGTATCAGACAGGTGATTGCTGAATACAGATGTCCTACATGACAGGTATGGCTGTATCAGACAGGTGATTGCTGAGTACAGGTGTCCTACATTACAGGTATGACTATCAGACAGGTGATTGCTACAGAAGACAATGATGAAAGATTTCCAGGGATATTCCTTTTTAGTAACAATAACATCATTCTGTTTAGAATAGAAGGAGCATTACCTTCACATTTAATGTTCCAGTCTGGCTTCCATACATGTGATAGTAGAAGTTCAAACATTCTGCAGACTTAGATGGTTGGTAGACAGGGCTAAATAAACGGGCCTTGTTGCCTGGGCGTCGAGGATTGGAGGCTTCTGTGTACATATAATGACCTGAAACAAGTCACAATATCAGACATGATTTCCCTTTGATCTCTAAACATTACACAATTCAGACTCTCAATTTTTATGAGTACTTGAAATGCATGTACATAGAACACTGACTTACCAGCTCTTGTTCCATATGTATGGTCTACACTAGGTCCTGTGTTAGACGATAATGTACCTCCATTGTCCCAAGACCAATCAAAGTCATCAGTCTTGTCCTGTATGTACCCGCAGATAGAACGGTCTTCAAAGTTGCAAGATTTGCTAACAGGTCCTGTAGTGTGACCTACAAATATCAACAGAATACAAAACACATCAAGAAATCCTTCTGGTTTAAATACTGTTTGATGCCACACCAGGAATACTTCATTTATAATCATAGCTTTTACATATCACTCTAACATGGCGTAGTCTTTACTAATCACTCTAACAAGGCGTAGCCTGTACCAATCACTCTAACCAGGTGCAGTCTTTACTAATCACTCTAACAAGGTGCAGTCTTTACAAATCACTCTAACAAGGTGCAGTCTTTACTAATCACTCTAACATGGCATAGTCATTACTAATCACTCTAACAAGGCGTAGCCTTTACCAATCACTCTAACAAGGTGCAGTCTTTACTAATCACTCTAACATGGCGTAGTCTTTACTAATCACTCTAACAAGGCGTAGCCTTTACCAATCACTCTAACAAGGTGCAGTATTTACTAATCACTCTAACAAGGTGCAGTCTTTACAAATCACTCTAACAAGGTGCAGTCTTTACTAATCACTCTAACAAGGTGCAGTCTTTACTAATCACTCTAACAAGGTGCAGTTTTTACTAATCACTCTAACATGGCATAGTCTATACTAATCACTCTAACAAGGTGCAGTCTTTACTAATCGCTCTAACAAGGTGCAGTCTTTACTAATTACTCTAACAAGGTGCAGTCTTTACTAATCACTCTAACAAGGTGCAGTCTTTACTAATCACTCTAACAAGGTGCAGTCTTTACTAATCACTTTAACAAGGTGCAGTCTTTACTAATCACTCTAACAAGGTACAGTCTTTACTAATCACTCTAACATGGCGTAGTCTTTACTAATCACTCTAACATGGCGTAGTCATTATTTATCACTCTAACAAATTGTATTCTTTAATAATAGTTAACTAGAATGTCTACCTTAAAGGTGAACTTGAAATACAGTCACATAAATTTAAAGCGTTACTACCAAGTTAAATCAAATGTGTCAAATAATTCTGCAGATTGAATCATCAAACTAACTCCCCAACAAATGAAGTATCTGAAATGTAATAGGAAATAAATATATATATACTTACCAGTTTGGCACCCGCCAGTAACCATAGCAACATCATCAATAGCAATATCTCCCAAGTAACCATTACCACGAATGCCTTCAAAAATTACCTATATAAAGAAGAGATACAAATATCTCAAAAATTACTTATATAAAGAAGAGATATAAATATCTCAAAAATTACCTATATAAAGAAGAGATACAAATATCTCAAAAATTACCTCTATAAAGAAGAGATATAAATATCTCAAAAATTGCCTATATAAAGAAGGAATACAAATATCTCAAAAATTACCTATATAAAGAAGAAATACAAATATCTCAAAAGTTTTCTCAAATCAATACAGGTAATGGACTCAGATTCACACAAAACACTGGGGGTTTTTTCTGTTTTTAACATTTAAAGCCAAATTAGGCCAAATCTGAAGAAATAAAGGAAACAAAAAACAAAGTATTCAAATGGAATACATGTTGCTTGCTATTTGTTTTTTAAGTATGTGAATCCTACAGTTGGATGAACACAAAACTAAATGGACACATGAACAGACAAACAGATGCCGCTCTCTTTACTTGGTGTTGCAATTTGACACAAAAAATTACACCCCTAGCCAAGACAATTCATTGAACTAAAAAGGAAATTTCCTAAAAGCTGGATGGACTGATGAACAGAATAAATTACGATGTGCCTAAGGATAATTCAAACTTATAAAACAAAAGAATTTTTGTGATTATTTTTAAATAAGGGATTAAAAATAAAGAGCTGACCGAAAACTGCTGTGTTTTTGTGATGAGAACTTGAGCTTTCTTCCACTGATTGCCCTGAGTGCCCTGCCGTGTCCAGATTGGGGTTCCCATTCTCACACCTGATGGGGCATAAACATTCAGCTTGTAGACATTGGCGCCATACATATGGTACCAGAATGTCAGACATTTACTGGCACTCTGGGCTGGTACCAAAGGACTTATCAAGCGTGCAGTATCATTTGGTTGCCGTGGCGCTGATGTTTCTATGTACATGTAATAACCCCCTGTAAAAGTAAATCACTACGTGGTCAAACATCATATAAATATGGCACCTGTCATTTCTTTTTATTTTGAAAAACTTTGACAAATTTAGACAATATAGAAATTGCTTTTCTTCATACTACAACAATATTTTCAAATTCCAATAATTTATGTAAAAACTATGTGTATTTTGTATTTTACTTTTACTTTCAGTTGCCTCCTCAACAGATGAGTTTAATAAGGCGAGTTGTCTGCTCTTATTCTAGGTAGTCCACAGAAGTGGAAAAGAATTGGTATAAAGTGATGCAATGACTGATTAATGCAAACTATTCTTTCTATTTGCATGGTCAATTGACCATTATGAGGTATGGTCAGTCAAGCTGCACTCACATTCTTACACTTCACCAAGATACGCAGAAGGCAGGGGAGTTCTTTTCAAGAGCAAAAAATTCACCTCATTGAATCCTCCTATACATAAATTATACAATTTAAAGAAACATCACAATATACTAAATATTCCTAGACACCTACGTCCAGTGGTATGGTCATTTGTTGGCCCTGTGTTAACACTAGCAGTTGTGCCATTTTGTCGTATCCAGTTAAACTGGTCTCTTCCATCTTGTTTCCAGCCACAGACATTGGATTCAAAATTACAATTGAAAGCTCCAGGAACTGATATAAAGCAAAAAAACAAAAAACATTACCCAATACCAATAACATTATGCTCAATATATATCCACGGTAACATAATTAGACTGAGTTTTTATTCACAGACATTCATTTAATCTAAAAGACATTTTTGACAAAACATTAAATCTTTGTTAGCCTTATCATTTTTTCTGTACTGATTGTAATTGTGTTTCTTTAATTTTTTCCTCATAATTTTCATACTTTGACAGACAAATAATGTTATCATTTTAGAAACAGTGGTTACAGCACTGTATAATTCACCTACACCATATTACAAATGTTACTGTGAATATGAATGACTAGCAAAAGCATATGTTCCAGGAAAGATCAGACAAAATCAATAACATTATGTCCATGGACATGCATATCCAGGGTTTAAAATCCACATTGGTTTTTGTTTTTGTTCATGGTTATCTCAATGTCCACAAGTTTTGGCATTGACAGAAATGGTTTTATTATCGTTAGTTTTGTAAAAATATATCCCATAAAAAAAAATCTTTTCTACAAAAAGACCCTAATCTTTTTCCCTATACATTTCTATGGGCTTGTAATTGGCATTAGCCAAATCTCTGGTATACAATTTTTCCACCCTTCATATAATAAAATAACTGATCAGTAAAGTGCACAATGATATATACTTACCAGACGTAGCAGTGACCAGAGGTGTGCTGACAGTAGAGGTAGATGGTTTGGTTGTCAAGTTAGGTGGGGCTGCTTTACTGGGTTGTAGATTACACCGTCCAGTGTTGAAGGAAATGTCGTCGATAGCAATGTCGCCTGTAATTATACTACTACCTACTACACCCTCTACAATAACCTGAAAATTCAACATAGCATATTATGGTCAAGGTCAACAAAAATCTGCAGATCTTATAACTAAAATATCTGGGGGGCTTTGTCCTTATGACATTTAATCAACTTATGAAGTTTTTCTTCCTTCTAGCCACTTGTATCTATTTGCAATGTAATAGAATTGATTATAAAAGTACCACCAGTCTAAAATAATCTGAGAGATCTCAACAAAGTCTTGTATGTGATACAATGGAAAAACTCAAAAGTTACGCATACCGACTCATTTGAAATTCAATATAATAATTGAAAAATAAAAAATGTTTTAAAACATGTATATGATTCTTTAAGTGCTTTCATTTGTTTCCATTTTCAAAATTATATGAAAAATCACAAGTACTCACATTAAAACTTTGTTTACTCTGTACTGTCACCTGTGCATAAGACCACTTATTGCCTTGGTTGCCAGATAAAGTCCATATTTTGTAGGGAACAGTACTGACATTGTTTGACAGGTATATGTTCAAAGAACCCATATTACGCCCATACATGTGATACCAGAACTTCATACACTGAGCACCAGATCCGAATAACGACTGACTCTGTAACTGAGCTTTGTCCCCACTCCGTCTAGGACTACTGGTCTCTATGTAGGCATAGTATCCATTGCTATTACCCTGAGTGTGGTCATTTGAGGGTCCAGTCCCTGTCGATGCTGTGCCTCGATTGTGAATAGACCAATCAAAGTTATCTGTCTGTACGTTCTGCCAACCACAAAAATTCCTTTTGTCGAAGTTACATTGACCTAAAAGTTATCGTATTTAATTCTCAGATGCTACTTGAAAATCCTGAATATTTGGATATCATACACTCAAAAAAGGTATATTTTAATCAATTCAGGAAAATATAAGTTGTTTTATTACATAAATATTTATTTTCTTTTTAAAATACAATGAATGTATTGTTAAAGTAGAAATTTCAATTTTATATTCTGGCACTTTCGTTTATATTCTGGTACTACGGTTTATATTCTGGTACTATGGTTTATATTCTGGTACTACAGTTTATATTCTAGTACTATGGTTTATATTGTTTATATTCTGGTACTATAGTTTATATTCTGGTACTATGGTTTAAGTTCTATATCATTCTATACTTAAAGACTCTAAATACACCATGAAATATTCAGGTTCACACACAGCTGTAACTAATGGCCAAGTGATAAGCAGTTTAGCATGGGTCCATCCAGGTATCCTCAGATAAACCACTGATACAAGTTTGTTATACCATACTGTGGATATACCAGAACCTCCCCAGACATGTTACCAACCATACTGTGGATATACCAGAACCTCCCCAGACATGTTACCAACCATACTGTGGATATACCAGAACCTCCCGGGGACCCCAGACATGTTACCAACCATACTGTGGATATACCAGAACCTCCCCAGACATGTTACCAACCATACTGTGGATATACCAGAACCTCCCCAGACATGTTACCAACCATACTGTGGATATACCAGAACCTCCCCAGACATGTTACCAACCATACTGTGGATATACCAGAACCTCCCCAGACATGTTACCAACCATACTGTGGATATACCAGAACCTCCCCAGACATGTTACCAACCATACTGTGGATATACCAGAACCTCCCCAGACATGTTACCAACCATACTGTGGATATACCAGAACCTCCCCAGACATGTTACCAACCATACTGTGGATATACCAGAACCTCCCCAGACATGTTACCAAGAAAGCTTTAACCAAGGTACACTTGTAGAGACCAAGAAAGCTTTAACCAAGGTACACTTGTAGAGACCAAGAAAGCTTTAACCAAGGTACACTTGTAGAGACCAAGAAAGCTTTAACCAAGGTACACATGTAGAGACCAAACAAACACTGTATATTTATCCCTGATCAGAGCAAAAATTCCACTCACCTGGTAGTCCACAAGTTCCTGCCGTCACCCTGATGTCATCAATGGCAATATCACCTTGGTAACTTGTGCCTGATATTCCTTCAAACACCAACTGAAACAAATAAAGTAGCATAAAATATGGTAGCATGTGAACAACAAGATGTAATTGTGAAACAGAAAAAAAATGCCCTACACTGCAGCCATACTTACAAACGTTAAAAAGTCCAAGAGAATGCCAGTAACTCTAATAGAGAAATGTCAAAGTAGCCTTTTTATGGAATAAGCTATTTGATCTATATAAAAGTAAGTTTTTTTAAATACATAACTAAAATACAGCTCTATGTACCTGAAAGGAAGACGCAGTTGGCGAGAGGATCACTTGTCCTTCAATCCATCTGTTTCCTTGGTCACGAGATCGCTTCCATATAGGCTGACCAAGAATGTTATTCTGCTTCTTATACACATTCAATGTTCCAATCGAGCTTCCATACATATGGAAATAGAATGACAGACAAGCTGGGCCTTTATATGATACCAACGGAGACAACAGTCGAGCCTTACGATTAGCTGCCCCTCCAGACACCTCAATATACATGTAATGACCTAAAATAACAAAATAACAAAAACAATACCCTAGTTACTAAGAAGTGTGTTTATTTGTAAGCATTCATAAGTTCTGACTTCGAAAAATTGTTTTCACACTCATACTCTTACTCCTGTATTTATGGCATTAGCAATGCAAAAAATAGAGGAACTTTCTCACTGGACATTATAAATACACAAAATACAGAACACAATGGCTTATACTTGCAGGACATATATTAAATAAACAATCTATGGAATACAGTACCCTCTCTCACTCACCTTTGCTTGTCTGGTATGTATGATCGCTAGTTGGTCCAGTGCCTGCTGACTGTGTACTACCCGAGTGAAGAGTCCATTGGAACTGTCCTGTCACATCTTTCTGATAGTTACATATGTTACTAGACTCAAAATTGCAGTTGAGTGAAGAGAGACTTGTAGAGCCTGGCTGAGCTGAAGGCAACGAGAAGATTGAAAGTATTTAGGATAAATATGATGTGAAAAATATACAAAAGTTCAAACAAAAAAGTATGCATCTAATTCACCAAATTTTTCTGTGTGACTAAAAACTGATGTATGGATATTTTCATGGAGAAAATTAACATCACTTATTTTGAATATGTTGTCCATTGAAATTAAACTGTTTTTGATACAGAATAAATGGTAGCTAGAATACTGACAAAGTCAGGAAGGGCCCGACGAAAGACTTTTATAGCAAACAGCATCATTATTTTGCATAATAGTCAATTTAAATTAAAAAATTGTTTTCCTCTTATCTTAAAATCTTTAAACATAACATCTTATTGTGGCAATGACCTTTGACCTCAGGAAATATAAGAGTCTACCACTAGCCTTTCTCTATCTATGTATAAAGTCTGAAGACTCTAAGATATATACTTGTTGTGTTATCACATCAGAAACTAGTACTGATGTGTCAAAACCATGTTTATGATTCACATCTGATTGTGACCTTGACCTTTGACCTTAAAACTAATGGTGTCTTCCTCTCACCATCTTCTATATTATTTTGAATAGGATTTATGATAATCTTCTTAAAAACTCAAGTTATGTGTACCATGGTGGCATAGAAAGAGCTGACGTGCTATAATTTTGATAACATGAGCAAAACTTTCAAAGTCCAATAACTGTAAATACAAGTCATATAATCCTCAAAATCACAAGGCTTCTTCCTGTCATTCATCCAAATATTATGTATAAAATTCATGAAAATTGGTCAAAAGAAACTCAAGTTATTGTGTGAGATATTAAGTGTTGGCAGATGGACGGTCAAAAGGACAATGGACAGACTGGTGATATAGTAATATATTAAAATCAAGATATAAAATATATCTGCAAAAACTGAAACCAAGTAGTTTTGAGACACATTTCACTATACATACAGCCAAACAGACGGTCACATATGTTAGGTTTGAAATATATGTGGACATGTTGAGGAGATAATGTACAAAACTATTCAATTTACAAACCTACCAACCAACCAACCAACCTAGATATTCTCATGCTGTAGGTTACATACTTAACAACCGACAAACCGACAGACCTACAAACCTAGATATTCTCATAATGTATCTATACGCCAAATTTCATTTTAAGACATCAACGCAGTGTATAAATAATGAACGGAAACTGAATTATTATAAATATTCTAAGTTCAAGAGGTGTAACTCTCTTAAAAAAAATCTTCTATGGAATACAAATCAGTACTTGACCTAGATATTCCCATGATGTATCTGTATGCCAAATTTCCTTTCAATATATGCTTCTGATGCAGATCATGAATAAAAACTGTTCAGGTTATTGACCTAAGGATCAACCTACTGACTGACCGACCTTTTTACCAAGAGCAGCAAAGCAATATACCCCCTTCTCTTTGAATGGGGCATCAACATACATATCTGAATCTTATCTTGTTCATTGTTATAAATCATACTGTATCCTTGTAGAGCTCAGATTTTCGAAAAGAATGAAACGTCAAGATCAGGAAGAGCCTGTTAAGATCAGAAAGAGCATCAAAATATATCGTTTTGCTTTCTTCCATTCAGTATATTTTTGTCACACAAATTCACAGAAGTACCTACCGTAACATGCACCATTTATTATGTTAACATCATCCACAGCAATGTCTCCACGATACCCTGATCCCTTCCTCCCTTCTAAGATTATCTACAAAGCACATATAAATCACTGTACATATTAACATATTGAAAAAACTAATGCCTTAGGTATAAAAAGACAAAGTGATGCCATAGCGATAGGCAGGCAGAGCGATCACTTAGTAATAGACAAGAAAACTGATCCCTTGGTTATAGACAGAAAAACTGATCCCCTAATATAGATAGGAAAAGTGATCCCTAAGTTATAGACAGCAAGAATACTTTTGTTATAGACAGGTTAAATGATCTCTCAGTTATAATACATATGCAAAGTGATCCTTAAGAAATAGACAAGAAAACTGATCCCTAAGTTATACACAGGAAAAGTGATCCTTAAATTATGGGCAGGAAAAGTGATTCCTTACATCAGACAGGCTAATGGGATTTTCTAAAATAAAAGATAAAACACACAGTGATCAATACGATGTGTGGGTAAAGTGATCCCTGAGACATATACAAGGAAAATGATCCTTTAAATATGGACAAAGTGGTTCACATAGACAAAGACAGGCCAAAGAGATTCCTCATCATAGATAAGCAAAGGGATCCTACTTGTAGACAAGCAAGTCATCCCTTAGCCATAGACTGGAAAAGAAATTCCTTAATCATGGATAAGCAAAGGGATTCTAATTGTATACAAGCAAGTCATCCCTTAGTCATAGATTGGAAAAGGAATTCCTTAGCTAAAGAAAGTGATCCCTTAGAAGGCAAAACAATCTGTAAGTCATAGACAGTCAAAGTGATCGTTGAATGTTGATTTTTTTCCTTAAAGAAAGCAATTTTATACAGAAACATGATTAAGTTATTCATTCATATCACTGAAAACAATTCTAAGTTCAATAAAATATTACTTCCCATTGATTTGAAAAAAAAAATTTAATTTCCTGAAACCAGTAGGTACCACCTATCAGCAGTAGACTAATATGAAGTGACATCATATCTCACCCACTTATTCCAGCAGACAACTCATACCAGCAGTAAACTAAACATGACATGAGAGTGTCACCCAATCTATACCAGTCAAACATGACATGAGAGTGTCACCCAATATATACCAGCCAAGCATGACATGATAGTGTCACCCAATCTATACCAGCCAAACATAACATGATAGTGTCACCCAAATCTATACCAGCCAAGCATGACATGATAGAGTCATCAAATCCATACCAGCCAAGCATGACAAGATAGTGTCACCTAATCTATACCAGTCAAACATGACATGAGAGTGTCAGACAATATATACCAGCCAAGCATGACAAGATAGTGTCGCCCAATCTATACCAGCCAAACATAACATGGTAGAGTCACCCAATCTATACCAGCCAAACATAACAGGAGAGTGTCACCCAATCTATACCAGCCAAGCATGACATGGTAGTGTCAACTAATCTATACCAGTCAAACATGACATGAGAGTGTCACCCAATCTATACCAGCCAAGCATGACATGGTAGTGTCACCCAATCTATACCAGTCAAACATGACATGATAGTGTCACCAAATCTATACCAGTCAAACATGACATGAGAGTGTCACACAATCTATACCAGCCAAGCATGACATGATAGTGTCACCCAATCTATACCAGCCAAACAAGACATGATAGTGTCACCAAATCTATACCAGCCAAACATGACATGATAGTGTCATCTAATCCATACCAGCCAAGCATGACAAGATAGTGTCATCCAATCTATACCAGACAAGCATGACATGATAGTGTCACCCAATCTATACCAGCCAAGGATGACAAGATAGTGCCACCCTATCTATACCAGCCAAACATGAAATGATAGTGTCACCCAATCTATACCAGCAAAACATGACATGATAGTGTCACCAAATCCATACCAGCCAAGCATGACATGATAGTGACACTCAATCTATACCAGCCAAGCATGACATGATAGTGTCACCCAATCCATACCAGCCAAGCATGACATGATAGTGTCACCCAATCTATACTAACCAAACATGGCATGATAGTGTCACCCAATGTATACCAGCAAAACATGACATGATAGTGTCACCAAATCCATACCAGCCAAGCATGACATGATAGTGTCACTCAATCTATATCAGCAAAGCATGACATGATAATGTCACCCAATCTATACCAGCCAAACATGACATGAGAGTGTCACCCAATCCATACCAGCCAAGGATGACAAGATAGTGCCACCCAATCCATACCAGCCAAGGATGACAAGATAGTGCCACCTAATCTATACCAGCCAAACATGACATGATAGTGTCACAAAATCTATACCAGCCAAGCATGACATGATAATGTCATCTAATCTATACCAGCCAAGCATGACACGATAGTGCCATCCAATCTATACCAGCCAAACATGACATGATAGTGTCATCCAATCTATACCAGCCAAGCATGACATGATGCTGACATCCAATCTATTCCAACCAAACATGACATGATAGTGTCACCAAATCCATACCAGCCAAGCATGACATGATAGTGTCACCCAATCTATACCAGCCAAACATAACATGATAGTGTCACCCAATCTATACCAGTCAAACATGACATGAGAGTGTCACCCAATCTATTCCAGCCAAGCATGACATGGTGGTGTCACCTAATCTATACCAGTCAAACATGACATGATAGTGTCACCAAATCTATACCAGTCAAACATGACATGAGAGTGTCACCCTATCTATACCAGCCAAGCATGACATGATAGAGTCATCCAATCCATACCAGCCAAGCATGACATGATAGTGTCACCAAATCTATACCAGCCAAACATGACATGATAGTGTCACCCAATCCATACCAGCCAAGCATGACATGATAGTGTCACCCAATCCATACCAGCCAAGCATGACATGATAGTATCACCCAATCTATACCAGCCAAACATAACATGATAGTGTCACACAAATCTATACCAGCCAAGCATGACATGATAGAGTCATCCAATCCATACCAGCCTAGCATGACAAGATAGTGTCACCCAATCTATACCAGCCAAACATAACATGAGAGTGTCATCCAATCTATACCAGCCAAGCATGACATGAGAGTGTCACCCAATCTATACCAGCCAAGCATGACATGGTAGTGTCACCTAATCTATACCAGCCAAACATGACATGATAGTGTCATCCAATCCATACCAGCCAAGCATGACATGATAGTGTCACCCAATCCATACCAGCCAAGCATGACATGATAGAGTCATCCAATCCATACCAGCCAAGCATGACATGATAGTGTCACACAATCTATACCAGCCAAGCATGACATGATAGTGTCACACAATCTATACCAGCCAAGCATGACATGATAGTGTCACCCAATCCATACCAGCCAAGCATGACATAATAGTGTCACCCAATCTATACCAGCCACTACGTACGGCACATTTCAAAAGCAGTGATTCTTTAGAAGACTTAGTATAAAGCAGTACCAACATATTTTTTTCAGACTTATTTGTGCTGATCGTAAGACTTTTGATAGTAATAACAGAACTCACATTCAAAGGTCCTGGTCCACTGATGGTGATGGATGCTTTTTTCCACTGGTTACCCTGATTGCCCTTCTTTGTGAAGATGGGAGTACCCAGGGTAGATCCATTCTTAACATACACATTAAATGTGTCAACCTGGTCACCATACATGTTGTAGTAAAAGATCACACACATCTGCTGACCTTGATTTATGGTGACTGCTGGACTGGCTAGTTGGGCCACTTGACCACTTGAGTGTGGATTTGAAGTTTCAACATATATATAGTATCCTTCTGCAAGAGTGACAAAACAAATTCTTAATAGTAAAGTTAAATCAACATTCAATCAAAGACAATAAAACTGTTGTTCATATGAACTACTGTATTTCAATTTCACCAATAGATCTTGACTAATCAGACAAGGCAGGGACTATTGTCATTACCAACAATTCATTCATATAAGTAATAAATATAAAATTCATCATGTTCAAGACAAAGTTTTTCACATACTTCCATTGGTATGGTCACCAGATGGTCCAGTACCCACTGATGAGGTTGGTCCTGAAATTCTGGTCCAGTTGAAATTAGAAGTAGATGGCTCTGTCCACCCACAAGTGTCATATGAGAAATCACAGGCAAAACTAGTACCACCTGAAAACAGTTATAGGGTATGGGTCAATGTACATGTGTATTAATGCACAACAATGGAAGAGTTTTTAATGTACAACAAAGGAAGCATTATTAATTTACAACAATGAAAGTGCTATTAATGTACAACAATGGAAGATATATTAATGTACAACAAAGGAAACATTATTTCTGTACAACAATGGAAGTAATATTGATGTACAACAATGAAAGAGCAAATAATGTACAACAAAGGAAGCACAATTAATTTACACCGATGAAAGTGTTATTTATGTTCTACAACAGAAGATGTATTAATTTACAACAAAAGAGGGGTTACTGATGTACTATAATGAAAGTGTTATTAAATTACTACAATGCAAATTATTAATGTGCAACAATGGAAGTGTCATCAATGTACAACAATGGATTAGAGGCAATTCTAATGTACAACAATAGGAATTGTATTGATGTACAATAAGTTCTCATTTACAACAGCATGCATAATTCAAACTTCCAGTTCCGACAAACTAATTTCTGGAGACAAGTTCAAATATATTAAGGTTAATTAAATATCAGTCAAAACTTAATTTTACTTATTCCCTGGTAGTATGAATAAAAACAAGGAATAAAAGTACATGATACTGATATCATTGCTATATATAGCACAAGGCATACACAGACATGTCTCAAAGTTACGCTTCCATCCTCAAAAGTTGAAAACTCAACGAAACAAAGAAATAGTTCAAGTTTAATATAAACTTTGTTATATTTGATTCTGGACATCAGGAATAAGTTCAACTTAACTATATGAAAACACCAGCTCTACATATTATTGATCATTTAATACTTTAGTGTTGGGATGATCTCATATTTTACTGTTGAGATGATCTCATATTTTACTGTTGAGATGATGGGATACTTGATCAGATTGATAAGATCACTCTCGTCCCATGGGGAGTCAATATGTGTGATATGGTGACTCAGGGAAAAAACTTAAACAAAAGAGCCCAAAAATGTGGTTGCTTTATCGATGTCCAGTACACTTGACCTTTGACCTTTTGACTTAAAAATTAATAGAGATCATCTTCATGCCATTGGGAGTCCATATGTCCATAATAGTGATTTACAGTGAAAAAGGAAACGCATGAGAGCTTTGAAACCATTTATCTATATCAATGTACACTTGACCTTTTGACCCCAATATCGATTAGAGATCATCTTATTCAAATGGGGAGTCTGTATGTATGGTATCTTGACTCTAGGTGAAAAGGATAACACTTTAAAGCCCAGAAACCTTTTAACTATCTTAATGTTCAGAACACTTGGCCTTTGACCTTTTTACCTCAAAATCAATAGGGATCACTCTCATCCCATGGGGAATCTGTATGTATGGTATCTTGACTCTAGGTGAAAAGGATAACACTATGGAGCCCGGAAATCATTGCATCTACAGACGCAGAGACAGATGGTAGGATGAGCAGAAGGAAGGACAAAAAGATGGAAAACCTGATCCCAGTATACCCCCCCCCCCTCCACAACTTTATTTCCGTGACAAAATGAAACCTACTAGTACATGAAACAATCATCCCTATTAAACTGCCAACGTGTTTGTTCTCTGTTAATTATTTTCATACATAACCAATAAAAGGATACTGACCAGATGTAGCATGAGTCGTGGCTTTTGATGTCAATGGCATTGTTGGTTTAGGTGTTGTTGTTACAGGTGTAGTTGTTGTTGGTGCCCGGGTAACAGTTGGCATAGCATTGGCAGGCACACCTAAATTAGAGAGAATATTTTTTAATCTATTCTAAAATTAGTCAGATATTCGTATCGTAAAGTCAAATAAAATTTAATAGAAATTAAACTGGTGTCTAAATGTTGAAAGGACAAAATTCGATGAATAAAATTACAAATATCAATTTGAAAGGCAGTCAATTATTAGTATCATACATTAAAAAAATCGATTTTGAAATTCAAAACTGTAAGTAGAACAAACAACAAAATAAAAATTCAAATTGAATTAATGAATTGAAAATATATCCCTTCATTCCAACTAGTGTCGTAACAACTGTAGTCAAAAATGAAAGTCTGCGACTATTGATAGTGTTTACAATAATTGATTATCACACTAGTTTAGAACTAACAGTTACTTGTGCAATCATGTTTGATAAAACAAACCCTACTTGCTAATAATCAAAGCAGACAGTAACGAATCAATTTTATTAAAACGCGACTCGTATTTCGTTCCTCTATGATTCTTTCCATGTACAAGGAGAATACGTGAAGAGTATTGTAGAGGAACAAAATACAAATTGCATTTTAATAAAATTGGTAACAACGAATGTTCACGATATCTATCCATATACTGGACACTCTAAATCAGTTGTATGAAGGTATTTTGGATTAAAAAAGAAGATAGAGGACCCACCTTCAAAGGCAAACCTAGAGCATGCGCACAGGTAATCGTAAATGAAGAATGTGATTACTTTAAAACAGCCCCTTCAACTTCATCTATCTGTATATCTTTTACAGGGTAGACGAAGTTGAAGGGGTTGTTCAAAGTAGTCACATGATCTATTTACGAATACCTGTGACCTAGACATGAGCACTGTCACCTGCAAAATATGCAGAAAACCATGCACTAACAAAGGAACTGTAACAGTGTAATGTCTGCTGATTAAGACACAGGAGAGTAATACAGTTTTGAATGAAATACAACAGTATACAATGCAAGTTGTTACTTTGAATTCCCTTTTCCACCTTCTCTAAATGTGCTATCTCGTGGAAAAAGTAGGTAATTTTTTATTATATAAATACAGTGTGCCCATAAATACATGTGCTAGTACTTATGTTTATTTGGACTGCAGTCTTCTCATGCATTAGATATTAATTTTATCACATTTATGGTTACCAAAAGTGCAGTGATGGAACTGGAGATAAATATGAACACAATCAGTGATTTTGTGACAATTTAATCATACAGTAATTTGTTTCATTTGGCTTGATTATTTATTTTTAAACTGCCCAATAGGCAACATTGATCAATGTTGTAAATCTTTGCATGTTCCATATGACTTAATATATTTAAGATTTATTTTCTGACTGCCTGATGAAAAAAAGTTTTGTATTATCTTTTTATTTCTGTTTTTGTATACATGAAAAGAAAATGTTTAATATGCTTGATCTTTAATATGTCTTTCACAAAATGTAAAAACAAAAGAAGCTTTAAGGAAAAAACAATATTTTTCTTGCATTAAATGGCTGAATTTCAAATATCTAGATACACCAATTATTTCGATAATCAATTGATAGTACCTTTCAAATAGTATCCAATAAAAGATAGTAAAAGTTATCCGATTTTACAAACCTAATTTTATCATTGTAAAGGAAAATCTTTGTACACTCTATTAAAACGGAATTACAGATTGACCCCGATAAAGTGGCACATCTAGGTCACAAAACAAAACTATCTATAATCATTTGTCAACAGAAATAGATAGGTATAAAATTTGGCTTCACTCCGATTCGTGTTTAAAGCATGAGTCACTAATTTACTCGTCATCCCTATTTTTATAAAATTTGGACTGATCCGATTTACAACATGCATCACTTTATGTTGGTCCTACTATATTTTGGTAATACATTTTGCAACTTAATCATTTCCATAATATGATTCCTTGGGGAGATTTCATGGAACTCGTTATTATGATATAGATTTAGTACTGGAATTAGTACATACGTGGGCAATTTGTGAACTTGGTGAAAGCAATGTCATCGATAGCTATATCTCCTTGGTAACTCTGACCCCTAATGCCCTCAAATATCACCTAAAATAGACATGAAAGACCCATGGACAACATTAATGATATACATTAACTAGGCATAATAAATGAAACACATTACCAAGGCAACATAAATGATATATATTACCTTGGCAACATTAATGATATACATTACCATGGCAACATTAATATACATTACCTTGGCAACATTAATGATATACATTACCCTGGCAACATTAATGATATACATTACCTTGGCAACATTAATGATATACATTACCCTGGCAACATTAATGATATACATTACCCTGGCAACATCAATGATATACATTACCCTGGCAACATCAATGATATACATTACCCTGGCAACATTAATGATATACATTACCATGGCAACATTAATGATATACATTACCCTGGCAACATCAATGATATACATTACCATGGCAACATTAATGATATACATTACCCTGGCAACATTAATGATATACATTACCCTGGCAACATCAATGATATACATTACCCTGGCAATATTAATGATATACATTACCTTGGCAACATCAATGATATACATTACCCTGGCAACATTAATGATATACATTACCCTGGCAACATCAATGATATACATTACCATGGCAACATTAATGATATACATTACCCTGGCAACATCAATGATATACATTACCCTGGCAACATTAATGATATACATTACCCTGGCAACATCAATGATATACATTACCCTGGCAACATCAATGATATACATTACCCTGGCAACATTAATGATATACATTACCCTGGCAATGTTAATGATATACATTACCTTGGCAATATTAATAATATACATTATCAAGGCAACATTGATGATACATTACCTAGGCAACATTACTGATATACATTGCCTAAGTATCATCAATGATATACATTACCTAAGCAACATTTCCAGTCATCCTTATGAAAGCTGAGATAAACAAAAATCTACCATGTGGTTTCAAAGAAAACTGTGATCAACACAAAGTCTTTCTTTTGGCTTTCCAATATATTTAGTTACAAATTTAGATATAGAAATGAATCAACAGTATCAGTGTCATAATTCAATCAGTAATTCTACAAAAATCTGAAAATTGCATACAAGACTCTACAGCTCTACAATTGTTAATGATCATGTTTGTCATAGGTCTCACAGTACACACACCACAATAAAATCCTGTACAAGTATCTGCAAAGGGATGGTAAAGAGATGATTACCCTGAACTGTGCTGGCTGTGGAGGGATCATGATCATGCCCTGCCTCCACCCATTGGCCTGATTTCCAGAGAGTTCCCAGATAGGTATTGGATTGGTTGCCCCTGAAGGGAGGACCCAGACACGTAGAGTACCAATACCATTGCCATACATGTGGTAGTAGAATGTCAGGCACTGATTATTGGCTTTAGTCAGGGTAGCACTGGTCAACTTGGCATTGTATCCAGGCCGTGCCGGAGAGGATGCCTCAATGTAGACATACTGTCCTGCAGATTTAGAGGGAAAAATATCACATCTGGAACATTTCACTCAACAATAAAATTCAAAAGAACGGAATTTTTAAAACTGACTTATAATGTTAAATTGTAAATATAATTATCAAGTAAAAGAAGCCCTGATACATGTATCTCCTGTCTCAAAAGTTAGCATTTCCATACTATGAATATACAACAGAATGCAACATGTGGGGAAAAAAATAAAGGCTTGACTGAGCAAAAACCCATACAATGCTCTACAATCTACTGTGATCATTGACATACCTTTATTGTTGCCTTGTGTGTGGTCATTCGTAGGCCCTGTTTGACCGCTATTTGTAGAGCCATGACCTAAAGTCCAGTCAATCTTGTCTCCAGTTTGATCATTGGTCCAGGTACAATATCCATTGTCAAAATTACATGCACCTGGACAATAAGCATGAATACTCTGATTAGCTGATAAAAATATTAGCAACAAAACTCTGAATAGGTTTATGTTTTATGATTTCCTGGTACTGATCTAGTTATCACTGTTCCCATACTAGATGCTTGTCCATGATCTGGACAAATATCCTCTAAGACAACAAATTTGGAGTCGATAAAGTGTATTTCTACCTCTATTTGGGATGGTGAACCCGTAAACATTAAACTACAACAATAATTGAGAGACTACTGCCATTTCATTTGTCTTATACACTACACAAAAAATTTGCTTTCTTAACCAAATTATTATTACAAGATCAAATTTCAAGATCCAGGTCAATAGGTCAAATGTCTTGGTATCAGCAAGTAGAACTTGTCATGGTAAATGTGTGTATGAAATATGAAAACCCATCCCTTGTAATGTAAGAGAAATCTGCTTAGAAAACTTATTAACTATATTATTAATACAAGACAAAGTTCAAGGTCATTAAGTCAAATGACTTGGTATCAAAATGTAGTACTTGTTATGGTGAATGTGTGAAATATGAAAGCCTTATCCTTTATACTGTAAGAGAAATCTGCTTATAGAACTTCTTAAAGATTTTTTTTACATTGCCAAAGTTCAAGGTCAAAGTCAATAGATCATTTATCTTGGTATCAAAATGTAGTACTTATTATGGTGAATGTGTGAAATATGAATGACCTATTGCTTATACTGTAAGGGAAATAAAGTTATTTTACATTGCCAAAGTTCAAGGTCAAAATCACTAGATCATTTATCTTGGTATCAAAATGTAGTACTTATTATGGTGAATGTGTGAAATATGAATGACCTATTGCTTATACTGTAAGGGAAATCTGAGAAATATGCTTATACAGCTTCTTAACCAAGTTACTATTACAATGACAAACTTCAAGATCACTAGGTAAAATGTCTTGGTAAAATGTAGACATTTTTGTTATGGTAATGTGTGTGTGAAGTATGAAAGCCCCATCCCTTATGCTGTAAGAGAAATCTGCTTACAACTTCTTAACCAGGCAGACAGAGGGACATGGCGATTCCTACTGATCCCTACAAACTTCATTAGCAGGGGGTATAATAAGTGAGAAATTCAGGTGAAACATATCAGATCTATCTTTCCGATTATTACAGAGTTCAGAATCTGTAACAGAATTTCTAAAAATTTTTAACAAAATTCCATAATTAAGAATAAATCACAACTCATGTTCCATATCTTCTTCTTCCAGTTAAATGAAAATGAGACATCTGCACTTTTCACTACATTAATTAACAGACAGAAATTTTCACATAAAATTTAAAACAATTTAAGGTACCTGTATCAATGCAAGAAGTTCTAACAGAATGATAGCTATATACCTGGCTGTGAGCATGCCCCCTGTGACATTGAATAATCATCTATTGCTATGTCACTCTGAAACGACCTGCCTCGAATAGCTTCAAATACTATCTTATATAAAGCACCTGTGCCATTCAATGTGACAGCTGCCTCGTGCCATGCAGATAGCTGATTCCCTGTAAATATGCAAAAAAATAATATTGTTTATATATGTTTATATATGAATTCAAGTTTTAAATTTGTCCAGTTCTGTTGTTACAAAGACTACTTCCTGCATTTGTTCACTTTGTAGGATAAACAAAATACATTAGTGAAACACTATGTCCTTGGTGGCAACAGAAATCTGCCTGGGTATTAACTGTGTAATAATTATATATAAATCTCTCAAAACAAACCTGACTTACTGTGAGACAGAGACAATATACAAAGGAATAAAGGCTATTTTTAGCATACAAAGTACCACAACAACTAAACAGAACTTCATCAAAACTTACAATAGACATTCTTAGGTCCTGATATTGAATGCAGTATAATATCACTTAAATCTCTTTGTACAAGCTGGAGTTATTGCGAGACATAGACAATCTATGCCCAAATAACGGTCATTTTCAGCATACAAATCACCAGAACCTCGCAACGACGAAACGAACTTTCGTCAAAAGCAAAAGAGCTCTTCCTTAAGTCCTGACACTTAATATGAATACGTTATATCACGTAAATCCCTCGAGGCAAACATGAGATATTGCGAGACATAGAAAAAGGTGACATTAAATTTACTTTTGGCATTAAGATCATGATCAAAGTCACAAGATCATTGGTCTTGGTGTCATTTATCATGAATGGAATGCAAATACAAAATATGTTGTCTGAATCTTTTATGGTTCGTATGCTACAAGCAAAGCTTTAGTAATTGTCAGACAAACTAAACCAACAGACAGGACAAAAACAATTTGTCTTTAATCTTTTGATTTGGGGGCTGCAATATTTCATACAGTTCATATATTGTAAACTTTAATTTAAATCATTCATACCCTAAAAACTTGGGTTTTCAGTCACTTAATACCCTATAAACTTATTTTTAGTTACCTCATACCCTATAAACTTGTTTTCACTCACTTCATACATTATAAACTTGTTTTCAGTTACTTAATACCCTATAAAATTGTTTTCAGTCACTTAATACCCTATAAACCTGTTTTTAGTCACTTAATACCCTACAAACTTGTTTTCAGTCACTTTATACCTTATAAACTTGTTTTCAGTCACTTTATACACTATAAACTTGTTTTCACTGTTTTTATACCCTTTAAAACTTGTTTTCACTCACTTAATACCCTATAAAATTGTTTTCAGTCACTTAATACCCTATAAACCTGTTTTTGGTCACTTTATACCCTATAAACTTGATTACAGTAACTTTATACCTTATAAACTAGTTTTCAGTCACTTTATACCCCATAAACTTGTTTTCAATCACTTTATACCCTATAAACTTGTTTTCAGTCACTTTATACCCTATAAACTTGTTTTCAGTAACTTTATACCCTATAAACTTGTTTTCAGTCACTTTATACCCTAATAAACATGTTTTCAATCACTTTATACCTATTTAAACTTGTTTTCTGTCACCTAATACTCTATATAATTGTTTTCAGTCACTTTATACTCTATAAAATTGTTTTCAGTCACTTTATACTCTTTAAAACTTGTTTTTAGTCACTTAATACCCTTTACAACTTGTTTTCAGTCACTTTATACCCTAATAAACATGTTTTCAGTCACTTGCTTGACCTTCAACATTGCATTGCTCTAGAGCTAAAAACTTCTGAAAATTCAAAGATTTTTGCACAAAGACAATATTTTCAACAATGAAATTGATATTTTTCTGTAGTTTATTTTACTACATAATTCATTCTAGTACAATCTTCTTATTTCCTCATATTTCATTCTAGTATCACCTTTTATTTTCCTCATATTTCATTCTAGTACCACCCGCTTATTTCCTCATATTTCATTCTAGTATCACCTTTTAATTTCCTCATATTTCATTCTAGTACCACCTGCTTATTTCCTCATATTTCATTCTAGTATCACCTGTTAATTTCCTCATATTTCATTCTAGTACCACCTTTTAATTTCCTCACATTTCATTCTAGTATCATCTGTTAATTTCCTCATATTTCATTCTAGTATCACCTTTTAATTTCCTCATATTTCATTTTAGTATCATCTGTTAATTTCCTCATATTTCATTCTAGTATCACCTTTTAATTTCCTCATATTTCATTCTAGTATCACCTGTTAATTTCCTCATATTTCATTCTAGTATCACCTGTTAATTTCCTCATATTTCATTCTAATATCACCTGTTAATTTCCTCATATTTCATTCTAGTAATTTCCTCATACTTATTTCATTCTAGTATCACCTTTTAATTTCCTCATATTTCATTCTAGTATCACCTGTTAATTTCCTCATATTTCATTCTAGTATCACCTGTTAATGTCCTCATATTTCATTCTAGTATCACCTGTTAATGTCCTCATATTTCATTCTAGTATCACCTGTTAATGTCCTCATATTTCATTCTAATATCACCTGTTAATTTCCTCATATTTCATTCTAGTAATTTCCTCATACTTATTTCATTCTAGTATCACCTGTTAATGTCCTCATATTTCATTCTAGTATCACCTGTTAATTTCCTCATATTTCATTCTAGTAATTTCCTCATACTTATTTCATTCTAGTATCACCTGTTAATGTCCTCATATTTCATTCTAGTATCACCTGTTAATGTCCTCATATTTCATTCTAGTATCACCTGTTAATGTCCAGACTGGATTTCCTTTTACCCCACTGATCATCTGATAAACATTTAAGGTGCCCACAGTAGCCCCATTCATGTTGTACCAGAACTTCATACACATGGGCTGGTTATTTCCCTGGTATATTGGACTGAGCAATCTGGCTTTATCACCTTGGTGATTATTAGATGCTTCCATGTACACGTAATGGCCTGCAAAATGTCAATAGTAGGTCATAACAGGTAAGGTATATCTAGTATATAAGTTATACACTACACTGATATAACTGGTATATCAAGGAGGTTTAAGGAGATTTTACGAGTTATAGGCTATACTGATACATTTATAACCAGGATACCAAGGAGGTTTTAAGGAGATTTGATAAGTTATAGGCTACATTGATATAGCTAGGATACAAAGGAGGTTTTAAGGCAATTTTATTAGTTGTAGACTACACTGATATAACCTAGATATCAAGGAGGTTTTAAGGAGATTTGATAAGTTATAGGCTACACTGATATAACCAGGATATCAAGGTGGTTTTACGGAGATTAAAAGTTATAGACTACACTGATATAAACAGAATACAAAGGAGGTTTTAAGGAGTAGTATACCTCTAGTAGATTTACAATAAATGTATAAATGCTTAAATGAACTCTGAATTATCAACATTTTTTAAAGTACCCAAATTTTGTGAGCATTAGTGGTTCTTCTCTTACCTCTAGAAGTTTTGTAGGTATGGTCGTTGGATGGTCCAGTTCCTCCAGATGCTGTCGCACCACTGGACCATGTCCAATCAGATTGATCAGAACGATCTTGAGTAAAACCACAGATCTGTTTGTTTTCAAACTTGCACTGTATTGGTCCTTGGATTGGTGATACTGTAGTGCCTAGAGAAATAAGAAAAATCTCATAATATGGTTTCTAAATCAGGACCAAGACTGGTGATACTGTAGTGCCTAGAGAATTAAGAAAATCTCATAATATGGTTTCTAAATCAGGACCAAGATAAAATAAGTACCCAGTAATTACTTACTGAATCAACCATACTAAATAGACAGATTCTCACATACTGTTTTATGTACTTATGGCATGATAAAATGTTCATAAATATTAACATTGTTATACTTGCGTCTATATTTCAGAACGAGGAATGTCAGTAAATTAACTAGATAAGCATATACTACATGCCTTGTGTGCAACCTCCATCTGCTATGGATACATCATCAATAGCTATGTCACCAAGGTAACCGTTACCAACAATTCCTTCGAAAATAACCTGTAATCAACATACATGTAAAATAACACTCTGAAGTCTGATATCTAATGATAAAATTCATAAATCTACAAAGCATTGGATTCATATTACATGCCCCAAAAACCATGAATCTTTTCTCTTTCAGCTTTAAGGAGAGTATTACGAATAATCAACTTTGTTGCATACAATCACATTGTCACCTATACTACATACAATCACATTGTCACCTATACTACATACAACCACAATGTCACCTATACTACATACAATTACACAGTCACCTATACTACATACAATCACATTGTCACCTATACTACATACAATCACATTGTCACCTATACTACATACAACCACAATGTCACCTATACTATATACAATTACACAGTCACCTATACTACATACAACCACAATGTCACCTATACTACATACAATCACATAGTCACCTATACTACATACAATTACACAGTCACCTATACTACATACAGTCACATTGTCACCTATACTACATACAATCACAATGTCACCTATACTACATACAATTACACAGTCACCTATACTACATACAGTCACATTGTCACCTATACTACATACAATCACATTGTCACCTATACTACATACAATCACAATGTCACCTATACTACATACAGTCACATTGTCACCTATACTACATACAACCACAATGTCACCTATACTACATACAATTACACAGTCACCTATACTACATACAGTCACATTGTCACCTATACTACATACAATCACAATGTCACCTATACTACATACAGTCACATTGTCACCTATACTACATACAATCACATTGTCACCTATACTACATACAATCACACTATCAATCACCTAGAGGACGGCGTGGCCTAGTGGTATCGCACTGGACTCGTGATCGGGAGGCCGGGGTTTGAGTCCCACTCTGGTCATGCCGGTATTCTGTCTTTCGGATGAGACAGTAAAAACTGAGGCCCCGTGTAGTGGTATGCATGGCACGTTAAAGATCCCTCAATGCTGCGGGTGGGTCCATTGCAAAGGTCAAAATTTGTATAGCCCGCATCAGGCAGATGCCGTCACCATATACGTAAAATATTCATGGTGTGACGTTAAACAAAAATCAATCAATCAATCAATCACCTACATTACATACGGTACACTCATATTGACTGACATAAATCTGTAGCACTTACGTTGAAGACGACTTTAGACGAGACATCAATGACAGCTTGTTTCCATGTATTTCCTTGTGCTCCTCTCCTCATCCATGTAGGCGATGTTGGTAAAGCTCTTCCTGTCTGTACATACATGTTCAAAGTGGCAACATTACGACCATACATGTAGTACCAGAATGTCACACACTTGTGTCCAGTGGCACCAGGCGAGACATTTGGGCTGATAATTCTGGATTTTTGTCCTTGTTTGGCTGGCGCACTCACCTCCACATATACATAATAGCCATCTATGGTTGAATTAAAATAAAAAGCTCATAAAGTCATCATTATACAAACTCCATATTTACAGAAATATAAGACATTGCTTTAGTAAAATCAATCTGATAAAACATAATTCTCTCAAGAACTTGTCAGCAATAAGAAAAACTATAAACTAGTCACTTCTTTTTTTCGACTGAATATTACTAAAACCTTGATAGAGCTAATATATTTATCGTATCATCAATACATAGCCTAATTAGCAATGTCACCCAGATGTCTGACGTTGACCTGGCTTCCTTATATTCTATAGCATACTTATGTAGACATCATTTTATACCTGTCAGATGTCTGATGTTGACCTGGCTTCCTTATATTCTATAGCATACTTATGTAGACATCATTTTATACCTGTCAGATGTCTGATGTTGACCTGGCTTCCTTATATTCTATAGCATACTTATGTAGACATCATTTTATACCTGTCAGATGTCTGATGTTGACCTGGCTTCCTTATATTCTATAGCATACCTATGTAGGCATCATTTTATACCTGTCAGATGTATGACGTTGACCTGGCTTCCTTATATTCTATAGCATACTTATGTAGACATCATTTTATACCTGTCAGATGTCTGACGTTAACCTGGCTTCCTTATATTCTATAGCATACTTATGTAGACATCATTTTATACTTGTCAGATGTCTGACAGTGACCTGGCTTCCTTATATTCTATAGCATACTTATGTAGACATCATTTTATACCTGTCAGATGTCTGATGTTGACCTGGCTTCCTTATATTCTATAGCATACTTATGTAGACATCATTTTATACCTGTCAGGTGTCCGACGTTGACCTGGCTTCCTTATATTCTATAGCATACTTATGTAGACATCATTTTATACCTGTCAGATGTCTGACGTTGACCTGGCTTCCTTATATTCTATAGCATACTTATGTAGACATCATTTTATACCTGTCAGATGTCTGACGTTGATCTGGCTTCCTTATATTCTATAGCATACTTATGTAGACATCATTTTATACCTGTCAGATGTCTGACAGTGACCTGGCTTCCTTATATTCTATAGCATACTTATGTAGACATCATTTTATACTTGTCAGATGTCTGACAGTGACCTGGCTTCCTTATATTCTATAGCATACTTATGTAGACATCATTTTATACCTGTCAGATGTCTGACAGTGACCTGGCTTCCTTATATTCTATAGCATACTTATGTAGACATCATTTTATACTTGTCAGATGTCTGACAGTGACCTGGCTTCCTTATATTCTATAGCATACCTATGTAGACATCATTTTATACCTGTCAGATGTCTGACGTTGACCTGGCTTCCTTATATTCTATAGCATACTTATGTAGACATCATTTTATACCTGTCAGATGTCTGACAGTGACCTGGCTTCCTTATATTCTATAGCATACTTATGTAGACATCATTTTATACCTGTCAGATGTCTGACAGTGACCTGGCTTCCTTATATTCTATAGCATACTTATGTAGACATCATTTTATACCTGTCAGATGTCTAACAGTGACCTGGCTTCCTTATATTCTATAGCATACCTATGTAGACATCATTTTATACCTGTCAGATGTCTGACAGTGACCTGGCTTCCTTATATTCTACAGCATACCTATGTAGACATCATTTTATACCTGTCAGATGTCTGATGTTGACCTGGCTTCCTTATATTCTATAGTATACCCATGCAGACATCATTTTATACCTGTCAGATGTCTGACAGTGACCTGGCTTCCTTATATTCTACAGCATACCTATGTAGATATCATTTTATACTTGTCAGATGTCTGATGTTGACCTGGCTTCCTTATATTCTATAGTATACCCATGCAGACATCATTTTATACCTGTCAGATGTCTGATGTTGACCTGGCTTCCTTATATTCTATAGTATACCCATGCAGACATCATTTTATACCTGTCAGATGTCTGACGTTTACCTGGCTTATATTCTATAGCATACCTATGTAGACATCATTTAATACCTGTCAGGATAATATTCACTTACTGCCATTGGTGTGATCCCTTGAGGGACCTGTTCCACTGCTAGATGTTCCTCCATGATTCCTTCTCCAGTCAAAGTCGTCTGTGGTGTCCTGCTTCCAACCACATATTCCTGATGTGAAATCACAATTAAATGGTCCAGGAGTAGGGGTGGTTCCAACGGGAGTAGTAGGTGGTATAGTAATATTACTGGCACTTGACGCTGCTTTACTTGGTATCACTAAAAAAACAGTAAATCATAAGAGGACTCTACTTCTGTACTAGGAACTGATTATAAGAGGACCCTACTTTACTGCTGCACTAGGACTTGACTATATGAGGACCCTACTCCACTGCTGTACTAGAGCCTGTTTATAAGAGGACCCTACTCTACTGCAGTACTAGGACCTGATTATAAGAGAACTCTTGCTGCACTATGACCTGACTATAAAAGGACCCTACTCTATTGCTGTACTAGGGTTTGATTATAAGAGGACCCTACTCCACTGCTGTACTAGGACCTGAATGTAAGAGGACCCTACTCTACCTCTGAACTAGGACCTGATTATAAGAGGACACTACTCTCCTGCTGTACTAGGACCTGACTATACGAAGACCCTACTCCACTGCTGTACTAGGTCCTGATTATAAGAAGACCTTACTCTAATGCTGTACTAGGACCTGATTATAAGAGGACCCTACTCTACTGTTGTACTAGGACCTGATTATAAAAGGACCCTACTCTTCTGCTGTACTAGGACCTGATTATAAGAGGACCCTACTCTATTGCAGTACTTGGACCTGATTATAAGAGGACCCTACTCTGGTGCTTTACTAGGACCAGATTATAATAGGACCCTACTCTACTGCAGTACTATGACCTGAATGTAAGAGGACCCTACTCTACTGCAGTACTAGGACCTTATTATAAGAGGACCCTACTCTATTGCAGTACTAGGACCTGATTATAAGGACACTACTCCACTGCTGTCTTAGGACCTGATTATAAGAGGACCCTACTTTCCTGCTGTGCTAGGACCTGATTTATAAGAGGACCCTACTCTACTGCTGTACTAGGACCTGATCATAAAAGGACCCTACTCTACTGCTGTACTAGGACCTGATCATAAGAGGACCCTACTCTACTGCTGTACTAGAACCTGATTATAAAAGGACCCTACTCTACTGCTGTACTAGAACCTGATTATAAAAAGACCCTACCCTGCTGCTGTACTAGGACCTGATTATAAAAGGACCCTACTCTGGTGCTTTACTAGGACCAGATTATAATAGGACCCTACTTTACTGCTGTACTGGGACCTGATTATAAGAGGACCCTACTCTAATGCTGTACTAGGACCTGATTATAAGAGGACTCTATTCTGCTGCTTTACTAGGACCTGATTATAAGAGGACAACACTCTATTGCAGTACTAGGACCTTATTATATGAGGACTCTACTCTGCTGCAGTACTAGGACCTTATTATATGAGGACCCTACTCTACTGCTGTACTAGGGCCTGATTATAAGAGGACCCTACTCTACTGCTGTACTAGGACCTGATTATAATATATAACTATCACTTGAAGTTAACTTACACATTTTAATTCTTGACTTTGATATAATCCTTAACTTTCTTAACCCTTATTAGACATAATATTATTATACTTTTTCTCATTACATACCTGCACAAAGAGAGTTTGTAAATGAGATGTCATCAATAGCAATGTCACCATAATAGTTCTGTCCACGTTTGCCCTCTATGACTATTTGGTAGCTAGCAAATGTGACTCGTACAGGAGCCTGAGCATTTTGCCATTGTTGTCCTTGGTTACCAGATAATGTCCATATCAAAGTATCATGATGACCTGAAGAAGGCATTGATGAAATGAATGTAAACTTTGATCATTAAAATTTTTTTAAAACATTTTTCATATTTTCAATTCTATTTCAAATGAAAGTCAACATAATCTGAAAAGCACAATCACAAATTCACAATTTACCCATCATTTAATATACTGAGCTTTTTTCTTATGAACATTATGATAACTAAATTACAAATAAATCGTTTTATTGAAACTTGACTACATAACATCTGAATAATTTAATATTTTTTAAAATAATACTGAAACCTTTTAATAATTTGTGTAGGGATTAATAGTTACAGATTAACTATTACGCTTGATAATACTGTTAAAGCTATTCCAAACGACAAAATGCTCCTTAAATAGTGAGAATAGACATTAAGCAGCAATGTCAATCTTTACCTCAAAGGGGTAGTGTTTTCAACACTCTGATATAAAAATTAAAAGGCTGGTCATTTCAGCAAGTATTTACCTTGCACTCTGATGTAAATATTCAGGCTATCTATGGTCTGACCATACATGTTGTACCAGAAATGAATACATCGTCCAGCTGAACTGGTAGGTGAAAATGGAGCACTGACCAGCCATGCTTTATCCCCAACTCTGCGAGGTGAAGATGTTTCAATATACAGATAGCGTCCTGAAAAACGAAGCAATTTAGTAGAACTTCGGCTCAAATCACTCAATACTGAGATACTGAAAACTGATCATTAGAATACTAATACTGATGGAAAGATAGACTGACTAAGTCAAATGATTTATTTACTTAAATTCACAATATCTATTTACAAGTTGGTGGTCAACTGTTTGATTCATTTATTAATTGATTATTAAAGTTAATGCTAATTTCATTAAAGAATTTAAAAACTGATGGTAGTTTGATCAACCTCCTGAGGGATGTATCATGTGAACACTCACCTTTAGCAGTTCCAGTGGTATGGTCTGCCGATGGACCAGTGTTTGACGAAACTGTTGACCCACTATTTGAGGTCCAATCAAAATCATCCCCTGTTACTGTGTTTCTCCATGTGCAAAGGGAGGTATCAAAATCACAGTTTCCTGTACAACATAAAATGAAGTGCTACGATCAGACTATGTATATCATATCTCAGTAATATTTATAGTTGTTGATTTCTGTCTGTTCTAAAATAAATCATGGAAATTTCTTTAAAAACCTTATATGTAAGTAAACAAAGATGTTAAGTTTCCATTTGTGAAACAAAATTTCAATCACATTTAAGGCTGTTACATGAGGAATTGAAAAATAAAATCAGTAACGACACAATACAGAAAAAATGTTACAGTTACAAAAATTGTGTCATCTGAGAAGATAACTAAATCAATAGCAACACAATACAGAGAATTAAAATGTTTGGGTTATAAAATGTGTCATCTGGAAGATAATTAAATCAGAGTGTGACAAACATAGTCTCAACAGAGGTATGACAATCATGGTCACAACAGAGGTGTGACAAACATGGATGGTTGGTTGGTTGATTGGTGTTTTACGTTGCTTTTAACAATTTTTCTGTTATATCGCGACACGAAAGCAGAAGGTAACCAATCTCTTAAACATACTGTCGAACGCTGATATCTCGAATACCCGGGATATCTCGAAGTTGAACGTTAGTCCCGAAAAATCCCTTCATATTATAATTAAATTCACCCAGATGTGTCAAACACTGATATTTGGATATCTCGAACTAGGGATATTTTGAAGTATTTTCCATGGTCCCTCCAAATTTGAGATAACGAGGTTTGACTGTAGTGGCAAAACCAGGAATTCGAACCCAGATCATTGGCACTGCATGCACAAAAGAGGTGTGACAAACATAGTCACAACAGAGGTGTGACAAACAGTAATGGCAAAGGTGTGACAAACTTGCACAATCTCTATAGCAGTGTGATAAAACAAACTGACAAATAATAACAACAGCACAGGTGTGACACAGATAGGTGGATGATACAATCATAAAAGAAGTGTGACAGAGACAACAGATAGTCAGTGACAGTTGGATGACACAATCATGAAAGAAGTGTGACAGAGACAACAGATAGTCAGTGACAGTTGGACGACAAAGTCATGAAAGAAGTGTGACAGAGACAACAGATAGTCAGTGACAGATGGATGACAAAGTCATGGAAGAAGTGTGACAGAGACAACAGATAGTCAGTGACAGATGGACGCCACAGTCATGAAAGAAGTGTGACAGAGACAACAGATAGTCAGTGACAGTTGGACGACACAGTCATGAAAGAAGTGTGACAGACAACAGATAGTGACAGTTGGATGACACAGTCATGAAAGAAGTGTGACAGACAACAGATAGTCAGTGACAGATGGATGACACAGTCACAAAAGAAGTGTGACAAACAACAGATAGTCAGTGACAGATGGATGACACAGTCACAAAAGAAGTGTGACAGAGACAACAGATAGTTAGTGACAGATGGATGACACAGTCACAAAAGAAGTGTGACAGAGACAACAGATAGTCAGTGACAGATGGATGACACAGTCACAAAAGAAGTGTGACAGACAACAGATAGTCAGTGACAGATGGATGACACAGTCATGAAAGAAGTGTGACAAATAGAGACAACAGATTGTCAGTGACAGATGTATGATAACAGTGGTGTGATACAGACAGATGACAGTCACAACAGAGGTGTGAGAAACAGTCAGACAACAGAAAGTAGCTAGAAAGGTGTGACAGACAGATGCATGATCCTCAGGTGCTGCTGTACTTTTCATAAGATATATCATACAAATGTGCTACAATATCCTCACCTGGCATTACACATGATCCTGCTTTAGTACTGATGTCATCTATTCCTATATCACCTCTGTAGTCAGTGCCCCTTATACCTTCAAATACAACCTGTAAAGAAAGAGAGTCAATGTTACCTAATGACATCAAACACATTCTGTAATGAAAGATAATCAATGCCACTTCATGACCTCATTAATGACAAGTATCTTAATCAGTGACCTTTATACTCTGCAATTGTATCCAGTAATAGTAGATGGCCAGAAAAAAACACAAGACATTACAAGGCAGCCATGACACCAAATATTAACTTGTAACTAAATGCAGTCACCACAGCTTATCAAATACAACACGCAGTAAATAAAAATGTGCATTGTATTTCATGTACAGCATACATGATAGTGACCTTATATCCTCAAATAAAACTTTTTAATAAAGTCAAAACATCGCTGATGGATTAGCATCTTGTGTCCTTAGGAGAGGCACTTTTTGTCTTAGTCTACCCCAGCCATAGATGGTTGCCAAGTACCCATGATGCTTTTTGTCTTAGTCTAGACCAGCCATAGATGGTTGCCAAGTACCCATGATGCTTTTTGTCTTAGTCTACCCCAGCCATAGATGGTTGCCAAGTACCCATGATACTTTTTGTCTTAGTCTACCCCAGCCATAGATGGTTGCTAAGTACCCATGATGCTTTTGTGTATATCTCAGGACTGTCCGTCATTCCACAAAACTGCAGTCAGGTGTATTATAGTGTATAACATAATAACATTTCATGATATGGAGATGTATTTTAATCTATCACTATATTTCTAACAGAGATCAAACTTTTCACAGTATCAGGTCTGCAATTACCTTATAGCCAGCCTTGGCTGTAGAAGCGGGAACTGTCATCTGACCCAAATTCCAAGTGTTGCCTTGACTACCAGACATGGTAAACAAAGGTGTTCCACGATTATTGCCAGTCTGTTAATATGAATGAAATGTTCATACTTTTACTTCTTAAGTTCCATGCAAAGTTACCTCTAATGCATTGACAAAAATGTGGTTTTATTCTGATTACATATCATATTACACACAGTTCACGTTATGATAAGACAAACTTTCAGAAACTATGAAAAATAGCATGCATGATCAGAACATTTAATAAACCATCATTGTACTCAAAATGGCACTTAAAACAGAAGTTTAACTTCATCAGTAGTATGAGTAATGAAAGTGTGAGTAAGTAGTATGAGTAATGAAAGTGTGAGTAAGTAATATGAGTAATGAAAGTGTGAGTAAGTAAGAATCCTGGGAGGAATAACATTTTGTGTGGAAGATGGCGGTATACATGGAGAAAATGGACAGAAAACTGCATCATTGCGCACAGCACATGATGCATAGCTTTGCATTCTTTCTTCACGTAAATCTCCACCTACCCATTAACAATCAGATTTAGTCCTTATCATTTCATTTTTCTAATGAATATTTTCAAATATTAGCATTAAAAGTGAGTTTCTTTGGAGACCATTTGATTCCAACATGAGAATAAAACCTCAAAAAGCATTGTAACACGACATCATAGAAAAATGTTTTTTGATGAAGATATACCAAAAATCACTCAGCTGATCATATGTGCCATTACATGTAAAATTAAATGATTCAAATGTAAAACAAAAGAACAACATTCATAACATACTATATATCTAATACAGGGACTACATTACCTGGGCATACACATTAAGAGTACCAATACCACTGCCTAGCATGTGATAATAGAACTGTACACACACTGCCCCAGTATTCCTGTTTAATGTTGACACTAAACGTGCTGTGTCACCAGGTTGTCTTGGTGATGAGGTCTCTATAAACATATAATGACCTTGACCTGTACCATAGGTATGATCATTCGTTGGTCCAGTCAAAGTACTTCCAGTAGACCCTGACTGCCATGTCCAATCAAAAGTGTCTGTTTTATCCTGAACGAAGCCACAGATTTGCTTGTCTTCAAAGTCACATGATCTTAATGATCCAGATGGAGAGGATGTTGCTGTGGCCCCAGAAGGTGTCGTTAGAGCTACCAAAGGAACATGACCAATACAATGATATTCGCTTTATTATCTATCAATACATTCTAGCTTTCCTATATTTGTCATCTGATAATATTGCTTTAATGAAGGGAAATTTATTTGATAGACTTCTTTACAATGGCAACACCTTGAGGTTACATTCCACACAAATAACTTCTAAAATTACTTGCTGCTTTACCAATTCTACAAGTTCTTCATTTCCCTGCGTATACAAATCTTCACAAAAAAATTTACACTCTTGTAAAAAAAATCTGCTTTACACAGAGTAGCTCTCACCTGAACAGGATGTTGAAGCAGAGAAATTGATATCATCCAGAGCAATGTCCCCATATGAACCTCCTACTGTGATTACCTCAAATATAAACTGAAAAAGCAAAAGTAACAAAGGTGACAGTTGCTTTTCATGCATAACAAAATGGGAATGGATTAAAACAGCAAAATAAGAGGATTTCTGGCATGTTTACTGCAGGTCATGTCGATTGTACAATAAAACAGTCATCTCTGATTAGATCATGTTGATTATACAACAGATGTAGGTTATCGCTGATAGAATAAAGCAAGACATCATAATCAGTGACTGTAGGAAGACTTACATAGTATGGTGTTCTTTTGGATACAGTGACTTGTCCCTTTATCCAGATCGTGCCTTGAGTTCCCCTCCTTTTCCATAATGGACTCCCTAGATTTCGATTTGATGGTCTGGCTGCAGCATACAGATTCAATGTTCCTATACTTGTACCTTTCATGTGATAATAGAAGGTTAAACATGACACAGTGGAACGAGATGGTCGAACCAATGGTCCCATGATACGAGCTTTCTGATTGGCTGCTTTACCACTCACTTCTGTGTAGATGTAGTGTCCCCCTGAAAAATCAAATGGAAAATATTGAACCCCACTTCTCTTCATGGTAATGCATGAAAAGAAAGAGAAGTTAAATCTAGTTCATCATCGTCTTTTTCAATCATTAATCATATGTTACATTTTTATGCATACATTCTGATATACAGCAATTAATTACCCTGAATCCTGTGTACTGTAAACAACTTTATTTTCGCTTGACTTTATTTTCGCAAGAATGACTGTGAATATTAATTCACAAGACTATTTTTCGCAGGTCGCTCAAGTATACACATGCTGTTTTTTTTTTCGGTTATTCTTAAAGTAGTCTTCACATGTACTTTGTCACGCAACAGTAATCCTGACCTCAAGAACTTTACTGAAATGCCTGTCGCTGGACATGTGCGTGAGTACAACTCGATCAGTAAACAAAATAATCATGGATTCTACAGGTAGATGTGAAGGCTATGATAGTGAGAACTTCTAAAACTTTCTTACAAAGAATCAGTCTTTGGGTTTTAACGAATGTGAATAGCACTATGGACACTCCGCTAATAGATGGTACCACACCTAAAGATGTACACATTGATCTGCGTCTCTCCCATGTAAAACCGTTACATGCCCGATGGTTATTAAAATTCCTTGATAAATTGGCAAGTGAACCTGAACATGTGCGATCAGGCTGGCGAAAAGCTGGCAGTTTAGAAGATTGTACAAATTTTATATATGTTTTTGTTTGATCTGATTTACATATTTTAGTAGTTTTACCGACTTTTATGACTGAGGTTTTTTTTAGATAACGTCTGTAACATTTACATTTTTAGCATGCATAAAAATAATGATTTGTTTTTTAGCATCTTTAATTTGTGCAATGTCCTGTACTTTGGATGAAAAATTGACTTTTTTTTGCGAGGACTTTATTTTCGCGTAACTATGAGCTTGCGAATTTATGCGAAAATAAAGTCTACGCAAATAAAAAGTCTTTTACAGTATTTTACTCATTAAATTTTCAAAGTATCCATTTTTTCGAGCAACCAACAGATTAATCTTTTTTCCAGTACCTATTTTATCAGATTGTTGTTTTTACCTTGTTATATTAATCAAAGGGTTAGAGGGGCACTAAATACGTGCTTAGCAACAGTGAATCACAACTTGTGATAGGCCAAAACTAACAAATCAACCAATAAAATGCTTTCTTTTCTAACATTTAGTGAACTGAAAATGAAAGCAAGGGATGTAAATATACCTCCGAAAAAGGTTATGAAGCTTCTCTGGAGTAAGAGGAAATTAAGTTGTTGGAAAGGGATGTAATAGTTGAAAAACACTAAGTATGTGGAAAAAAAAAAAAACAAAGAGCATATGTTTTGTCTTCAAATGACCATGAATGAGTGAATGACACTTAAACTGTCAGACTCATATAATGCTGAAATGTTCTGTCTAACAATGTTCTGTAAAACTTCTGTCTAAAGAATTTTATCACTGTTAATATCATTAGAAGTTTTTGTAAAACCAGTAAATCACTGCTAACATATATTATAAAATTTCTTATGATTTCAGTTTACAATTCATTAATTTTAATTCAGACCCATTAAATTTGGGTTTGGAGCTATTGTTTTCTGACGGATGGGTCCATTGTACCCATGGGTCCACTGTACCCATTTTGTCAATTTTCAAAATGAGTCACTAGATATACATGTAAAACCTCCAGGAAAAGATTGACTTACTGCTGTTATGGTAGGTATGGTCAAGGGAAGGTCCAGTCCCTGTTGTTGCAGTCCCACCAGACTTCCGTGTCCAATCAAAGTCATCATTAGTGAGCTGTTTCCATGCACAAAAACCACCCTCAAAATTACAAGTTATAGCTAAAAAAAATTAGATCAAATTTTTTTTACAAAATGTTATTTCCGCCTACGGTGAGGTGCATACTTTACATAACATTATGTTAACGTCATGTTAATGTGAAGATTGCTGAGCACACATTTGCAGAAACACAGATTTCACCATAGACTCAATTTCGAAACGTGTTACACGTAACACACTTTTCATGTTACCGTATATCCTATGTAAGGACTGCATCCATCTGTATACATGTGTCCCATGTTTTAATGTACAAATTCATAAACTTCATCATATATATATACAGTTACCATAGATACGTACTTAATCAAATATATATATGTATGAAAATCACAACAATCAAACTAAGAAATAGAAGACCTGTAATACACATTAGCAAATCCATGAAAACCATAAAATGATATAATTAGTAACATTAAAATAAGAAACTGTTACAAACAACCCTGTAATACCACATGTTTGGAATAAATGCCTAGAAAAATCAACATACTTTGTGGATTCGAAGGAGGGTTTTTTGTTGTAAAGAGTTGCGTTGTGGGAGTCTTGGTCGTAGAGGAAACTTGTGTAAGTGGAGCTGCTGCTTTTGGTGTAACTAAAATAAATCAAACCATAATTCTCATTTCATATAGTAGCGATGATGAAATCTCATACTCCTGATAGTTTATATCTAAACATCAAAAAATGGAAATAAGAAGTATGTATATATATATATATATATATATATATATATATAGCAAACAATGAAGAAAAGAAAAAGAAATTTATATTTTTACAGTTAGAGAGAACATTCACACTTACTTGAGCAACGTGATGCAGTTACAGATATATCATCTACAGCGATATCACCTCGAACCCCGTTACCACGAACACCTTCTAATATAAACTGAAAAAAATAGCACGAGATTGACAACATCTGGAGTTTTGTACTACATCAATGTTAGGTGATATATACAAACTGAACAATAATGAAAGACAACAGAACAAGTGGCCAAAATGCGCCTTATCACACATCTGAGCACCTTGAGTTCATAAAAAACCTTAAAAAGTACTATATGTTTCCATTTATCTTACTAAAATCAGTTAAAATACAACAAAATTAATGCATTATAAGGAAACCTACCCTGAAAAAAAAAAAGAAATCACATAATAACGTGCAAAAATAGAAAAGTAAAAAAAAACGTCCAAAAAAATATCAGAAATTAGAATTCTCAATGAGAAAAATAACAACATTTCCTGTTACACCTTAATCCATGCTCTCAGGTTAACAACACCCTCTGTAACACGTTAATCTAAGCAGTCAGGTTAACAACACTTCCTGTATCACCTTGATCTAAGCAGTCAGGTTAACAACACCCTGTAACACCTTGATCTATGCAGTCAGGATAACAACACTTCTGTAACACCTTGATGTATGCAGTCAGGTTAAAAACACTTCCTGTATCACCTTGATATATGCAGTCAGGTTAGCAGCACTTCTGTATCACCTTGATCTATGCAGTCAGGTTAACAACACTTCCTGTAACACCTTGATATATGCAGTCAGGTTAACAACACTTCCTGTAACACCTTGATATATGCAGTCAGGCTAACAACACTTCCTGTAACACCTTGATCTATGCAGTCAGATTAACAACACTTCCTGTAACACCTTGATCTAAGCAGTCAGGTTAACAACACCCTGTAACACCTTGATCTATGCAGTCAGGTTAACAACACTTCCTGTAACACCTTGATCTATGCAGTCAGGTTAACAACACTTCCTGTAACACCTTGATCTATGCAGTCAGGTGAACAACACTTCCTGTAACACCTTGATCTATGCAGTCAGGTTAACAATACTCTGTAACACCTTGATCTATACAGTCAGGTTAACAACACTTCCTGTAACACCTTGATCTATTCAGTCTGGTTAACAACACTTCCTGTAACACCTTCATATATGCAGTCAGGTTAAAAACACTTCTGTATCACCTTGATATATGCAGTCAGGTTAACAGCACTTCTGTAACACCTTGATCTATGCAGTCAGGTTAACAACACTTCCTGTAACACCTTGATCTATGCAGTCAGGTTAACAACACTTCTGTAACACCTTGACCTATGCAGTCAGGTTAACAACACTTCCTGTAACACCTTGATATATGCAGTCAGGTTAACAGCACTTCTGTAACACCTTGACCTATGCAGTCAGGTTAACAACACTTCCTGTAACACCTTGATATATGCAGTCAGGTTAAAAACACTTCCTGTATCACCTTGATATATGCAGTTAGCTTATAGAAGAAGTCTGTTATATGAGTAGAGAGTACTCTCTTAGGTTTATATCGCCCCTCCCTGGATCCATTCCATGACAGATCTAGCCAAAAATTAAAAACACTTGTAGGAGGCCTCGAGTACTTCATACAAATATACCTACCAAGTTTCATCAAAATCCATTCAGCAATACTGAAGAAAAGGTTGAAACCTCACAAAAGGTTACTTGATCCTTAGGTTTCGATGAGCTAAAAAATGTTGAACCTGAATGAAGCTGTAACAAGTTTGACATCTTTCAAAAGGTTTATGTTTTTAAACCTGCTATTGTGAATGTTTGTCATAAGTAGAGAAATAGATTTGTACTAATGTGCATGCCTTTTAAAACTGTCAATTCTATTTTTCCCTTAAAGTCATCATTTTTCTTCATACAAAAATTACCAAAGCAAACTGGTAAAGTTTGATCAAGGATGCATCTATTAACATTCTCACTTCTATCTAGGTTCATAATTTTAGAATTACAAAAATCAAAATAGTGAACTTAGCCAGCAGGTGAAACATAATTTGCCAGTTACATGTCTGTCGTTTATCATCTAGAATTTGTCATGCTGAGACAGATAAACAGCTAGCTATGTGGATATCTACAGATAGCTACCTTTATGAGGCAGGAGCATGATAAAGGGATACCGCTTAATCATACCTGGAATGCTACGCTAGATGGTTGTACAGAGACTCTGGCAAACTGCCAAGATGCTCCTGACTGGGCTCCAGAAAGCATCCAGATGTTTGATGTCTGGACGCCAACTTTTTGGTAAACTTTAAGGGTTCCAACGTTTGGGCCCATCATGTTATACCTGGTAAAAAAGGCATAAAAATCATTACTTACTTTATTAGCTGTAAAAGCAAAAAACCAAAACTGAAAATGTTAAGTGACATGTTCTCCCCGTGTAGCTGATAAGCATTATTATCTTTATTAAATTAATGCTGTCGTTTGTTTATTCAAGCCTACACAAATCTGATACATCACACACCTCTTCTCTTCTATTTTTCCACCGTACATGAATACATGCACAGCAATTTTGTTGAGTAATTGCAACATTTTTCTCTACATTTCTTTCTTGTGCTATGAAACTTTATTATAACATGTACCTATACACCATATATGAAGAGAATTCACTGAGACAATAAAAATTTTATTCTTTTTTATGTTAATCTTTGTTATCATTCTCTTACAAACCATGACAAAACACAAAATACTAACTTTGTCATGCATTTCGTGAATGGTTCCATTGTTTCTCAATAAATGGCTCTCTGAGTTTGTGCCCACAGAGTTAAGATGAACAATGAAATCTGTATACATATATGATATATGACACTCCTTCCTTTTTTGAAAGAGTGTCATATTTATTATACATAGATTTCCCTCTGGAGAATTTAATTTGTTTTTATCTACATTGGAACTTCAATAGCTCAATTTAAAAAGGACAGTAGAATCACTTCGAGTTTCAGTAGGTTCTAGTTTTCAAAGTTATTAAGAACAATAAAAGACGAAGGTGAGATCAGGAATTACTATTAAAGTTCTAAGTGTAGTAAGGGAATTCACATAATTTCACTAGTATTTATGTTGTTTTGATAATGTAACATAATTTGATATATTATTTGCCATAATTCAAGCATATGAATGAACTTGACATACACAGTACTTGTAGTTACGAACAGTATAAAAAACAAAGAGGTTTGAAACATACACTATCCTTGGTATTAAAAATTAATAAATACACCAGTGGAGGTACTTTTTCAACACTTTCACGTAAGTCAGTTCCTTATTTACGATTGTGTACACAACTTAACAAAATTATCCTTTGTTCATACTTCCCCAATCTTACACAAATTGGACGCAAGTTTTAGTAACTTGTTGACATTTGACAGTACAGTTGTACAGTACCACACCCTTTTTTGTAAAAGTATACTATTACGCATTAAGTATTATCAGGTGTGACACTAACAGGAATATGCCTCATTATCTTGAGGTCTGGAGTATATACATACTTCAGGTGACGACATACCAGAATTGTAAGCAAGTTGGCTTTGTAGTGGGCGAAAATGCTTGACTGACAAGCTGGGCTTTGTCCCCTGTACTCCTTGGTAAACTGGCCTCAATGTAGATATAATATCCTACCAAAACATAACAATGTTAGTTAAACTAAATATCCTACCAAAAAATTAAAATGTTAGTTAAACCAAATATCCTACCAAACATAACAATGTTAGTTAAACCAAATACCCTACCAAAACATAACAATGTTAGTTAAACCAAATACCCTACCAAAACATAACAATGTTAGTTAAACCAATCTATTTAAAAACATCTTGTAAAGAATCATTTAAATCTATATACACAAGCACAAGTGGTAGTACCTCTTTGTTTATTAAATGTAATATACATGTATACCTAAATTCCTAACACATGCAATCACATTGAGTATATGTTAATAAAGTATTAAATTCAAATCATATTGATCTGACATCTATTCTGTATTCATCCACTCACTTTGACCCTACACTAAGACCTCAGTTACACCATCACTGGACATGATATGAGCAAGGTTTGGCCTTGAACCAAGACCTAAGTTACACCATCACTAGACATATTATAAGCAAGGTTTGACCTTGAACCAAGACCTCAGTTACACCATCACTAGACATATTATGAGCAAGGTTTGACCCTGAACCAAAGCCTCAGTTACACCATCACTAGATAAGATATAAGCAAGGTTTGACCCTGAAGCTGGTCTATTCATACCTTAATATACAACATAAAAATATTGTAAGAGTGAAAAACTAAACTCTGTAGCATGTATATCTGCTCTGTAACAGCCATTAAAACTTTTTTATCATCAAATGTAATTATAAGAACGCAGTTCACTGACCTCTGTTGGAATTGGTGGTGTGGTCTTTGCTCGGACCAGTTCCTTGGGTTCCAGTGGATCCTTTGTTTCTAACCCAATCAAAGTCATCGCTGTTTGAATTCATCCAACCACACAAATTTTGGTCAAAATTACAAATTCCTAGGGTACAAAGGAAAGTAAATCAATAAAGACACAGTCTTAATATAATGCTGAAAGATCTATAAAATCTTTAACACACAAAAGTAGAAATTACCTTAAAAATATTTGTTCATCTGACTTGATATTTACCTGGAGTAGGGCATGAGCCCTGTGTTATAGTGACATCATCTATAGCAATATCACCCCTATATCCAGTCCCAATCACCCCCTCAAATACAACCTGAAACAAAATGAAACAAAACATAATCAGCCATATTTTCACCTGAAACAAAACATATAAGTGTAATGTCAAATTACTGACCAATGGAAGGATACTAGACACTTCCTTAGCTAAAAGGACTAAAATTCACAATGACTTCAACAGAATGTTACAGTCAACAGATAAATAAACACAACACTGACCTGGAAGCCTCCCCTGACTCGTTGTAGAGGTACCACCGCTAATTTCCAAGCCTGACCTTGGTTACCACTTAGAGACCATTTAACATTTCCTAATCCCCCATTTGGAGTTTTCATGTACACATTCAGGGTACCAATTTGACTGCCATACATGTTATAGTAAAACTTCAGACACTGCTGTGATGAGGTATTGCTTTTAGGAGATACTAGGCGTGCTTTATTTCCTCGACTTTTACTGCTTGCCTCAATATACATGTAATGCCCTGGAGGTACATATCACTTATGATAATTTGTTGCCATGGTAACCTGATACACTCAAAAAAGCTTTAAATGGCACATGTGCTGTAACAAGTAAATGTACTTTTAAAAGATCTACTTCTTAATTATGTATTACTCAAGCTAAGAACAGAAAACTCTTCTATGTACTCAGTTAGTATCCTCTGAAGAATTGTTTGAACTATTTCAATGGCATTTCAATCTAGCAGTACACAGCATATTCCTATCTACTGTCCAAGTTCACTTGCTATGACTTTGACCTTGAGTGTGATGTCATACTTGATAAGATCAACCTTGGCTTCAATAAAATTCATTATATCACTCTTAGTTTAAGAAAGAGCATCTTGAAAACACTGCAAACTATTAACCTGAACTGGTCCCAGTGGTGTGGTCTGCTGATGGTCCAGTCCCAATTGAACCAGTCCCTTGATTGTCTCTGGTCCAGTCAAAGTTATCACCTTGATCCTGAGTGTATCCACAGATAGTAGAGCTCTCAAAATTACAAGAGATTGAAGTTGAAGTGTTTCCTGAATATAGTTGTAGAAGTTAGACAAGAAAAAACAAAAAATTAGGAAGTATCAAGTCGCATTTTACAAACCTAACTGATAGATTAATACTTGCATTACTCTTACCTTAAAGAATCCTCGATGACCTGTACAGAACTACATAGTTTATTACTGCTGATCCAATCATATACTGATTAAGTTTTACACAATAGTGAAAAGTGGGTAGTTACGAGAAGTTATCCCCATAACACAGTGTGCCCTATTGTATAAATGAGTGGCCTGAGTGGTAAGTACATATAACGTTGTAACATACAAATAAACATCTACCATATAAAGGGTCACAAATTTCCTGCCATAACCGATATATTTATCGACTGTCCCCACATAAAGGAGCATCCAATGCTCTTGGGACTTGAGAAACCATCAGACTAGTGTCAGACCTAGATACAATATCCGAGTATGCATTGTCAATGTACCATGTCAAATACCACTTAATAATCACCTTAAAACAAACCTACCTTGCTGACAGGATCCTGGAGTGTACTTCAAATCATCGACAGCAATGTCTCCACGATTATTACGTCCTCTGACTGCTTCCATAATAATCTAACAGTACATAACAATACACTATGGTCATATAATGTCCCATTCTGATGATTAATCATTATCATTCTGATCATTGATCATTATCATTCTGATGATTGATCATTATCATTCTGATGATTGATCATTATCATTCTAATTATTGATCATTATCATTCTGATTATTGATCATTATCATTCTGATAATTGATCATTATCATTCTGATGATTGATCATTATCATTCTGATGATTGATCATTATCATTCTGATTATTGATCATTATCATTCTAATTATTGATCATTATCATTCTGATTATTGATCATTATCATTCTGATGATTGATCATTTTCATTCTGATAATTGATCATTATCATTCTGATGATTGATCATTATCATTCTGATAATTGATCATTATCATTCTGATGATTAATCATTATCATTCTGATGACTGATCATTATCATTTAAAGCCACAGAACGGTGGTAACACCTATCTGGTGAATTGCTTTTTAAAATACATGTTTTACATGCTATAGATTATAATGGTGATATAACAGAATTTTTATTGAACCTTTTCCAATAATCTTATATGAAGAGTTATCATAACTTAGGGACATATATCTCATGAATGACAAATACAGTAAATCTTACATAATTCACTGGTAATAAATTCCACAGAACAAATCACATGTTAACCTTTGACACACTCTATATTTATATGGGTTACTGCAAACATCTAATTGTAATGAGAAATTTATTGTTTAGCATTTTTTACCTTCTGATTATTTCCTGGTTTCAGACCAATCTGTGCCAAAATCCACCTATTACCCCTGTTGCCCCGTTGGGTGAATACAGGTCTGCCCTTTCTATTTCCCTTCTTATCATAAACATTGAGTCTATTGACATCCTGGCCATACATGTGATACCAGAAAGAGAAACATCCAGTGGAACCTGATCTGATATTGAAGCTAGGACTCTGAAGCTGGGCTTTGTACCCATTCTGAGCATTATTGGCTTCCATATACACATAATAACCATCTGAAATTGTCAAAAGTTGATACCATTAGCATATCACAAAACATACCAAGGTTATATATTAACCATGCACATCAATTGTAAAGTTAATGATTCATTGTCACATATTATTCAATGTTTGGAAACCTGTTTATTTGTTAAGTAATAATCAATCAATCAATAAACAGCTTCTGTATCTGGCATTCACAATAGGTCAAATAGAAAAAACTGTGCAGAAGAACTCTGAAGTATTTATAAACTGTGCAGATAAAACTGTGCAGAAGAACTCTGAAGTATTTATAAACTGTGCAGAAGAACTCTGAAGTATTCATAAACTGTGCAGAAGAACTCTGAAGTATTCATAAACTGTGCAGAAGAACTCTGAAGTATTCATAAACTGTGCAGAAGAACTCTGAAGTATTCATAAACTTGTATAATGAAAAGTCTCTTAGTATTCACAAACTTGTATAATGAATAGTCTCTTAGTATTCACAAACTTGTATAATGAATAGTCTCTTAGTATTCACAAACTTGTATAATGAATAGTCTCTTAGTATTCACAAACTTGTATAATGAATAGTCTCTTAGTATTCACAAACTTGTATAATGAATAGTCTCTTAGTATTCACAAACTGTATAATGAATAGTCTCTTAGTATTCACAAACTTGTATAATGAATAGTCTCTTAGTAATACTTATGACTAGTGGTGTGGTATGGTGTGATACTAATGACCAGTGGTGTGGTCTGGTGTGATACTTATGACCAGTGGTGTGGTTCGGTGTAATACTTATGACCAGTGGTGTGGTCTGGGGTGATACTTTTGACCAGTGGTGTGGTTCGGTGTAATACTTATGACCAGTGGAGTAGTCTGGTATGATACTTATAACTAGTGGTGTAGTATGGTGTAATTCTTATGACCAGTGGTGTGGTATGGTGTAATACTTATGACCAGTGGTGTGGTATGGTGTAATACTTATGACCAGTGGTGTGTGTGGTATGGTGTAATACTTATGACCAGTGGTGTGGTATGGTGTAATACTTATGACCAATGGTGTGGTATGGTGTGATACTTATGACCAATGGTTTGGTATGGTGTGATACTTATGACCAATGGTGTGGTATGGTGTGATACTTATGACCAATGGTGTGGTATGGTGTAATACTTATGACCAGTGGTGTGGTATGGTGTGATACTTATGACCAGTGGTGTGGTATGATGTAATACTTATGACCAGTGGTGTGGTATTCTGTGATACTTATGACCAGTGGTGTGGTCCGGTGTGATACTTATGACCAGTGGTGTGGTCCGGTGTGATACTTATGACCAGTGGTGTGGTCCAGTGTGATACTTATGATCAGTGGTGTGGTCTGGTGGGATAATTATGACCAGTAGTGTGATACTTATGACCAGTAGTGACACTTATGACCAGTGGTATGGTATAGTGTGATATTTATAACCAAAGATGTGGTATGGTGTGATACCTATGACCAGTGGTGTGGTATGGAGGGATACTTATGACCAGTGGTGTGGTATGGTGGGATACTTATGACCAGTGGTGTGGTATGGTGTAATACTTATGACCAGTGGTGTGGTATTGTGTGATACTTATGACCAGTAGTGTGGTATGGTGCAATACTTATGACCAGTGGTGTGGTTCGATGTGATACTTGTGACCAGTGGTGTGGTATGGCAAGATACTTATGACCAGTGGTGTAGTCTGGTGTGATATTTATGACCAGTGGTGTGGTCTGGTGTAATACTTATGACCAGGGGTGTGGTATGGTGTGATACTTATGACCAGTGGTGTAGTCTGGTGTGATACTAATGACCAGTGGTGTGGTATGGTGGGATACTTTTGACCAGTGGTGTGGTATGGTGGAACACTTATGACCAGTGGTGTGGTATGTTGTGATATACTTATGACCAGTGGTGTGGTCAAGTAAATACTTACTTCCAGTGGTGTGGTCTGAAGACGGTCCAGTTTTATTTGTTCTAGTATTCCCTTGCTGTCGAACCCAGTCCACATTATCTGCTCCCTTCACTTGTTGCCAAGAACATAAGCCAGATTCAAAATTACAGTTCAAACTTTGTCCTTCTGTTCCATCTATAATACACAATGGTCATGAATTTTAATCATAAGGGCATAAATATCTTTTCGAAAAATGTAGTAGATGAAATCAAACAAGGCATCATGGATTTTACACAGATTGATAGATTTCTACTACCCATAATGAACTACTATGCCATGATCAGCAACAAATATTTTACTTCAGCAACTGTACACGAAAACAAATCAAAATCAATCAAAATAATTTTTATGTTTGGGGACTGTTTTTTTAGCTTTAAAATTTTTAACTCTAAAAATAGTGAATCTGAAAATCCAACTGATATATAGTTGATATAATTACCTACTTTCCTTAATATTACAAAAGATTGTCTTCATTTTTAACTTTATTGACATACTACTTTTAGTTTCAATTCTGTCTACATGTACATGTGCATCATTTTTATTTTTTCAAGGGAAGGGTGCATGGTCCAAAACTCTTCTTCAACACATGACAAAGAACAATGCAGTTTTTATTTAATTTGACAATTGATCTGATAATAGTTAGGGTTTTCTGTGTCATATTTGTAATGATTAAAGTTTAATAATAATGTAATTTTCACCCAAGGGAAATATTTCCCAGTCCCTTGAAATGGACATACCGCTGTTTCAGATTGTGTTCACTTCCAAATGTCGATACTTCTTACTTTTATGAAACCTTTCCCCAACACCCCAACCCTTTTTCTCTCTGTTCATTATATTCAGCATTTTGTAAGATTTCATAGATGTACATAGGTATTTCATAGATCTACATAGGTTTATTCTTTTAATTAAACTCTACTTATTTGCAAAATTATGATCACTGACATGTATACTCAATCAATTCTCCAAGAAAGATGTCTATCGTTACGTGTTCAGAGTGTAAAACGTGCTCAGCACACGATAAGTATTAACTTATTAACCGTTACATGAGAAGTAATCACCTCCTTCCAGCCTTCGCGCCAATGTTGCGCAATCACTATTGCCAGGAATATCGTGCCCGACATTTATTTGGTTATTTTTTTGCAGGATCTTGGTTGGTTGATTGGTGTTTTACGTCGCTTTCAACAATATTTCAGTTATATCGCGACATGGAAGCAGGAGGTTACCAACCTCTTAAACATAGTGGCGCAACCCGGGAATCGAACCCGGATCGTCGGCGCCGCAAGCCAAGCGCTTAACCACTACACCAAGCCTGCCCCCTTTTTGCAGGATCTAAATAATGGCAGGGACATTACTTAAAAAAAACAATGAAAATATAATAACACGTTACTTTCTTACACAAATTTTTAAAAGGTGCTAAAGGTAGGTTTTAAAATCTAATTTTCAACAGCTAAGTACTGACAGAGATATATGTGTACATGTATATGCGTCTCTTTTACTGACACGAGAAATCCAGAATTTAGAATTTTGAATCCAGAATCCAGATGAAACTTTGCAGTGAAATGGCTATTAAAAAGGTAAATGCGTTGATCTAATAGGCTAAGCAACAGGCTCTCATAAACAAATCTTTTAGCTTAACTGAATGTATTTAGACGGGAATCTGATATCGGCACTTACCCGGGTTCCCTGTAACCCAGAGGGTCACAAGGACCAAAGATATCCACTTCATCTAACAAATTCCCGTGCTAATTTACTGCAGAAAAACTCATATAGAAATAATAGAATCTGTGAAAATATGAAATCTTCACTTCTACCTAAGGCAGATTGAAGTACATCTATCTGATCAATATCTTATATATACACCCCCTTTTTAATCAGATAAGGAATGTTTAGACAGGTACTCGGTTGTACGGGGTAGATGCTAGACTTACTCCCTGATAACGGTCTCTGCATCTCTATTGTTTACACTAAGTGATGGACCCGCATTTATGTAAATACTTACACAATCAAAGTATGTTGGATAGATTTTCTGAAAATATCTTTAATAGCTATGTGTCTGTTCATGGTATCTTTCATTTACATCAACTTGTGCTGTGCATTTTCATATTTCAAATAATTTTCATCACATATATTTGCAGTGGCTAAGTTGCTTTCAACCGAAAATCCATCTTTCAAATTCAAATTGTTGATTAAACAATTACTGGCATACATCAATTTACAGTGTGAGCCAGGACCGCATTGCTTTTTAGCTGCTCATAGAACTTTTTATCACATCACAGAACGAAACGAATTCAAAGTTTGCCCCCCCCTTTTTTTTTTGAGATTTTGAGAAGCTTCCTATGGTCCGATGAATTATAAATAATATAACAATGAACATGTTCATAATCATAATATAATGTCATATCATACAAGGATGGTCTACAAAAGTATCCGGTTACATCAGCAAATACAGGGAAGTTACAGAAATTAGTCAAAACATTATTACCAGTGTATGCTAGTAATATTTTGTTTAATTTGTTTTATCTTATTATGCATTATTGATAGACATGTTTTCAGGAATATGCACATGTTCTTCGTAGGTAAAAATTGCTCCGAGTTCAAATAACTACAGCGCAGTCATCGCCAGGACAATTAAAAAAAAATTTAGAACTTTTGTATGAATTTATTTCATACAGGACAATGTATAATATTCAAAGAGTTCTTTGTCATCATCAGTTAGGTGAAACGAACACAATAACGTTTATCTCTGGTTATATGGGGTTAATGATATCTTCCCGCTCCAATAGCCAAGGCGTGGGAACTAAATTATTCTCATTTAGGTTGGATGAGACATTTCATTTCTTTTCAATGGAAATGTCAAATAAAAGTTGCATTTCGAAAGTTTTGAAATAAAAAATTATTTACCTGTTTTATAAATTGATATATTTTTAGGTTTATCAGAGTCACAAGTCTCTTCCTTTAGTTTTAGTTCAAACTCTTCTTTAATGATAGGGATATCAAATATAATTTGCAACGGACCCACCGGAAGCAGTGAGGGATCTTTTATGTGCCACCCCTATCGTGACACGGGACCTCGGTTTTTAATGTCTCGTCCGAAAGACAGAACACCGGTGCACCCAGGGCAGGAATCGAACCCAGGACCTCTTGGTCACGAGTCGAGCACCTTATCCACAAGGCCACATCGGCTTTTTAATCACCTTAGATAAATCCGAATATGAATATATAATGTATAGTGTCTTGTTTAGATTAAACCTTGATTCCAAAACATTCGATTTACACAAATTATCAGCCACTTCGCAAGGTGATCACTGACCCACCCTTTCCTCAGTAGAGACATTACCTCAACCTATTCTCAGTGGGGGACACTGCCTTATCCTATATATCCTCAGTGGGGGACACTGCCTTATCCTGTATATCCTCAGTGGGGGACACTGCCTTATTCTATATATCCTCAGTGGGGCACACTGCCTTATCCAATATATCCTCAGTGGGGGACACTGCCTTATCCTATATATCCTCAGTGGGGGACACTGCCTTATCCTGTATATCCTCAGTGGGGGACACTGCCTTATCTTGTATATCCTCAGTGGGGGACACTGCCTTATCCTGTATATCCTCAGTGGGGGACACTGCCTTATCCTGTATATCCTCAGTGGGGGACACTGCCTTATCCTATATATCCTCAGTGGGGGACACTGCCTTATTCTATATATCCTCAGTGGGGGATATTGCCTTATCCTGTATATCCTCAGTGGGGGGCATTGCCTTACCCTATATATCCTCAGTGGGGAACACTGCCTCACCCCATATATCTTCAGTGGCGAACCCTGCCTCACTATATCCTCAGTAAGGACATTGCCTCGACCTACCTTCAGTGGCTAACACTGCCTTACCTTATTCTCAATAAGGACATCGCTTTTTCCTATTCTCAGTAGTGGCATTACTTCAACCTATCCTCAGTGGAGACAGTGCCTCACCCTAAATATCAACAATGGGGAAAACTGCCTCTCCCTATCCTCAACTTATCCTCAGTGGGTAACATTACCTAACCTTATATATCATCAGTAGGTTAAACTGCCTCACCATATCCCCTTTAGTGGAGGACACTGCCTTATATACATTGTATAATCAGTAGGGAAAATGCCCCACCCTATCCACCGAAGGGACATTGCTTCAAATTATCCTTACTGGGTGACATTACCATTATCAGCAATGGGTTAAGGGACACTGCATCACATCATCCTCGGTGATGGGACACTGACTCACCCTACCCTCAGCGATGGGACAATGATTCATTCTATCCTCGGTCGGGGACGGCTTCACGTACACCACCCTCAGTAGGGACACTGATTCACCCTTTCCTCAGCGATGGGACACTGATTCATCCTATCCTCTGTTGAGGACGGCTTCACACTAACCTCAGTGGGGGCACTGCATCACCCTAGCCTCAGCTGGGACACTGATTCATCCTATCCTCGGTCGGGGACGGCTTCACACTATCCTCAGTGATGGGACACTGCATCACCTTATCCTCAGTGATGGACTCCCCTTATCCTCAGTGATTGGACACTGATTCACCCTATCCTTAGTGATTGGACACTGCATCACCTTATCCTCAGTGATGGGACACGGCTTAATCCTAATTCTTATTCGCCAATTTTATCATTTTGCTTTTTAGTTTCTGCAAACTAATGGAATGACAAGGAATTACGAGTAATGTGTACAAGTTTCATTATCTAAAATCTCTTCTCTAGAGGCAGGTTTGGTGTGGTTGCCAATTACGTGACTTTGCCTGGAAAAGTGGATAGGCCCGGGGGGGGGATAAACTAAATTGAATTATATAAATAATAATAATAATAATAATAATAATAATAATAATAATAATAATAATAATAATAATAATAATAATAATAAACGCCTGATCTTACAAGATGCACTTATGCAATTTATGCTGAAAAGTGGGGAGGGGTGAACACAAACATACTTGTGCCCCTGCCTATATTGAAAGTGTTTGGGGTAGCGGGGCGCATGTTCCCCCTTTGTTTTCCCTCGCCCTAGCTTGGTGGATATGAACAGTTGAAATCTGATGCTGACGATCAAGGTTCTATTCTTGGATTGCGCCACCATGTCTTAGAAATTGATTACAAGAAGTTTGACTAGGAATGTTTAAAGCGTTGTGCAACACCAATTAACCGACCTTCTCTCCCTTTTCTTGTGTACCAAGAAATGAACTACACTAGTCTTGTCGTATACACTGGATCCGCCCCTGGAGTGGACCGCGTTATGTGCATGTGGTACCTTGAACTGTGCAGTAGATAGAAATTTTGAAAGCATGCACGAGATCCTCTGCCGGACTGGACTTCATCATGCGCAGTACCCTGGACAGTGCAGTAGATAATGGTGATAACATGTACGTGTACCGGTCACATTATATCACGCGTTATCTCCCCTGAGACTCCCGTACTTACGGACTTACACAGGTAAACTCTGCCATGACCTAAATGATTTGTTCTAATTGATAGCACGCATGTACCACTGCGCGACAAACCGACACATCTATAGTTTTTGTAAACAGAGACCTGGGTGGAGATTCGAGCACGGGGCCTTCCGCTTATAACGACGATGCTCTATACGTGCTTAACTTATGATTTGTCAATTTAAATTCAAGACCATTACTTGATCAATTATTTTTACTAATTTTACGTGTATTGATCACGATAATTTCGTGTATATTGTGACAACATAAATATATGACTTGATGAATTGCATAAAAATTTATACCTCTGCAATGAATCCACCCGAAACAATGAGCGATCTTAACCGTACCACGCCTACCATGACATGGGGCCTAAGTTGAACCGAGACCTGTCGGTCACGAACCCAGCACCACCTCCACTGATCGAGCCACTCCAGGTTTAAAACAATGCCACGAATAATGCAGTATGCTAAACTACGCAAGAATGTGGATGAAGAAGTTTGGTCGAAAGTAAACATTGGGGCGGTATTCACCCCTCCTCGTCCCGCGATTTTTTTTTTCATAGGGGTAGTATATGTGATGGACTGTTTTCTCTCACGGTAAATTTTTCGATCCCCACAATGGTGAATGTGCGTGGTGACGGCAAATTACCATCTAATAGCGAGTCATTGCATTGTGATTATAATCAGCAACATTCATAGTTATCGTTGTCACATTCATAATTATTGATGTCACAGTGTCGTTGATGTAGCATTCGTCACATTGCTGTCATATGAGTTATTGATGTCACATTAGTAGTTATCGTTGTCACATTGTGTCTTCTATGTCACTTGGAACTCGTACATGTATATCTAAGAGATACAAATCCATGTCATTGCCACGTACATTGTTTTACCGATTTCACATTTGTTGTTATTGCCACATTGTTTTACTGATGTCACTTTGGTTATTATTGTCACATTATTTGTTACTGATGTCACATTCGTAGTTATTGTTGTCACATTATTTGTCACTGATGCCACATTCGTAGTTATTGCTGACTGTCGCATTATTTGTCACTGATGTCACATTCGTAGTTACTGTTGTCTGTCGCATTATTTGTCACTGATGTCACATGCGTAGTTATTGCTGACTGTCACATTATTTGTTACTGATGTCACATTCGTAGTTATTGCTGACTGTCGCAGTATTTGTTACTGATGTCACATTCGTAGTTATTGTTGAATGTCGCATTATTTGTTACTGATGTCACATTCGTAGTTATTGTTGAATGTCGCATTATTTGTCACTGATGTCACATTCGTAGTTATTGTTGACTGTCACATTATTTGTCACTGATGTCACATTTGTAGTTATTGCTGACTGTCACATTATTTGTTAATGATGTCACATTCATAGTTATTGTTGAATGTCGCATTATTTGTTACTGATGTCACATTCGTTTGTTTGTTTGATTATTGTTTTACGTCACTCCACGATTATTTCACGTATATTGTGACGGCATCTGCCTGATGCATTGCATACAAATATAGACCTTTGCAACGGACCCACCCGAAGCAGTGAGGGATCTTTTACGTGCCACGCCTACCGTGACACGGGACCTCGGTTTTTACTGTCTCATCCGAAAGACAGAACACCGGTGTGCCCCGGGCGGGAGTCGAACCCGCGACCTCTCGATCACGAGCCGAGTACCTTATCCACTAGGCCACACCGGCTTTGTCACATTCGTAGTTATTGTTGAATGTCGCATTATTTGTCACTGATGTCACATTCGTAGTTATTGCTGAATGTCGTATTATTTGTTACTGATGCCACATTCGTAGTTATTGCTAACTGTCGCATTATTTGTTACTGATGTCACATGCGTAGTTATTGCTGACTGTCGCATTATTTGTTACTGATGTCACATTCGTAGTTATTGCTGACTGTCACATTATGTGTTACTGATGTCACATTCGTAGTTATTGCTGACTGTCGCAGTATTTGTTACTGATGTCACATTCGTAGTTATTGCTGAATGTCGCATTATTTGTTACTGATGCCACATTTGTAGTTATTGTTGAATGTCGCATTATTTGTTACTGATGTCACATTCGTAGTTATTGCTGAATGTCGCATTATTTGTCACTGATGTCACATTCGTAGTTATTGCTGACTGTCGCATTATTTGTCACTGATGTCACATTCGTAGTTATTGTTGAATGTCGCATTATTTGTTACTGATGTCACATTCGTAGTTATTGCTGACTGTCGCATTATTTGTTACTGATGTCACATTCGTAGTTATTGTTGAATGTCACATTATTTGTTACTGATGTCACATTCGTAGTTATTGCTGACTGTCACATTATTTGTTACCGATGTGACATTAGTTATTGCTGACTGTCGCATCATTTGTTACTGATGTCACATTCGTAGGTATTGTTGAATGTCGCATTATTTGTCACTGATGTCACATTCGTAGTTATTGCTGACTGTCGCATTATTTGTTACTGATGTCACATTCGTAGTTATTGCTGACTGTCGCATTATTTGTCACTGATGTCACATTCGTAGTTATTGTTGTCACATTATTTGTCACTGATGCCACATTCGTAGTTATTGCTGACTGTCGCATTATTTGTTACTGATGTCACATTCGTAGATATTGTTGAATGTCACATTATTTGTCACTGATGTCACATTCGTAGTTATTGTTGTCACATTATTTGTTAATGATGTCACATTCGTATGTATTGTTACAAGTATATAAGTATACAATATAAACAAGGTCCTCAGTTTGTAATTAACATAAACAAAACTGCAGGGCGCTGATCAAACAGTAGACCGTTTAATTACAAATTAAGCTCGTTGACGACGCTTATGTAACCTCAGTCTCTGGTGGTGACATGTTGACCCAATTTCTCAGTAGCAGTGACAGTGTTTGTTATACTAAATCAAATACGATGTTTAGTGCAATCTTTAAATAAATACTGCAAATTTGCGCCGAGCTTTCGTAATGATTATTGTGGTGGTTATCAGATCGTTATATATTGGTCACTTGACCCACACACCTGATAAGTATGTGGTATACGTCATTCGGGCGGACTCAGTCGGGGAGGGAACACATGGCATGTCCATGGACTTACCTACCTACCTATCCATACATATATATTTACTATTGCGTATTTGTCTTAATGGGTATTTTAAGATACCGTAAGTAATGTTGGAAAATCGACCGCTTTTGGTACAAGAAATTGCGTAAAAAGTTAAATAATACCATACACATTTTTTATTCGCGAGGACTTTGTTTTTGCGTAATTTCAGGAGTACGAATTACCGTCAATGTAAAATCCTTACTAACCTTGATTTGATCATTATAACATTTATATAGCTCTCGCGAATATTATGTTCCGTAAATACTACCGGGACAAAGCTCGCGGGAACCCGGGATCGATTGTCGTATGTATATGGAGAAGAGATTGAACTTTCTCGATGGTATAAATTTACCCAGGGTCGATCAACAGTCATTAAACACTATACATGTACCGGTATTCAGTTGACTCCTAGCTCTTGACATATGCATCAACAGGTACATTTCCTATAATCTCAGCAAGCTTCTGATCTGTATCTCTCGTAAAAGCGGAGATACACCACCTCAAATTTGGTCATATTCTTGTAAATTCACTGATCGGACAAAAGCCCGTCCATGGGTTGACGGCATGATTACAGAACAATAGCATAGAACTACAGCAGCAGGCAAGTCTTTCCTCCTAAAGTTATTCCAAAACATGTAAAAGTATATGCACTTACCCCACTCAGCGTCATAATAAATCCCTATTTCCTTTTTTTATTCACGATAATTCGGCGGCGGTATTGACTCGATGTCAATTTTATGTGACGTGGGTGTAGGATGAGGGGAGAACGCAGATTGTTTGAAGTTTTTGGTGAAAATCTATCCCCCGGGTTCAAGCGAGTTTTATCCCTGTCGCAAATCCATCCAGTGAGATGATCGCAAAAATTAATGCACGTGAAATATAAATGATTTACGGTAATCGTGGTTTATGAAACTAATCATTTGTATAACAATAGCTCAATCGGCTTTGTAAAAACAATTTCATCTCATAATAATCAACAATATCTCTACCTCTGAAATACTGCAAAGCTATACTAGTCGACGACAGTCGCGCTCAGGAGATACCTTGTCCGTCCATCTGTCTGGTCCTAAACAATAGTTTTATTAGTATTATTTCAAGACACAGAGAGATGGCTATAGTCTCGTTATGCTAGATATATTATCTATTTGTGCATGTGAAATTTTGGTGTCCTCGACCCTGGAAGTCCTAAAAAGCTACATGGTTGCTCTCCCAGTATAAACTTGTTTGTGTTCTTTCTTCGTCTATTTCGTATAGATTTTAGTGAAGCTTTACGGGAACAATTTACTCTGTATACTTTAAAATTACAAGCAAAAAATTCTGAAAAACTCTATTGTTTTGTCCTCTCATTTTCGTAGCAATTCTGAAGACATTTTTAGTAATGGCGTACTCATGATGTCATGATGTAAAACATTAGGATAGAAATTTTCAAATACAAAAATTTATATCTTGATTTAATTAAAGTCGTCATAAAGAAAGTTAAGGCAATGAAAAAAACTACATATTAACAATTTCATTAACTGATTCATCCAGTAGAACTCCAGGCTTGGTTTAGTCTTTTTTTTCCTTTTGTCAGAGACCTGATGACTGTGGTAAATAGTGAATTTAGTACAAATAAAATCCACTTATCTTTGTGTGATCCCTGAAAAATTCTATTTACCTTTGTGTGATCCAAGTATAAATTCCATTTATCTTTGTGTGATGCAAGTATAAATTCCATTTATCTTTGTGTGATCCAAATATTAATTACATTTATCTTGGGGTATTCCTTGTTCATTGGTAGCCTCTGCTAAGATATACAATCAAATATAATCAATGTTTCACACATCTCACATAAGGATAGCTCTATGGAGGAAAAGTTCCAGATAATTTCCTGACATTGAAGGCAACAAACAATATACAGATATCGGGTCACATATCCATTAAGATAATTCCATAATATGGATAATTTGCAGTTGTTGAAATATATCAGAACAAAGGTAAAACAGAACACATGCCAATACCAAAACAGAGCAAGTTTGTGGCAGAGTTTGGTATCCAAGGCATACTTTTTTGCTATTATCGAATCATATGAACCTAAAATGGGCTACTCTGTATTTCACAAGACGATATCCCATCTATAATTCACTTTTTGCTGCTTTTTAAAAGATCTCCTGTCCATTAGACCCTTATCACTTTAAAATTGATTGTATTTTTAGCTAGATTCAAATACACCAGGTAGACAGCAACAATATTAAATCTGTCTTGTTATATGTGTATTCTGTTTCAGTAGGACAGTGAGCCAGCATTCACAGTCAAAGTCATTTCTATTGGTAAATGCCTTTTTCTCCACAGAATAATATCAAAAACACATTTTTATTATTATATAATAAATCAACTGCAGAGTACTAAAGTTGGAGCTAACTGACTATGGGGCTATATTCCATAAATACTAACCACCTTTAATAGGATAGTTGATCTATTTTGTAAAATAGATGAAAATTGAAATATTGAAAGTTCTAAGATCCCTGATTGTTCTATAAATTGAGTTTTGGAAATAAAAACGTGACGACAATATCTACAAAAAAAAGCTGAATAAAATTTTAACATTACTGTCATGTTCAGGTAAACAGAATTGGTTCAGGTGAAATCTGCAAGTAGCATTATATGGTTACATAATGAACCAAAGTTTATAATGTAAGACAATTAACACTGACACTAAGGTCAGCTAAATTAATACTCTTTGTTTTGTAAATCACACTCAACCATTATAAACAATTTATCATATCACATACATTTATTATAAAAACATTTTATACATCATCTCTGAGCACTTCCTCCTCTGATACCTCAAATATATCCTTGATGTTTGTTTCATTATAGGAGGAGAAGGTTTGTGGTAGTTTGTCAGTATCACCTTCATTCCCAGAATTTTCTGTATTTTCACTTTCTTTGTTTTCACTGTCTTGTTCATCCCCTTGGGATTTTTGTCTCTCTCTTTTTTTCTTTTCTTTCTCCTCATGCTTGGACTCAGCTTCAATCGTGGCCGCCTCTGCTTCAGCATAGTCTAGCTCTGCTCTTACACAGTTCTGATGTTGTCCGCTCAGATGAGTGTCCGCAGATGACAGTAGATTGTTGGTTACTGTCGTGGCATATTCTGCACCTGTTATCATACATACAGTGTGAAAGGAAGTTTTAAAAACATTATCTTAAATCATTTCATTCTAGGACTATTCCACTTCTTGATTTTCCCTCTACTCTTACTTATGTTTTTACCATTATAAATGCATAGATTTTATTCTATCATGCTTTCTGCTGCATGAATTCCTGTAAAACAACCATTGAACAGAAGGTGACAAAGCTGCATGGATTGCACACTTTCTATCAAGCAACAGTCATGATTCAAATATACGACAACATCTAGAGAAAGCAAAAACAAGCACAAAATTCAAAAATGATTCCAATGTGAAGGTCAAATTTTTAATAATCCATTCAGTAACGTTTACTCTGTGTAAAGTGAAGACGCTAGGTGATTAATTGTTCAATATCAAGTTCAAGATTCACTTTCCAGACTGTAGATGACATTTTTGTCCTGTATCATGGTCTATCTACATTTAATCATTACATGCACATGTATTTTTTCACTACAGAATAATATGCAATATCTAACATTTCAATTCACAAGAATTTAAAGTCAAGGTCAAACATGACATTTAATGGATTCATCATGGTCTGTCTACATGTATATTATGAATGATGTTCTGCATTGTTCTTTCACTACTTCTTAAAAGTTTCAATACCAAAACTGATTGATATGAAAATGACAAATGCTATAATCATGTGTCTACTTGTTAAGTTAGAATTCAAGAATATTTCTATAGGAATGCCAAAGGCAATACATTTTTGATGTAAGGTGGATGTACCAACTATCATACATTGTGAATTCATAGACAGGTTTTACTGTAGACCCTGACAAAGGATGGAGCACATGTATACAATATATGTAAATGTCTCAATGAAGGAAAAGTAAGAGATACCAAAGACAAACACAAACCTGTGAGACAGGCTGCCTCTCCTGCTGCCAAGGTCAGTTTACGTGCCGTGTTATACAACAGCTCCATCTCCTGAAATAACAGTACGTCTCTGTAATTCTCACAATACTGACATCAAAAGCAACAAATTACTAATAATAGTGTCCTATGATACTCATTAGTGGTATTCACTTACAACAAGGACTAGCATATTCAGGACCGCTTCCTATGTCCCTCACTTAAGAGACCAAGTGATTACTTAATCCCAAAAGTTTCCTTTGTCCTTTATGACAGACCATGGACTTACATAGTCTGGACTGTGTCCTCTGTCCTTCATTCAACAGACCATGGGACTAACATAGTCCCAACAGTTAACTCTGTCCTTCATTTAACAGACCAAGACTGTTATCTCACCAATTCAACAAAACAGCCTGTTTATTTGTTTGCCTATAGTTGGTTGCTTCATTAATTTGGAATTTACATTGCTTTCGACAATGTTTCAGTCACATTGGGACATGAAAGGAGGTAATCAACCTTTAAGTTATAGTGGCTCCATCTAGGATTTGAACCAAGTTAGTATACCATCAATAACCCTCGTACATTTACATCAATTAATATGACCTATCATTAATACTATACATACCTTAACTTTCAGTTTGCATTTGTTGACAGTAGCTCTAGTGTCCAGTATGAGGCTTTCAATCTTTTCTTGTTCCGGGTCACCGAGGTATTGAAGTTTCACCTCCATCAATTTGATCAACACATACAGACCCTGAAAAATATACCAACCCTGTAAGGCATACAGACCCTGTAATACAAACAGACCCTGCAACATATAAGACTCCATAAGACAAACCCATCTTTTAAAACATATAGATCCTGCAAGACCTGCTGACCAAGTAATACATATTTATCCTGTGATAGACCCTGAAAAAAACATTTCGACCCTATGAGACATATATACCTTGAATTATACAGATTCTGGAAGATAAGGAATTTCTATAAGACATACAGACCACATCAGCCATATGAACCCTGAAATACAAATCCTGTGAGAAATATATGCCCTGAAAGACATACAGATCATGTAAGACTTACAGTTTCCTTAGGAAACATTGACAATGATAGGCATACAAAAACAGAAAAGCATATATCTCCTGTCCTGTAAGAGAAACACAGACTCTACGTCATACAGACCATGTAAGACAAAAAGCCAACAACAACATAGTGGCTCTGTAAAACATATAGACCTTGTCAGACATGCATATCTTAGCTTATAAGAATGCAAATCCTGCAAGACAAACAAATACTGTGAGACATATATAGATCCTGAAAGACCTTCCAGGTGTGGGCTGACATTAGATTGAAAGAGTGCATAACAAGTACTGTAAGACATATATAGAGTCTGTAAGAGCCTCCAGATGTAGGCTGCCCTTACCTTTATGTATTCCTTCTGCAGATCCTCCAGGTGGGCTGTGGCATACGAGAGTAAAGTGGTGGCTGATTCCACACTGACCATGGTGGCATTCCTGATTAAATGCTCTGTCTTAAGAGAGTCCCCATCTGGAACCTATAATAGTGGAAAATACATGTAAATCTTACTAATCATACCAGTATTTATTTTTTTTTTTTATGAAAAATACAAATACTTTTACATATATATATGAATTGTTTCATATATAAATTTTTCATTTGATGTAGTCATGAAAGAAAGTATAGACAGAAAACTGTATCATTGTACAGTTATTTCTTCATTGCAAGTGTTAATATACTGTACATGTACATTTAGTTTGACGAAAAAAATTAGTTTTACTATCTTACTATTGATACTCAATATCAAAGTATTTCTCTTTCAGAATGGCTGTTAATCCTACATATATAATACTATTAAAGCTGTATACCCTATGTTCGCTAGTACAGTGCATATTACAGGTTAATTTATTCTAAATTGTTTTGATTATATATATAAGCCTAAAACATGTTAAAAAAAGAACCCTTGCAAATGTTGTACAACTTTAAAGTCTATGCCAAAAGCTTTTGCTTTCGAAGGGAACAGCCCCTCTCAGACATAGATATTTTCACGATAACTGCGATCTTACAACTTGTGTATGCTCAATAGCCCTTCTGGACAATTAACTTCAAACATAAAAGAGAACTGGGTTTTTATAATTACTGATTAATCTTCAATACGTTTAGGTTTTGTAGCTAGCTGGCTGAAACAGCTATTGTGTGTTATACCATTTGTACGACAGCAGATGTCATAAAGGGGTCTATTTGACTTCAACTTCTTCCCTTCATCTATTTACCAGAGTTGTGACACTATTCATATTGATTTGAACCTGCTTTGTGTTAAAAATTTCTAACAACTGGAAAAAATTATAAAAGTGATACTAAAGCTTTTTGTTGTATGCCTGAGAGTGTCATGAGATTCAAATTTTGTCTAATGAATACACTAAAAGACTAATACAAGACCTGAGAGAGGTTACAGCCTGGGTAAAAATTTTTATCCCTGTGATGTAGCTCTCCCGTCTTGGTTCTTGACTCAAAATATATGTATCATTCATCATGATGATAGATACCTGGAGTTTTCTGATGCAATATATGTGTACATTAATCCAAAAAAACAAGCAGCTTGATTTTCGCAATGATTTTTTTTTATTCATAAAGGAAACAATAAAGGAAAAAGTAGTAGTGTATGGTCATATCAGCTTACCCTAATGAGAACATGATGTTTGAAATCGTTATCAGCTGGTAAAAGTATTCCGATAACGCTAATTATCTGATACAATCATAAAAAGTTTACAGTATTTTGGTTGACTCATCATGGTTGCTTTAGCATTTAACATTTGAAAATGGGTGTGTTAACTACTGAATACTTGATTGAGAAAGAAAGAAAAGTTACTGACTCGGCCATATGATAGAAGTCACCACAGAAATATACAGTATATAATGTAATGATATGAAAAAATGCATAAGGACATCACAAAAATATTTGACTATAGTGCAGTTACTACATTGACTTAGGATGGTCATTTGATATGACAATTAATAGTCAATCAATTGGTGTAGTTAACCGGTTTACGGATTCATCTTCCCAATCACCATAAGAGCAGAATAATCAAAGGACACACATCTAAAAATATTAATATTCATCCATATAGAGGTCAAGGGTCAAGAAGCGTCCTAAGTTGAGAGGTCATAAAAATATATAAACATATATACGGTAATGCAGAAAAAAACAGAGTACAAAAACTTGGGGGGAATGTTAATCAATTTGCTGTCCAATGTTACAGCTCTGCAGTTATAGGGAAGAGGTGCTCAGCTCATGACCGAGATGTCCCGGGTGCGATTCCCGACCTGGGCACACCAGTGTTTTGTCTTTCGGATGAGTCAGTAAAAACCGAGGTCCTGTGTCATGGGAAGAGTGGCATATGTAAATAATCATAATACAAAATTGATTGTCTCTAATGTTGTATTGTGGGAACAGTTATCATTTTGCCAACCAAAATGTTAGATTGATTGATTGATTATTTTTGTTTAACGTCACACCACGAATATTTCACAAATTTTGACTTTTGCAACGGACCCACCTGAAGCAGTGAGGGGTCTTTAACGTGCCATGCATACCACGACATGCGGGGCCTTGCATGGTTTTTACCGTCTCATCCGAAAGACAGAACACCGGTATGATGACAGTGGGACTGGAACCCCGGCCTCCTGATCAGGAGTCCAGCATGATATGACTAGGCCATGATGGCTTACCAAAATGTTAGTCCCACAGTAATATCGAAAGGGCCTATTCATGCAGAAAGACTGCTTAATATGAATTGTAAACACATTTCCACGGACAGGCTATAGACCTGTTGTTTTTATGACCCTATGAACAGAATTTCAGATTCCTGTTGCTACACAGACAGACCTGTGACTGTGGTTCAATAGTTTCATCATCTTTCAAGGGCTCAGGGTCTTTGGGTTTTCCATCAGAGAAGAATGTAGTAAACACTCCAGCAGACGAGGAAGCTATCAGCGTCGGAACCACGTGTCTTTTCTTTATTCTCCTTGGGTATCTCTTCAGTAAAGGATATATCCCTGTAAATCTTTTCATGTGAGACAAAACTTTATATGTGAACGACATGTCGCGTGTAAAGTTCTGTCAATTGCACTTTCACTTTCATTTTAGGACGGACAAAGAGAAAATAGGACTAAATTGATTTTAAGAGGAACTCAGGAAGGGAGTCAGTGCAGCTGTTGGACTCAATTTACTAGTTACACTCTGATCTCTTTATTTTCAAATTTCCCGTGGAAATAATAATTAAAAAGGAAACCCTGTAGCCTATCTGTATACAATACGTCAGGAATAAAATCTTCAGATATGGACGCGGACGCTTCCGGCCGAGTCATGTGGGTACTGCTGGTAATATTTTCCTTGCTTCTGTCTCATCCAGAAGTTTCTGCTGATGAAAAAGTTAATCCACGGATAGGTACTAGTATGATTATTCTTTATCTGTTTTCGTATTTTGCAGAACTATCTTGACCCTTATGTTTTGGAGTCAATATGGGCCACACCGGTAACTTACTACATGTAGATCTACATAATAATCTTAATGAATAATGTACTCTGCCATATGCACGGCATACTTGTACTCTGCCATATGCCCAGCATACTTGAGGAAATCCTTATTAATGCCTTAATAACAATTAAGAGATAGCATATAACTATATATGCGTTTGGAGGTAAAAGTGGTAAATTTATAACAATATATACATCTACATAATATGTCACATACTTCCGAGATGGAAAATGGGTAATTTCTATTGAAAAGGTTTGGCTTACACTTCACCACCTGAGCCGAACTGCTTCAATAGAAATTAGAAAATATGGAGAGGGGACAGTGGGGATTAAGGCAAAGGCATTTGCAGATTTAGAGGTTGGATTGCAGGGTTGTAAATCCAACCCCTTTGGTTGGAAAATTCAACCATTTTAGGGCTGCAACCCTCCTTTTGGACCAAATAGTGCAAAACATTAGATCATGGGAGGCTGCAATCCCCCCCCCCCCAACTTTTCAAAAATTTTCTAGGTCTACCTATGAAAGGTACATCTGAAAGGTACATCTAGTTACAGTGAACTTACTCCCTCCCTCCATTGCTCTGGAATTAAGGTACATCTTGCTCAATCAAACATTTATTAGAACCTTGTATATGTGTGAGTGATGCCAGTATTGGCCCAGATAGCTCAATGATGAGAGCACCATCATGAAAATAGAAGGTTCAGTGTTCAATTCCCAGGTCTGGCCACAATTTTTTACCAGCCAACTGGCCATGAGAGTGACCTTCATATGAAGGAGAACCAGGGTGAATTCTCCCTAAGGTTTCATCCTGGTATCGGCCCAGATTTGTCAATGGTGATAGCAACCACAATATAAACTGAAGGTTCCTGGTTTGATACCCAGGTCTAACCACAATTTCTCACCCTGCATGTTACACATGTAATGTGGTACTCTTTTTACTTGAAGCAAAGTGGCATCTCTGCTGTAATGCCAAATATGCTCTTGCATATCCATGATTTTAGCTAAATTTAAGAAAAGGAAGAAACACCATTTACCATTGAAACATTAAAGATTTGGAGAACATTCTGTCCTAACTGTACATACACATTACAACAGATCTGGCCGCATGCTGAGTGCAATATATATATTACATATTTATATACTTTAATTAAATTTGATTCTATGTCAGTTTTAATTTGTCTTAGCAGAAGATTTGTTCTTTATTTGTTAATTTCGGATATGAAAATGAATGATTTTGTTACTTGTTGTACCCATATTATGTGTTGTCATGTATTCTTTTAAGCGAAAAAGAGGTGAAAAGAAAATGCATGATAAATAATTTTTCCACATACTTACCCAAGTTTTGCAATCACAAGGCAGGAAACAAGAAGAATATTTTCTATCATAGCCGAAACTGATTTCCATAGTGATAAGTCATTTTAAAACTATTAAGAGAATCTTCTGTACGTAAGTTAGGAATAATCTCTGATGTCTGTGATGTGATATATATATATATATATTGTAGCAGGAAGGTTGAAAAATCATTGGCCAGACCGGGACTCGAACCCAGGACCTTCCGCTAACGAGACGGATGCTGTACCGGCCGATGTCCTAGTCTGCCACAATATATAACACTTATATGTCATCCATTAAAAGCCCTAAAATACTATGATTTCACTTTTCATTGTTGTCATTTCAGTTATTGACAACTGAATACATATATCAATATTTACCAGCAGGACATTTCTAGTGGGTCTTTATGGAAATGGAAGATATCAATAGCATCTATAATAAGGGCTAAAAAAAATTTCCCTCACAATATCTACATACTGTGGCAGTGGATGTGAAATTGTAAAACATTTTACAGGACATTTGGTCTGGTAAACTAGCACAGTTCACCAGACGGAACTTTTACCAGACGGTAAACAAAATTTGCATTTTTAGAAAGATCGTCACAAAAATCATGCAACGACTGCTAATTTTAATTTTCATTTGCTTTATTGTGAATCTCTGGCAAGTAAAAACACATGATATCAGTTGTCTTCTTCAACAAAATCAATATAATAATCATCATTGTGAACATCTTTTCCCCATATAAATGAAAGGGCCTTTAAACCTTTTTTCTTTTAGCTTTTGTTCATCTTCACCGGACAATTGCTCTAGAAATTTAATGCTATTTGTGGACTTGTCCGTTGGTCTGACGATATTTCATTTTCACTGCTGTGGTATATGTACATAACAATTTGATGTTTTGAGTTTGAATCATGTTAATAATAAAACAAGAATTTTCATGAATTTTTTGTGTGAAATTAAGGGCATGGATATTGCTTTTTTACATAAAAATATATACTGGCAAGCTATATGTTAAAATTATGAGTCATTTGTTACCTAATTTTCACATACTTGTCGTATTTGAAAACCTGAAATTAGTACTTAATAAACAATAAGAAAGGTAGGGAACAAAAAAACAAAACCCCAGGAAATGAATCATACATTTGTATGGTAGCAAACAGAATAGAACTTTTACCTATTTTACATGGTGTAAGGGGCAATACCGGACAAATGAAGTTTTGCTGCATAGATTTGCGTCATACTACTGTGATGTCACAATTCAAGCATTAACGTCATAATGAAAATTCCGGCAAAATGTGGTTTGTTCGGTATAAGACCCCTTACATCATTTAAAATTGGAAAAAGGTCTATTGAAATCTGTATGATTCGTTTCAGTCCTAATCTGTAACAAGGAAAACAAAATATATAAATGATGATCATTACAATGTACTAATCTAAGTACTTAAGAAAAAAGCCTACATCAGTACCTGCCACCAATTTTGCCTCACAATTTTTTAAGATAATTTTATTTAATCACAAATTATTGAAGTAGGATGCATTGAACTTCGTATTTTAATTTGTAATGTATTCACATAATGAAACATTCCCTACTCCAATATACGAAATACTGTATGATAGGACATGAAGACATATTTATGATGAGTTTTATTATGTTAGTGATGTATGATGCAGATATACAATTTATATAGGTAAAAGTATTGTTTTTATGAGTTACATTAAATGTGCTATCTTACTTTGTTTTATAAATTATCACACATGTACATAATTATGTCAATATATACTACATGTAGTACACTAAAGCATCGTAATATCTAGTCATACATCATCTTCTACTTCACTGGATATAGGGAAATACCCTGATAATCCATCAATATCATGGAGTAATCTTAGATAATGTATGTCTCACCATACTAATCTGTCTTCTCTATGATATGTGTAGCTATAGGAATGATTTACCTGTACAGATACATGTATTTACATGAGTATAAGATAACGTGTTAATCTGTAAGTAGGTGTGTGCACTTGTATATTAGATTTATTCTCCTGTCTATGTAGGTACATCTACCTGTATAAGTAGATTTATTCTCCTGTTTATGTAGGTACATCTACCTGTATAAGTAGATTTTTTCTCCTGTATATGTAGGTACATCTACCTGTATAAGTAGATTTATTCTCCTGTATATGTAGGTACATCTACCTGTATAAGTAGATTTATTCTCCTGTATATGTAGGTACATCTACCTGTATAAGTAGATTTATTCTCCTGTATATGTAGGTACATCTACCTGTATAAGTAGATTTATTCTCCTGTCTATGTAGGTACATCTACCTGTATAAGTAGATTTATTCTCCTGTATATGTAGGTACATCTACCTGTATAAGTAGATTTATTCTCCTGTATATGTAGGTACATCTACCTGTATAAGTAGATTTATTCTCCTGTCTATGTAGGTACATCTACCTGTAGGTGCACATTGTATTTACTTATAAGTTATAAGTTATATATCAGTGGCAGATTTAGAGGGGGGCCACATATTTAAAGGTAAAAACCCAAATTTGGCACCCCAAATGGCTGAGAAGTTTGATTAAAGGACATGTGGGCCCCCCTTTTCGAAAATCCTGGATCTGCCACTGCATATATATCTGTAATCGTTTAAGTAAGTATATTTATTTGTATCAATGTATTTCTCGGTAAAACATGGGCAAAATATGGGAAATCACTTTTATTTGTGTACAGTTTTCTAATGAAAAAAGAGGGGTAGGGACCCATTAACTTCTGTATCAGTCTGTATCAGTGTAAAACTGCAAGATGACAATGACTATGTAGAAAAATTTATATGAATAATGGTAAGGATATCTCTTGAGGATTTGTATGAATAATGGTAAGGATATCTCTTGAGGATTTGTATGAATAATGGTAAGGATATCTCTTGAGGATTTGTATGAATAATGGTAAGGATATCCCTTGAGGATTTGTATGAATAATGGTAAGGATATCCCTTGAGGATTTGTATGAATATTGGTAAGGATATCCCTTGAGGATTTGTATGAATAATGGTAAGAATATCCCTTGAGGATTTGTATGAATAATGGTAAGGATATCCCTTTAGGATTTGTATGAATAATGGTAAGGATATCTCTTGAGGATTTGTATGAATAATGGTAAGGATATCCCTTGAGGATTTGTATGAATATTGGTAAGGATATCCCTTGAGGATTTGTATGAATAATAGTAAGGATATGCCTTGAGGATTTGTATGAATATTGGTAAGGATATCCCTTGAGGATTTGTATGAATATTGGTAAGGATATCCCTTTAGGATTTGTATGAATAATGGTAAGGATATCCCTTGAGGATTTGTATGAATAATGGTAAGAATATCCCTTGAGGATTTGTATGATTATGGTAAGGATATCTCTTGAGGATTTGTATGAATATTGGTAAGGATATCCCTTGAGGATTTGTATGAATAATGGTAAGGATATCTCTTGAGGATTTGTATGAATAATGGTAAGGATATCCCTTGAGGATTTGTATGAATAATGGTAAGGATATCCCTTGAGGATTTGTATGAATATTGGTAAGGATATCTCTTGAGAATTTGTATGAATAATGGTAAGGATATCCCTTGAGGATTTGTATGAATATTGGTAAGGATATCCCTTGAGGATTTGTATGAATATTGGTAAGGATATCCCTTGAGGATTTGTATGAATAATGGTAAGGATATCTCTTGAGGATTTGTATGAATAATGGTAAGGATATCCCTTGAGGATTTGTATGAATATTGGTAAGGATATCCCTTGAGGATTTGTATGAATAATGGTAAGGATATCTCTTGAGGATTTGTATGAATAATGGTAAGGATATCTCTTGAGGATTTGTATGAATAATGGTAAGGATATCCCTTGAGGATTTGTATGAATAATGGTAAGGATATCTCTTGAGGATTTGTATGAATATTGGTAAGGATATCCCTTGAGGATTTGTATGAATAATGGTAAGGATATCTCTTGAGGATTTGTATGAATAATGGTAAGGATATCCCTTTAGGATTTGTATGAATAATGGTAAGGATATCCCTTTAGGATTTGTATGAATAATGGTAAGGATATCTCTTGAGGATTTGTATGAATAATGGTAAGGATATCCCTTTAGGATTTGTATGAATAATGGTAAGGATATCTCTTGAGGATTTGTATGAATAATGGTAAGGATATCTCTTGAGGATTTGTATGAATAATGGTAAGGATATCCCTTTAGGATTTGTATGAATAATGGTAAGGATATCTCTTGAGGATTTGTATGAATATTGGTAAGGATATCCCTTGAGGATTTGTATGAATAATGGTAAGGATATCCCTTTAGGATTTGTATGAATAATGGTAAGGATATCTCTTGAGGATTTGTATGAATAATGGTAAGGATATCCCTTTAGGATTTGTATGAATAATGGTAAGGATATCTCTTGAGGATTTGTATGAATATTGGTAAGGATATTTCTTGAGGATTTGACATATATGTTTGTATCACCAGGTATTGTTGGAGGAGGTATTGGAGGAACATCTGCTGCGTACTTTCTCAGACAATTATATGGAGATGCTGCTACTATAGACCTGTATGAAAAGAAAAACATTGGTGGTCGCCTAGCAACAGTTGTCATAGGCGATGGTGAATATGAAGCTGGAGGTGGTATTATTCACCCCAAAAACTTTTATATGCTGAATTTTACCAAAATTCTTGGTGAGTGTTATGATGTAAATAATATTGATATCCATTTCTTATATGGCTTGTTTTACTGTACATGTAAAGGTCAATGATTTAATATTAGTGGTAAATGAATTTTGATAACCAGCGCAGAAAGCAATCAAAGCATTACACATCAATAATTCTGTTATCATGCTTCAGATTGCACCTTGGGACCCATACACATATTGTAAGCAATACTTTTATATGCTTGATGATTAAAAATTTTACTTTGTTTAATATCCAAGTCATTGTATTTAAAATTAACAAGAGTTGTCATAAGACAACATAGCTGGCTGGTGCGCAACCTAATCATCTTATGGACATTACATGTAAAAGCAAAGATTTATACATTTGTAATGTGTTTTGAAAAGTAAATCAAGGTCAAGGTCACAAGGTCAAAAGAGATGGCGCCAAATGAAAACTTTGATCATAAGGAATTTAGACATGAAATATCAAAGCCCTATCTCTTTTAAACGATAAAACCCAAATAAAGTTATGAAAAGTATGTCAAAGTCCAAGGTCAAAAGTAATGGCATTAAATGAAATTTCTTGTCATAAGGAATCTACATGTGAAATATGAAAGCCTTATCTGTAAAGGTTGAAAAAGTACAGCCAAAGCTAATGTTTTTGAAAAGTAGGTCAAGGTTTAATGTCATGTCAAGTCAAAAATGATGGCAACAGATGAATAATCTGGTCATGAAAAATATATATGTGAAATATCAAAGTCCTATCTCTAACAGTTCAAAAGATATAGCCCAGATGAAAGTTTTTGAAAAGAAAGTCAAAGTGTAAGGTCAAGGTCATGAGATAAAACTATATTGCAATAAGTGAAAGTTCTGGTCAAAAGGAATATACATGTGAAATATCAAAGTTCTGCCTCTAAGGGTTCAAAAGATATAGCCAAGGTTAAAAATTTTGAAAAGTAGGTCAATGTCCAAGGTCATGAGGTAAATAGTGATGACACTAATTGAAAGCTCTGGTCATGAGGAATCGACTTACCAAATATCTAAGTCCTGTCTATTATTATTCAAAAGGTATAGTCCAGGTTAAAGATTTCTGGATGGCTGACACCAAGGATATGACAGTAGGTACCCTGAACATTTTACCTTGACGAGCTACAAAGCAGATGTAAATAAAATCTTGTTTTAAGTTATGGCTGTAAAGTTTTACTTAGGAAAAGACAGACAACTCTTGCTAGTTTTAAATGCTTAATTTCAAACTAAGAGGAGATTACTCTTTATCAGGTTTGGAGCCAGTGGTGCAAAATGATGGTATCCTGGGTATATTTGATGGTGAGAAGATGCGAGTCACCACCAGCTCTTACAGTCTGGTGTCCCTAGCAAAGTTGTTCTGGAGATACGGAATGGACATCTATAACATTCAATCCTGGATAAGTGATGTACTTATGGAAAAATTCAAAAAGTACCAGAATTAACTGCATTATCTTAGTCATTATCTTATTATGTGAATGAACAGAAAGTTCTGAGTTTTAACTACCCAATATTTTAGTAGATCTAAATTAAACTAATGTATATAACATAGGATACCATTTGAAATATCTTTCACTTTTAAGTTGAACCTCAAAAGATTGACATTGAAGGACATCTTGCAACACTTAATACAGGACTTAAAAGAGGAAAATATTGTTCCATCAAAACTTTCCTATACCATTCCAAAACTAATACCGCCCAATTCACATAAATAAATAGGATAAGCATCATAATCCAATGATAGATTTACAATACATTTCTGTGTTATATATGACCACACAGATCTTCATTTACAAGATCAAATTATCCTTTTTACGAAAAAAAAACAAAACAAAACAAAACAAAAAATAACAAAACAAAACTGTTAAATTAAAAGGAATTTGTCACATAATATCTTCTCTATATAATTCAACTTGACATGAGTACCTGTAGCCCCCCCCCTCTTTTTTCAGATTTTCTGTTTTTCTGAACACCTGGATCATATCAGTTTCTTTCACTTTGTTTGGAATTAAAAAAGTGTGACCTTTTCATGTGTATTACATTAACAATGAGCTAATGTCTTGCAGTTTTTCATAATGTATAGAAATAAATTAACATCACACATGGTCAAAAATAATATAACAACAATTAGATAATGATAAGGATTATTTCATTATATAATATTAAGTAACATCACAAATGTGAAAGAAAAACTAGGATCACCATATTAAGAAAAAAAGAGAAAAAAACGAAGTAATTGATTTTATTAAAAAAACTTTTTTCATTTTATGTAATGGCAGTTTTGTTTCAAGGAGGCAGTTTTTTTTATAAATTTGGGAAACACCTTTGAAGTTATTGAAAATGCAAGATGGCTTAGGTGTAAGCAAGAAATTGTTAAGTTTTGACCCGTAATTGCATCTTCATCAGAATTTTTACAGCAGGAACTGCAACTCCCTCTGGATCGGAGCCAGAAGTCTGAGTTATGTGAGAAAATAAGAATCTGATTAAGGTGTTTATGGATTAGGTTTACATTACTGTATGTGTGGAAAATTGAGTGCAACCAAATCTTCATCCGAAATAATGCATCATAGTCATGAATTAGTCAACAAACTCTCTGCCCAGGCCTCATCTCGTGCAAATGAACTCTGGTTGAATTTTGAAAGAGCAACTATGTTTAAACATGATTTCCCCGTAAACTGGTACACCTACAGTTGGTTTGTTGTTAACAGAAGTTGAAGGATTCAAGAGGGCTATATATTTGTACCACCCACAAACGAAGTTTTTTTGGGGGGGATATTGGAATCACCTTGTCCGTCTGTCTGTCTGCCCCTCCGTCTGTCTGTCCAGAAAACTTTTAACCTTAGTCATAACTTTTGAACCAAAAGAGATGAGGCCTTCATACTACACATGTGTATTCCTTGTGGCAAGACCTTTCTGATGGTACCCCTTGACCTTAACTATGACGTTTCACCTACTTTTGAAAAACTTTACCCTTAGCCATAACTTTCGAACCCAGAGTGATGGGGTCTTTATACTACACATGTGTATTCCTTGTGGCAAGACCTGTCTGTCAGTACCCAAATTTTTGACCTCATGACTTTTACCGTGGTCTTTGCCCTACTTCGAATTTTGTTGCCGCTGGGGGTATTTGTCCCGATAGGACAGTTCTAGTTTAAATTTGTCAGGAGTTTACACTTGTTATTTTGAATAGGATTTATGTAATTTTATACTATTTACTTCATTGAAGGATTTATGACATTCAGAATGCTGGCTTTGCTTACACATCTGTCCTTGATCTTGTTGGGGCAATGGACCATAGTTTTGTTCAGTATATGAAGAAATCAATCAAGGAAGTTCTGAAGAAGGAAGGGTATGGAGAGAGGTTCATAGATGAAATGGTTTTAGGAGCCATGCGAACTAACTATGGACAGAACACAGATATACATGGATTTGTAGGTCAGTAAATGAAATATCAGTGATTTAAATCAACAAAGACATATCCTCTTTGTTGTACTGTTTAAATTGCATAACATTTATCAGTTATGAGTTTTATTCTTTTGTTACAGTTCTATAAGTTTTTCAATATAAGTGAATATTAAACTTGACTGAGCATAAAGAGAGTGTCTTGATGATGAGAAAGTCACCAAGACCCACTCGGCCAGGAGAGATTTGTTCATGAATGGAAAGTAGAAAATTACAGTTGACTTAATTCTTGGTCTTGCTCTGAATATGACCAATCTGGTAGGGGAGATAAATGTAGAACAAGTCTTACGGACAGGAATTTAGGTTTTAATGGTTCGACTCTGAAAGGTCACTTACTAGAACCATGCTTAGGGTAGTGCCAAGTGTAAAAAAATCTGGTTTTACTTTCTTGACCATGGATTGATTATTGTTTTATGTCACTCCACGATTATTTCATGTATATGGTGACGGCTCTTGACCATGGAAATAAACTGCACTTCTATATACGAATATTAGCAGAATGTGATATCAGTGAGTAAATACTTCCCAAAGTTGATAAAAAATTGTGTGGCTAGCCAAACAGGAGATGCTCACTCCTCCCAGGCACCTGGTCTCGCTTCTGAATTTCAGGCGTTCCTGAATGTCCACTGTGGTACATTGCTGTCAGTACCATAGTCATGTCACATCAGTTACTTTCATATTTTACATCATTGATTTTCTGATTTTAGGTGCTGTGTCACTTGCAGGAGTAGAAGATGGACTATGGTCAGTGAAGGGTGGCAATCGTAGAGTTCCAGAAGAGTTGGTGAAGCATGCAAAAGTCAATGTCATTCAAGGAGAAGTCAAATCCATTTCCTTGTTAGAGTATCAAGATGAGAATTATGAGTTACGCTATCTTCCAAACAATGGTGGAGAAGTCAAACATAAAGGATATGATATGCTTTTCATAGCCACACCAATGCATGAAGGAGTTTCAGATATCAAATTTGATGATTTTCCGACAGACATTCACAATTTCCCACAAAAGTTCCATAGAACAGTGGCTACATTTGTCAGTGGTTTACCAAACAACACGCACTATGGTTATGAGAACCTGGACAATTTCCCTTCCAACATTTTCACTTGTAAACCAGAATTGTTTCTAAACTCCTATGGGAAACAAAGTGACATCAATGAAAATTCAGGTCAAACGGAAAAGAAATCCATAGAGAAAATTTTCACAAATAGTCCTCCTAGTGAAAAAGATATAGAAAAATATTTCAAAACGGTAGACGACATCCGTATGGTAGATTGGTTGGCCTATCCGGAGTACAGCCTGAATGTAGATGCACTTCCACCTTTTGTACTGCATGATAACATGTACTATATAAATGCAATAGAGATGGCAGCATCAGCGATGGAGATGAGTGTTATAGGAGCAAGGAATGTAGCATTATTATCGTACAATCACTGGCATGGAAAACTTGAATATATTGATGAACCGTATGTAGATCCAAGCAAAACATCTGAGAAAGCAGAACTCTAGTGCCTTACAAACCTTAGATTGATTTAGTGTAGGTGACTCTGTGTGTTCATCTTTTTTATTCCAATTAGCACTCTGTTATGACATGTCACAGTTGTAGTTCATATTCTTCAAGTCTATCAGGAACAAGTCTACAGATATGTATAGTCTGTTGCACATGTTCCAAAAATGATTTAAACTCCATGTTGGACTTATTTGCTATTTTAAATGGACCAGTGAGTGAGTTATATTCAATATATAGTTTCCACTCTATTCTAATTAAAATGACAGTTCATAGAAAACCAGTGCAGAATGACCTTGACATTACAGTCACTGAGACAGGGACTCTAAATGACTGTTAGCTGAATGAATGAAGAAATTACTTCATATAAACAATTCATAAGTGTTTTGCAATTCATTGTTGGTCAACATGTTACATATATACATTTAAATCATACACAGGAATGAATTAAGACATTACAATTGTAAAAAAGGTTTAGGTAGAAACATTAAAATATGAATAAATATCAATGCAATATAAATGTAATTTATGTCACATGGTCAGCATGGATGCAAAATCAAATATGAGAAACAAGAGTGAAAGTGAGTTTAAAAGAAGAGGATAGATAGATGAATGGATAAATAGTTACTCAGAAAAGAGGGAAGAAGACCTGAGGTATTATGGACGATTATTATTATCATTATTTATGGTATATTATAAGAAATGAGGTAGATAGCTATTATGTCCCCCCCATAAAATGATATGTTTTTTGGTTTAACAAACATGATTTTTGAGTTGCAAATCTATACAGGGGTGAAAGGAAAATCCAAGAAGGAATGTTATGCTAAATACATTTATTGATTGTTTTTCTTTTTAATACATGTATAAATGTAAGATGGTGTCTTTTTAAGCTAAATGGGGTATGCAGTATTCACCTTAATATCAATAATTTTAAAATTATTTTAATACAATATTTAAAAAAGGGTTGAAATTTGTGCAGAATATTTGGCACTAGATCTCATTTAGAAGATGAATAATAATTTTGTTTATTTTATCTTTACATAATTCTTGGTTAGAGAGGGTTAATGAATTGCAGTGCTCCCCATCATTGTATGGAAAAGGCCATGCTTGGTGAGAAAGGGTTAATGAATTGCAGTGCTCCCCATCATTATATGGGAAAGGCCATACTTGGTGAAAGAGGGTTAATGAATTGCAGTGCTCCCCATCAATGTATGGGAAAGGCCATGCTTGGTGAGAGAGAGGGTTAATGAATTGCAGTGCTCCCCGTCATTGTAGGGGAAAGGCCATGCTTGGTGAGAAAGGGTTAATGAATTGCAGTGCTCCCCATCATTATATGGGAAAGGCCATGCTTGGTGAAAGAGGGTTAATGAATTGCAGTGCTCCCCATCATTGTATGGGAAAGGCCATGCTTGGTGAGAGAGAGGGTTAATGAATTGCAGTGCTCCCCGTCATTGTAGGGGAAAGGCCATGCTTGGTGAGAGAGGGTTAATGAATTGCAGTGCTCCCCGTCATTGTATGGGAAAGGCCATGCTTGCTTTGTCAGTATTTGGAGGAGTGGGGTATGGTGCTAGGTGTGTGAGAGGATATTAGCTTGCTCATGAGTCATTTAATAGAAATATTTTGTGTATATGCTGGATTTTGGGGAGACAGTTGTTTGTTCTATATTTGTAACAATAATTACTGCAGGTAATTTAAGGATACCTGCAATTGAATAAATGTTGTCAATATTATAAGGAATTGTTATAATTTTGAATTTTCAGGTAGTCTAGACCTGGCATAGCTCATACAGTAGCATGCTAGAATCATGCCCAGGGGGTCCCAGGTTTGATCATCGCCATTTTCCTGTCCTTTGGATAATGCAGTGAGAACCTTTACTGCTTCAGACAAGTCTGTTATTTATGTAGGAAATTCTGTACAATATGTTAAGCAGATGCCATTTCTAAAAAAAATTAAGCAAAGTGGGTAATTCATACAATAACAGTGATGGCACTATCTGTTCTATTTTCAGTACATTCCATACCAACTTTGGGCAAATTGTAAGATCAATGTTCCATGCTATAGATCTATGTTGATATACACCCATCTCTTGATCATCTGTTGGTCAGCTTGTCTGTTTGTCTTGACTGCTTTTTCTTAATGCTTGTTTTGCAACTTCATACTAAGCACAATTTTTCCTTATGATTAGGCAGTGGGTCATTACCTTGATCCAGGATCTTGGTATCATTGAATTTCCATGTCAATGTCATATTTCCTTAATGCTTTATTTCAGCTGCTTCTTTCTTTAAACTTTTGTTCCTTATGGCAAAGCGGTGTATGCTGACCTTGAACTAGAGTCTTGGCTTTAAGGCCAAGTTTACTTAAGACATCAATTTAATCTCCTTGTCCAGGTCATATATTCTTAATGCTTTAATTTCTGAAGCTTTCTACATTGCATAATTGTTCCTCATGACAAAACATTGTCCGAAACATGGCATTATCCAGGCCAAAGTCACTCTATACTTGGCTGAAATTTCCTTATTACAAGTGTTATTTCCCTTTAGCGAGTGCATAGTTTTATAGTTTGTAGAAAGTTGCTATCTCGAAATTAGGCGTATTTTGCAATGTTGCAAGAAAGATTTTGCGATGCTACTGAACCAACCTGCCCCGTATATATCTTTAACAAGGCTGAATATCGCATGCCTTACAGGAATGAGCCCTTAAGCTTAGGGGTTTCATAACCAGGAAATGAGATCTGACTCGCCCATATGACAAACAAAGCCAGACATACATAGCGGATGAAAAATACGGACATATATCAGAAAAAGCATACCATTATTATGTACTCGGGCACCAGATGGGATGTGGATTACCTTTCATAAAACAAAACATTCAAGGTAAGAAACATCTCAAAATCTTTGAAGAGCCAGTCATACAGAGAAGGAAAACCCACAAGTGTAGTGGAGAAATTATCGAAATAAAAACAACATCATGTAATAAAACATAGGTATCAAAGATACAGGGACATGAAAAGGATGCAACTGCTCTGCTCGTCTGAAGGAGAACCAAGTACTGTACAGGTCTAGACAATGCTCGTCATAGAGACCCCATCCCTTATTTACAAGAGTGTAACTCACAATGAAATGCTGTTGAGTTCAAAACCAATGTTATGGTTTTTGCAATTATGTCCGGAAGATGCCATCGACAGCGAAGGCAGGTGATGAGAGAAATGACCACAAAATTTGATTGTTTTACTGATAAGATAATGGATATAAATCCACCTAAGTAACCCCAAGATCATGTAACCGAAGGGCATACAAAATCAGCACAAAGAAAACACTAATAGGAAACAAAGCAAATATTACACACTGAAACAGCATATGTGAATCCCTACAAGGTAGTGAGATCGGGTGCATCTCCAGCTTGATAGTCCGTCACTTAGTCCAATCAAACTCATCGAAACAAGTATACCCAAGGGTCATATTCGGAGCTCAAAAAGGTTTGAATAGGTCGCAATTCAGCATATAATTAAAAAATTATGAATAACGAGATAATATATTGTATGATAAGAAATTGGTTGAGCAGTTTACCTAAAAGTTGTTTTATTCACAGAAAAAGTCACTGTCACAATTATCAATGTGAGAGGTGTTCATACAAACATCAATGTCGTTAGATAACACGGGATATGGATAAAGTCACGTGTCACGAGATCTATACCATATAACCAGAGTTATGCTAACGCCATTGACTACAGGGAACAGAGACATGTGTCAGTAAATTATTGTGAAAGTATTAAGATTTTCACTTCTTTTATTCTCTCGAAATATGTCGGTCAACTATTTATGAAACGAAAACATCACTTATATACGTCACATTATTGGCTTTTCTGAACACAATACAAGAAGTACAATATTTATTCTGTTTCATATACGTTCCCTTACGTAACCATAATAATAAAATATATATGAATATTCATGTCATACAATTTATCTAATAAGAAAATCGAAGACGTGTAGTCCACTTTGACCACAGCTAATACTTATGTAAAGTGGTATCACAGAAAGTATGAGAGCGGCTTGATAGCACCATAGCATTACGTCTGACTAAACCCCACAATATTCCTATACATAACACACTATTAAGGTGTACATCAACTACTGTTGTCACCAGGCAGTGTTCTTGTCACACGTTGTACAAGTTTCGAGTTGTCCGGAGATTTGAGTATCTCAAGGTCTGTGTCGGTATTTAGTTTATTGCTCTTCGCTGGTTTATTTTTTGACGTAGATGAAGACTTTTGTTGTTTATATATTTTATACGGTGTTCGCACCAGAGGATCTATCTTCTGCACGAGTTTGACGTCGGGAGGGGGATTGGCCCAGGGTTGTTCTTCACCTGAAATCATAAAAAAACTTATCGTCATGTAATGTTGGGTATACTGGATTTATTTTCTTCCAAGTCATAGAAAGAATTGCACTAAAGAACAATTGAATAGATATTTTTGACAAGAGTTACATCTCAAAACAAGATACAACAAAGCATTTCATACTCTGTACATAGGAGTCTAAAGTTATATCTATATAAAAGATAGGAACAATCCTTAAAAATTTTGTAAAAACTTTTGTGAAATGGTGTACTGGTCGTCATAATACCCATGAAATACTTCTAACAAACGGCACCCATATAATGAAGGCATTTGTTCAGTACAGCATTACCTTAAGGCATCATGGAAATCTTGACATTGTGATTGTATATATCCTCTGTATAGTGGCAATGTTCTAGTCAAGTATGAATACATACCGGAGCCGAAGATCAGGTACAGGATCACAGTAAAGAACGTCACAGCACTCGTCGTATAGAACACATAGTTCCAGCCTTCACCGTCCTGAAATTTGTATGTTCTTAACATTGAACAAGTTAGAGAAAAAGTACTTAGAAATACGTTGTTGTGTAACGTGAAAGGAACTGTTTTGTGCTCTAACGTAGGGTATAAATGATATGGGCCTTAAGGATTTGTGATACGGAATTTGGATCTTTTCACGACGTTGGGGTGGAGGCTACAACTTTTGGCCAATACCTTTTAGGTATGTTTTTCCATGTTCTTTGTTTATATTCTGGTGTGATTTTAAAAATTAAATGTCATTAAAACAATTTTTTCTCCCATTTCACGACATTTTCATGTTATCATTCAATTACCATGAACTTGTTGATTGTATATTATACATACTTTTTCATGCAGGAACTCCCCTACTACTAGGGGTACTGTTATGGCACCGATACTACCAAAAGCACTAGTGATGCTGACTAAGAGCCCTGCGTATCGTACGGAGAGGTCGTAGTGATTTATCTGCCAACCTGCAGCAGAAAAACCGGGATGAGAACCTCTGTAATTTATCTCATCGCAATATATTACAGGTATAGTTATAGAGACTGGACATTACCTGAGCCACAACACCTGGAGTAGTGTTAATAGAGTATGTATCAGATTTGGTTTTAAAATGAGATATGTAAAAAGTGTTAAAGATATAAAATTTATCATAAAAGAGAAAACTGAAGACATCTGACAAAGCTGTATGACAAAATCACCAAGGACATGCACACAAAACATGATAATAATAGAATATACACTGAAAAATTACATTACAAAAATATTCAATTGTGCTGTGGTTATGATACCGACTTAGGACGGTCAGTTGAAGAAACAAACGCCATTCAATTGGTGTGGTTAACCAGTTTCTGGGCGCCCACCTTCCCACTCACCGCAAAAGCAGCACAATCAAAGGTCACACATTTTAAAATTTATGAATAATCCTCCATATAGAGGACAAGGATCAAGAGGTTTCTCAAGAAGACAGGTCATAAAAATTTTATTACTCACGAAAAGTTGATAGAATAATATACTGCTATCAAAAATATGTACGGCGACATCAACATAAGTAAACCATGCTCTGCCCGTTTGTAAGCCTAGCTCAGATACTTGATCAATAGGAGTCCCGACTAACAGTCAGAGGGGACGAGGATCAGGATCTTGTCTCCCCTAAAAATGTTTGGACAAAGCCCGTCATAGAGTCCCTACTGCCCTGTTAGTCAGCGTGCAACGCTCAAGCAAAAGTCTGCATTGGGTTGTAGAAGGACCCAATAAAATAACTATGGTATTAGCGATGATCTCGAGGTCATACTGTCGATGTCGAAAGCTTTTAATAATTTTAGAACCCGCCGATATGAAATTATCGGAACCTTTGACCCTACTTAGTTTGTACACTAGATCACCATAGAAATTGGGATGGGATATTCCGCTGGATATGTATTGTTGAAAAGTTACATTTCCAAATTTAGATAAAATGTTTGCATAAGATCTGTAAAATTTGCCAAAAGTTTTTCGAAGTTTATGATATCTATAACCCTGAGTAAGAAGTTTAAAAGTAATCTGATAATTTTTTTTGCGTGAAAATCAAAAACATTAGTGCAGGCTCTAGCAAACCGAACCAATCAAAACTAGAACTGTCCCAACGGTACAAATACCACTCCCCCCTTTGCGGCAACAAAATTCGAATTAGCGCAAAGACCAAGGTAAAGGTCACGAGCTCAAAAACTTTGGAACCTACAGACAAGTCTTGCCACAAGAAATACACAAGCGTAGTATGAAGGCCCCATCTCTTTTGGTTAAAAAATCATGGCTAAGGTTAACGTTTTTCAAAAGTAGGTCAAATGTCAAGGTCAAGGTCACGGGGTCAATACCTTTGGTACCGATAGACAGGTCCTGCCATTAGGAATACACATGTGTAGTAGGAAAGCCCAATTTCTCTTGGTTCGAAAGTTATGGCTAAGGTTAAAGTGTTTCAAAAGTAGGTCAAACGTCAAGGCCACAAGGTAAAAAAATTTGGTACCAACAGACAGATCTTGCCATAAGAAATACACAAGCGTAGTATGAAGGCCCCATCTCTTTTGGTTCAAAAATTATGGTTAAGGTTAACGTTTTTCAAAAGTAGGTCAAATATCAAGGTCAAGGTCACGGGGTCAAAACTTTTGGTACCAATAGACAGGTCCTGCCACAAGGAATATACATGTGTAGTATGAAGTCCCCAACTCTTTGGTTTAAAAGTTATGAATAAAGGTTAAAGTTTTTCAAAAGTAGGTCAGATGTCAAGGTCAAGGGGTCAAAACTTTCGAACCGACAGAACGGTCTTGTCACACGGAATACACATGTGTAGTATGAAGGCCTCATCTCATTTGGTTTAAATGTTATGGCCAAGGTTAACGTTTTCTAGACAGACAGACAGCAAGACGGACAGACAGACGGACAAGGTGCTTCCATTATACCCCTCAAACTTCATTTGCGGGGGGTATAAAAATAATAAGAGGACCCTGCAAGGTTATTTACCTGATACCGTTAAACCAAAGAATCCCAGAGCAAATGATAAGATAATAAGTACGTAGACGCCACTGTATACCAAGGTCAGTGCGTAGAATAGAAACGCCTGCATACCAAACCCTGTAAACATGAGAAATATTCAAATAAAGTTACAATACTAAATCTACAATAATGCCCGCATACCACACCCTGTAAACATAGAAAATGCTCAACCAGAATGAGAGTACTAAATGACATCTACAATAATGTCTGCATACCAAACCCTGTAAATATATAGAATGCTCAACCAGAATGACGGTACAAAATGTCATCTACAATAATGTCTGTATACCACACTCTGTAAATATTGAGAATGCGTAACCAGAATGACGATACTCAGTGTCATCTACATTGATGTTGGATATCAAACCCTGTAAACACAGAGAATGCTCAGCTAGAATGACACACTAAATACCACCTACAATAATGTCTGTGTACCATACCCTGTAAACACAGAGAATGCTCAGCCAGAATGACACACTAAATACCACCTACAATAATGTCTGTGTACCATACCCTGTAAACACGGAGAATGCTCAGCCAAAATGACGCACTAAATACCACCTACAATAATGTCTGTGTACCATACCCTGTAAACACAGAGAATGCTCAGCCAGAATGACGCACTAAATACCACCTACAATAATGTCTGTGTACCATACCCTGTAAACATATAAAAATGCTCAACCAGAATGACGCACTAAATACCACCTACAATAATGCCTGTTTACCATACCCTGTAAACACAGAGAAAAATGCTCAGCCAGAATGACGCACTAAATACCACCTACAACAATGTCTGTGTACCATACTCTGTAAACATAGAAAATGCTCAGCCAGAATGACGCACTTCATACCACCTACAATAAAGTCTGTATACCATAACCTGTAAACACAGAGAATTCTCAGCCAGAATGACGCACTAAATACCACCTACAATAATGTCTGTGTACCATACCCTGTAAACACAGAGAATTCTCAGCCAGAATGACGCACTAAATACCACCTACAATAATGTCTGTGTACCATACCCTGTAAACACAGAGAATGCTCAGCCAGAATGACGCACTAAATACCACCTACAATAATGTCTGTGTACCATACCCTGTAAACACAGAGAATGCTCAGCCAGAATGAAGCACTAAATACCACCTACAATAATGTGTGTATACCATACCCTGTAAACACAGAGAATTCTCAGTCAGAATGACGCACTAAATACCACCTACAATAATGTCTGTGTACCATACCCTGTAAACACAGAGAATTCTCAGCCAGAATGACGCACTAAATACCACCTACAATAATGTCTGTGTACCATACCCTGTAAACACAGAGAATGCTCAGCCAGAATGACGGTTTCAACGAAACTTTGTGAATGACATTGAAAAATGATCTATTTAATTAAGGTGACAGAAATGATGGTAATATACATTTATGGGACAATACAAGTATTCGACGTTTCGAACCTCAGACAGGTAAAGTACAAGAATATTCATAGACGTATCATAAACCCAATGTCATACTAATTATAGGTACTTCATATCTAGTTCTCAAAATAATACATATGTACTATAAACCAGTATACATAATCATAAGTCATAGTGTAGACACATGGTCTGACGTCATCAGGAAGCGTCACTCCACTAGTCTCCATTATACAATATAGTTCCCGTATCTCATTATGGTATTATCATGGCTCTTGCATTATCATATGATCTATGTATAATTCAATTTAATAAACTGATAACAATTAGAACGAGGTTGTCATTAAAACCTTATGATATGGTGCTGAATATGTCTTACCTAGGCAGGTAAGTATTTTCCTGACGGTGGTGGTGGTCAGTCTGGTGCGCTGAAGGAGGATGTCAGCCACATAGCCACTGAGAATGGCTAGCATGACCTTAGTAATCTGAGGAATACTGGAGTAAAAACCGTTCTGATGAAAAAAAAGTAAACAATATACATGTATAGTAAATCACTCCTGGTGAGGTCACTATAGCAATACGATGACCAGATACCTGGCACTACAGGTGGTCTGAGCTGATGATAGATATAATGCTCAAACAAAGGGCAAACAACTCTTCCATCCATTCCAAAGGGTTCGGAATACGTCACTAAAATAGGCGCTACGAAGTCCGACGAAATGCCTACGTACATACATACATATACATAATTACATACGTACATACATACATACATACATACATACATACATACATACATACATACACACACACACATGCATACATACATACATACATACATACATACATACACGCACACATGCATACATACATACATACATATATACATACATACATACATACATACATACATACATACATACATACACACACATACATACATACATACATACATACATACATACATACATACATATCAGTGACCATGTCAATATCTAACAGGTGATGATTTTTTCCAGATTATTGGTTGGTAGTGGTATATAATTGAGTCAATAGTCGATTATAATGATATAAGTTTTGTTTCTTTAACGTAATTATGAAGACATACGAGTACTCATATATCTGAAAAAGTCAAGGACCGAACCGTCGCTTTAGAGCTGTTACACAGAATTATATACATGTACATACTGCATGTTGGAATAATTCAATGATAACAACAGACTCTGAAATGATTCCAGCACTAACCTCTGCTATACTGAAGCCGAAGGTATTAAGGTAGTAAGGTTCATTTGTGAGCATTAAAATAAACACCCAAAATCTCGTGAAATGGCACACACATAGAGCTAATACCGGAAGTGACGTCAGAATCTTACACCATGGGACTTTCAGATTCTGAAAGACAAAATATTTAGGAATATCACGGAACTAATGCTAATGATATACTACTAAATATACTATGTCGTTTTCACGAAAACATAGTTCTTTTATTGTTTAAGATAGTATTTGCCGGTTATTACGATGTGAACCCTTAATATGTCTAAACCGTAAAACCAACACATCCGCTACATAAGGTATATCCAGCTTGGTTTGTACAGTGGCAGCATTTCTGTGTATACATCAATACTCCATCAATGTAACAGCAGTATTGCTTTATTATCAATATCGCTGAATATCTCTGTGTAATCAGTACATACCGGGTTCTGAACCTGGACTTAGTGGTGGCGACATGAGATTGCTAATTTGAGAGTAAAAGAAAGTTCAAACCAGCTAACGTATAAGATAGGAATAAGGCCACTAACCTCGTATTCGATGTAATCCTTTCCCTGCGATTGGTGGAAATATTCCAACTCTTTATTTGTTATAAGAGGATGATGTCCTGGCTTCTCGTATACAAAACAAATCCAAAGCATGTACCAAACTATACACAGACCACCTGTATACAAAGCATATACCAAACTATACACAGGCTACCTGTATACAAAGCATATACCAAACTATACACAGGCTACCTGTATACAAAGCATATACCAAACTATACACAGTCCACATGTATACAAAGCATGTACCAAACTATACACAGGTCACCTGTATACAAAGCATATACTAAACTATACACAGGCCACCTGTATACAAAGCATATACCAAAATATACACAGGCCACCTGTATACAAAGCATATACCAAAATATACACAGACCACCTGTATACAAAGCATATACCAAAATATACACAGACCACCTGTATACAAAGCATGTACCAAAATATACACAGACCACCTGTATACAAAGCATATACCAAACTATACACAGACCACCTGTATACAAAGCATATACCAAAATATACACAGGCAACTTGTATACAAAGCATGTACCAAACTATACCAGGCTACCTGTATACAAAGCATATACCAAAATATACACAGGCAACTTGTATACAAAGCATGTACCAAACTATACACAGACCACCTGTATACAAAGCCGGCGTGGCCTAGTGGTATCGCGTCGGACTCCTGATCGGGAGGCCGGGGTTCGAGTCCCGCTCTGGTCATGCCGGTGTCATGTCTTTCGGATGAGACAGTAAAAACCGAGGCCCCGTGTCGTGGTATGCATGGCACGTTAAAGATCCCTCACTGCTTCGGTTGGGTTCGTTGCAAAGGTCAAAATTTGTATGCCCCGCAACAGGCAGATGCCGTCACCATATACGTGAAATATTTGTGGTGTGACGTAAAACAAAAATCAATCAATTAAAACTACCTGTATACAAAGCATATACTAAACTATACACAGACCACCTGTATACAAAGCATATACCAAACTATACACAGTCCACCTGTATACAAAGCATGTACCAAAATATACACAGACCGCCTGTATAAAAAGCATGTATCAAAATATACACAGACCACCTGTATACAAAGCATATACCAAACTATACACAGTCCACCTGTATACAAAGCATGTACCAAAATATACACAGACCGCCTGTATAAAAAGCATGTATCAAAATATACACAGACCACCTGTATACAAAGCATATACCAAACTATACACAGACCACCTGTATACAAAGCATGTACCAAACTATACACAGACCACCTGTATACAAAGCATGTACCAAACTATACACAGACAACATGTATACAAAGCATGTACCAAACTATACACAGACCACCTGTATACAAAGCATGTACCAAAATATACGCAGACCACCTGTATACAAAGCATACACCAAAATATACACAGGCCACTTGTATACAAAGCATGTACCAAAATATACACAGACCACCTGTATACAAAGCATGTACCAAACTATACACAGACCACCTGTATACAAAGCATATACCAAAATATACACAGGCCACATGTATACAAAGCATGTACCCGCAAAATACACACAGGCAACTTGTATAAAACGCATGTACCCGCAAAATATACACAGGCTATCTGGGTACAAAGCATGTACCAAAATATACACAGTCAACCTGTGTACAAAGCACGTACTAAAATATACACAGGCCACCTTATACAAAACATGTACTAAAATACACACAAGCCACCTGTATACAAAGCAGGTACCAAAATATACACAGGCCACCTGTATACAATTCATGTACTAACTATACACGGGCTACCTGTGTACAAAGCATGTACTAAAACACACACAGGCCACCTGTATACAAAACATGTACCAACTAAACATGTAACCAAAATAAACAGACCACCTGTATACAACGCATGTACCAAAATATACACAGGCCACCTGTATATAAGACAATTACTCTCGATATAAATACTTTGAACGGTTCAAGAGTTGACATACTCAAGGTACAAATACCAAGTACTATCAAGTGTAGATAAATCTAAAGTACATGTATATATATATTCAATACTACTGAAATGTACATATACTCCAGGTATAGATAATCAGTACTCCTTTAGTGTAGACATAAGAAAGGTATAAGTACTCAGTAATACTTATGTGTAGACATTATCAAGGTATAAATACTCAGTCAAAATCAATTGTAGCAATAGTCAAGGATGAAGTACTGAGTACAATCAAGTCTAGAGGTAATTAGAACATATGACGCTATCGCATCGATATTCATGAATGCATTCAATGTATCAGCTGTGTTTACTAGAAAACGTAATGGACACTTCTATTCATTTCTTTATACTTTCAGCCTGATTTCTTTTTCCATACTGTAACCTTCTACAATCTTATTAAAAATAATCCGTATCGAAGTGGAGAGGAATTTCCAAATCGAATTTTAATAAGATTGTAACCTTTTACGACAGTATCTTTTTTTTTCAAAAAATAAACTATTTAATGTTTCCAGAGATATCTTTTATGTACGTACCTGAGAATTAGAATATATATACTGCCAAGACATATAAATTTACCATTACGTCAATGGTCAGTATCTTTATGTACCTGAGACATAGAATATATACTGCCAAGACATATAAATTTACCATTACGTCAATGGTCAGTATCTTTATGTACGTACCTGAGACATAGAATATATACTGCCAAGACATATAAATTTACCATTACGTCAATGGTCAGTATCTTTATGTACGTACCTGAGACATAGAATATATACTGCCAAGACATATAAATTTACCATTACGTCAATGGTCAGTATCTTTATGTACGTACCTGAGACATAGAATATATACTGCCAAGACATATAAATCTAAGGAAGAATCCTTTGGTGTTTTTTTTTCGTTGGATGGAGGTATATCACAAAAAAAGGACGGAATACTGCATCATTACGCGTAGTGCTTGATGCATGAGTTTTTCGCCCTTATTTCATGGTATACCTCATTCAATCAAAGACAAATTAAATTCATTCCTTATCATTTAATTTCTTTCAAACATGTGTTATATTCTCAGATATTGGTACCTTATGTATGCACGATTTCTCAATATTTCTAAATGTCTTCCGCGGTGGCTGAATACTGACGTCACAGATATAAAACGCAGGAAATTACGTCGTCAGAGAAAAAAAATTCGTGGATGAGATATACCACACATAAACCAATCAAATTGCGTGTTAGGTGTAAAATTAATGATTTAACATTACATCAAAAGTCAGTATTTTTGTGTACGTACCTGAGACATAGAATATATACTGCCAAGATATATAATGAGTAATGAGACCACTAAGCGGGAAACCTATAATGGCACCAATGTAGCTGGCTGAAAGAAAGGATAGCAACTCTATCAATGAACGACAATTAACACAAATAACAACGAAAAATAGGTCGGAAGAAGCTGAAATCGACGACAATTAACACAAATAACAACAAAACAAGAGGCCCAAGTGGGCCTATATCGCTCACCTGCGTACCTAGATGATCAGTCATGCATGAAGGAAGAATTCATTTATTTTTGCATTAATGTGACTAAGTCAACACAGATGTTGAAAATATGTCAAATTTTATTTCAGGCTAGAATAAAAAACAACACTTTTTTGCATTTCCACTCAGGTGATTTTGATATTAAGCATTTCCTTTGTGTCTGCAAGATGTCATTCAGGGCAACAAGTTAGTCATTTTCTTTAGTTGGGGCCTTTTGTTGACTGATTTCAAGTCTGGGTCATGAACAACAATTGTTTCAAATATTGTCCAGACCTAACTTAAAATTGCCTAATTTTATATGTTGAGTGTTGAGAAACATCTAAAAACTTATTTAGATGTGTAAAGAAATGAAAAAAATTTTTTGACCACAGCTGGATTTGAACCGCTACTCTCCATATTTCAATTACCAAGTGGTATATGTACCATTGTGAGAACTGCTTTTTAGACATGGTGACTTTATCTGTTAACCAATTTGGATGAAATTTACCAAATTGATAGAGGACTTTTAGTACTTCATGTATTCCATGTTTCATTAAAATCTTTCATGTGGTTTAATAGAAAAAGTTGAAAATGTGAAAAATGGCCAAACCCCCCCCCCCCTTTTTTCTGGAAGTCTTAAAAAATTCATAAAAAATCCAAAAATTGAGATAACGACAAAATTCTTTCACAATAATATTCCTTACCACAATTGTGATCAAAATAGTCATTAAGAAATCATCAATATCAATTAATTGAAAAACATGACACTTTTCTTCATTGAAATGACTAAGTCCAGAAACACGTCAAAAAAGCGTAAATTTCTATTTGACGGATCTTAACGCCGAACATAATTTTTAATAACCCATCTTTATAGATTGTTGAAATGCAATTAGTTTCCCCATTTATGTACTGGTTCTGGAGAAGAAGATGTTTGAAGAGGGGTACCCTTCTGGGCACTTTTGGTCCCGCCCTGGATCCACCCCTGAGGGAATCTGGATCCCGAACACAAACTTGGTAGAAGACCTTGAGTACTTACTTCCTATGAAGTTTGGTGAAATTCTGTGCTGCAGTTCTGGAGGAGAAGTCAAAAATGTGTCAACCAATCAGAGCCAATGGCGGCCACTTGGATCACGGATCGGCATAAAAAACACAAACTTTGTAGAGGACCTTGAGTACTTACTTCCTATGAAGTTTGGTGAAAATCTGTGCAGCAGTTCTGGAGGAGAAGTCGAAAATGTGTCAACCAATCAGAGCCAATGGCGGCCATCTTGGATTACAGATCGGCAAAAAATACACAAACTTGGTAGAGGACCTTGAGTACTTACTTCCTATGAAGTTTGGTGAAATTCTGTGCTGCAGTTCTGGAGGAGAAGTCAAAAATGTGTCAACCAATCAGAGCCAATGGCGGCCACTTGGATCACGGATCGGCATAAAAAACACAAACTTTGTAGAGGACCTTGAGTACTTACTTCCTATGGAGTTTGGTGAAATTCTGTGCAGCGGTTCTGGAGGAGAAGTCGAAAATGTAGAAAAGTTAACGACGGACGACGGACGACGGACGACGGACGACGGACGCCGGACGACGGACGACGGACGCTGCACTATGACAATAGCCTACTTGAGCTACGCTCAGGTGAGCTAAAAAAGCAGGCCGGAAGAAGCTGAAATCGACGACAATTAACACAAATAACAACGAAAAACAGGCCGGAAGAAGCTGAAATCGACGACAATTAACACAAATAACAACGAAAAATAGGTCGGAAGAAGCTGAAATCGACGACAATTAACACAAATAACAACAAAAAAATAGGTCGGAAGAAGCTGAAATCGACGACAAATTAACACAAATGACAACGAAAAATAGGCCGGAAGAAGCTGAAATCGACGACAATTAACACAAATGACAACGAAAAATAGGCCGAGAAGAAGCTGAAATCAACGACAATTAACACAAATAACAACAAAAAAATAGGTCGGAAGAAGCTGAAATCGACGACAATTAACACAAATGACAACGAAAAATAGGTCGGAAGAATCTGAAATCGACGACAATTAACACAAATAACAACAGCAAAAAAAAAAAGGTCGGAAGAAGCTGAAATCGACGACAATTAACACAAATGACAACGAAAAACAGGTCGGAAGAAGCTGAAATCGACGACAATTAACACAAATGACAACGAAAAATAGGCCGGAAGAAGCTGAATTCGACGACAATTAACACAAATAACAACGAAAAATAGGTCGGAAGAAGCTGAAATCGACGACAATTAACACAAATAACAACAAAAAAATAGGTCGGAAGAAGCTGAAATCGACGACAAATTAACACAAATGACAACGAAAAATAGGCCGGAAGAAGCTGAAATCGACGACAATTAACACAAATGACAACGAAAAATAGGCCGAGAAGAAGCTGAAATCAACGACAATTAACACAAATAACAACAAAAAAACAGGTCGGAAGAAGCTGAAATCGACGACAATTAACACAAATGACAACGAAAAATAGGTCGGAAGAATCTGAAATCGACGACAATTAACACAAATAACAACAGCAAAAAAAAAAAAGGTCGGAAGAAGCTGAAATCGACGACAATTAACACAAATGACAACGAAAAACAGGTCGGAAGAAGCTGAAATCGACGACAATTAACACAAATGACAACGAAAAATAGGCCGGAAGAAGCTGAATTCGACGACAATTAACACGAATGACAACGAAAAAAAATAGGCCGGAAGAAGCTGAAATCGACGACAATTAACACGAATGACAACGAAAAAAATAGGCCGGAAGAAGCTGAAATCGACGACAATTAACACAAAAATGACAACGAAAAATAGGCCGGAAGAAGCTGTAATCGCAATGGAAATAGATGAAATGAAAAGCATTTCTACATGAATAAAGTATTGAAGCATTCCACAATCTACGTGAATAAAGTATTGAAGCATTCAACAATCAACGTGAAAGAAGTTCTGTAGTTGTCACGAGTTACTCCAAAAATTTACATCATATTTCTTCCATATCACGTGTACATCATTATCACATCTGTTATTTTTTCTCCCCATATTACATCATTATCATTTTTATCAATATTCCCTCCAGTATCACATCATTATCATCACGCTCTTATGGTTATTACATCATTAACACACTTATCAATATTCCGTTCCATTTTACTTCATCATCAAACTTATCAGTATTCCCTTCAGTATTACATAATCATAAAATTTATCATTATTCACATCAGTATTACATCAGTATCACACTTATGATTATTCACATCAGTATAACATCAGTATCACACTTATCATTATTCACATCACTATAACACTTATGATTATTCACATCAGTATAACATCAGTATCACACTTATCATTATTCACATCAGTATAACACTTATGATTATTCACATCAGTATAACATCAGTATCACACTTATCATTATTCACATCAGTATAACACTTATGATTATTCACATCAGTATAACATCTGTATCACACTTATCATTATTCACATCAGTATAACACTTATGATTATTCACATCAGTATAACATCAGTATCACACTTATCATTATTCACAGTAGTACAACACTTATCATTATTCACATCAGTATTACATCAGTATCACACTTATGAGTATTCACTTTCGTATTAAATTGTAACCACATTTATCAGTATCCCATTCCATATTAAATCATTATCAACTTTATCAGTAATCCCTCTCAGTATTACGTCATTATCACACCTATCATTGTTCCCTTCGGTATTGCTTCAGTATCACACTTATCATCCCCCTCGTTATTATATCATTATCACACTTATTATTATTCAACTCGGCATTACTTCAGTATCACACTTATCAGTATTCTCCTCGGTATTACATTAGTATCACAATTATCATTATTCCCTTCGGTGTAACATCAGTATCACACTTATCATTATTACTCTCGTTATTACATCATTATCACACTTATCAGTATTCTCCTCGTATTACATCAGTATCACACTTATCAGTATTCCCTAGGGTATTACATCAGTATCAAACTTATCAGTATTCCCCTTGGTATTACATAAGTATCACACTTATCAGTATTCCCCTCGGTATTGTATCAGTATTACACTTATCAGTGTTCCTTTGAGTATTACATCACGCACACTTATCAGTATTCTCCTCGGTATTACATCAGTATCACAATTATCATTATTGCCCTCGGTATTACATCAGTATCACACTTATCAGTATTCTCCTCGGTATTACATCAGTATCACAATTATCATTATTGCCCTCGGTATTACATCAGTATCACACTTATCATTATTCCCCTCGGTATTACATCAGTATCTCACTTACCATTATTTCCCTCGATATTACATCAGTATCACACTTATCAGTATTCCCTTGGGTATTACATCATTATCACACTTATCAGTATTCCCTTCGGTGTAACATCAGTATCACACTTATCAATATTCTCCTCGGTATTACATCTTTATCACACTTATCAGTATTCCCTTCGGTATTACATCAGTATCTCACTTATCAGTATTCCCCTCGGTATTACATCAGTATCACACTTATCAGTATTCCCCTCGGTATTACACCAGTATCACACTTATCAGTATTCCCCTCGGTATTGTATCAGTATTACACTTATCAGTGTTCCCTTGGGTATTACATCATGCACACTTATCAGTATTCCACCTGTATTACTTCAGTATCACATCAGTATTCCCTTCTTTATTACTCCAGTATCACACTTATCATTATTCCCCTCGGTATACCATCAGTATCATACTTATCAGTATTCCCCTCGGTATTACACCAGTATCACACTTATCAGTATTCCCCTCGGTATTACACCAGTATCACACTTATCATTATTCCCCTCGGTATTACATCAGAATCACACTTATCAGTATTCCCCTCGGTATTACACCAGTATCACACTTATCAGTATTCCCCTCGGTATTACATCAGAATCACACTTATCAGTATTCCCCTCGGTATTACACCAGTATCACACTTATCAGTATTCCCCTCGGTATTACATCAGTATCACACTTATCAGTATTCCCCTCGGTATTACATCAGTATCACACTTATCATGATTCCCCTCGGTATTACATCAGTATCACACTTATCATTATTCCCCTCGGTATTACAGCAGTATCACACTTATCATTATTCCATTCGGTATTACATCAATATCACACGTTTTATCAGCATTTTTCTCGGTACTCTGTACACCGTTATGATGTTGTGGAACCGTGCTTCTGTACATTGTTGGCTCAGACTTATTCTATACATGTAGTGTAGACACGTCTTCTTTTCTCTGTATGTTTTAATGATTCATTGTGGGGATACCTTGCCAAAAGGAGACAACTCTTCCCGGGCGCTTGTTTTACCACTGACTGTCGGCAGGGATTCCTCCATCATACGTTATTGTTAGTACCACAGCGACATAACACACTTACTTACGTATTTAATTACCTGAATATTGACAGCAGACAGTTCTCAGAAGATTGCATAGAGAGAAGTATACAAAAATAGAGAATGTTTGAAGGTATCACTTATCTATACAATAGTAAAATACGAAAGTAACTGGTGTTACATGACTATGGCACTAACAACAATGTACAACAGTGGGCATTCACGGACTCCTGAAATTCAGAGGTGAGACCAGATGTCCGGGAGGAGTGAGCGTCTCCTGTTTGGCTAGCCACACCAGCCGTGAATGCCCTTACATACAGACGAAACATATATAATTCAGCATTGTATACATAAACCAATATACAGACATGCTAGTACTTTATAACTTTAAATCTTAGACTGATAAAGCGAATTAAGGGCCAACTGACATGAAAGAACTCCGGATACGATTCTGCCTCGTTCTGCCGTCGTAGACCAGTGACGTAATAAGCCATAACAAGACGGATACAGGAATCCCTAGTAAAGAAAACATCAAAATGAAAGTATTCATATATACCAAAAACGTTTATTATTATTACTTTGTGTACACATTACAATCTATGTATCCATAAGATACACACGAAAAAGTAATTCTTTGGAAAATGTTTATAACCTGATAAAAGCAGAACGATTTCAAAACCGCTTGCAAAATTAATTTCAGTGTTAAGATAAATATGAAATATAGTAGGCACTTTGAGTGCGTTTACCATTGTCTTTAGAAAACTTCTAGGCAGGAAGAATACCCTACTCTTGATGTATTTGGGTATGCAAATGGCATCTTTTACTAAATCTGTTTTAATTATATAACCGTCACAATAGGTATAATTTAATTTTTTTTATGTCTTGCAAATAAAATGGTGAATGTACTGAAAGAAAATGTTTACAATATGACTGTTTTCTCATTTTATAAAATGTTTTCACTTAAAAACTATAGTGTGTGCCTTGTCGAAAGCGTATACCGCACGTAGAGAAATATAGTGTACCTCGACTAGACCTTGTGTAAATCGTATACCGCACGTAGAGATATAGAGTGTACCTTGTCCAGACCTTGTGTAAAGCGTATACCGCGCGTAGAGATGTATAGTGTACCTCGTCTAGACCTTGTGGAAAGCGTATACCGCGCGTAGAGATATATATTGTACCTCGTCTAGACCTTGTAGAAAGCATATAACGTACGTAGAGATATAGAGTGTACCTCGTCTTGACCTTGTGGAAAGCGTATACCGCACGTAGAGATATAGAGTGTACTTCGTCTAGACCTTGTAGAAAGCGTATACCGCGCGTACAGATATATAGTGTACTTCGTCTAGACCTTGTAGAAAGCATATAACGCACGTAGAGATATAGAGTGCACCTCGTCTAGACCTTGTGGAAAGCATATAACACACGTAGAGATATAGAGTGTACCTCGACTAGACCTTGTAGAAAGCGTATAACGCACATAGAGATATAGAGTGTACCTCGACTAGACCTTGTAGAAAGCGTATAACGCACATAGAGATATAGAGTGTACCTCGTCTAGACCTTGTAGAAAGCATATAACACACGTAAAGATATAGAGTGTACCTCGACTAGACCTTGTAGAAAGCATATAATGCACATAGAGATATAGAGTGTACCTCGACTACACCTTGTAGAAAGCATATAACGCACGTAGAGATATAGAGTGTACCTCGACTACACCTTGTAGAAAGCATATAACGTACGTAGAGATATAGAGTGTACCTCGACTACACCTAGTAGAAAGCATATAACGCACGTAGAGATATAGAGTGTACCTCGACTGGACCTTGTAGAAAGCATATAACGCACGTAGAGATATAGAGTGTACCTCGACTGGACCTTGTAGAAAGCATATAACGCACGTAGAGATATAGAGTGTACCTCGTCTAGACCTTGTAGAAAGCATAGAACGAAAGAAGAGATATAGAGTGTACCTCGACAGGACCTTGAAGAAAGTGAATAACGCACGTAGAGATATAGAGTGTACCTCGACTAGACCTTGTAGAAAGCATATAACGCACGTAGAGATATAGAGTGTACCTCGACTAGACCTTGTAGAAAGCATATAACGCATGTAGAGATATAGAGCGTACCTCGACTAGACCTTGTAGAAAGCGTATAACACACTTAGAGATACATGTATAGAGTGTACCTCGACTAAACCTTGTAGAAAGCGTATAACACACGTAGAGATGTAGAGTGTACCTCGACTAAACCTTGTAGAAAGCGTATAACACACGTAGAGATGTAGCTCATTTCCTCAATAGATACTGGAATTAAGAGATTCATGGAGGCGGACAGCAGAATACATCCACCGTAAATCCTGAAATAAAACATTAAAACTTTAGTTCAATAGTTCTACAGTATCTTCTCAATTCATTCTCATTTCATCATGACGTTTATGCTTTGATTGTGAAGGCATGATAGGATGACGCAACTTTGACCATTTGAACTCCAAATTCAATTTTGGCTAGAAAGCACACATAATACTGCCTATGTGTTAAGTCATGCTACTTTCTGTTAGCACTATGTTTAGAGTATGAAGACACACGTTTCCATGACCATGTTTTCAAAACATTTCTAATTATAAAAAGTTTTCAGTTGCACAATACATCTGACAAAACAAGGAATTGATTGATAGATTGTTATTTTACGTCACTCCACGATTATTTCACGTATAATGGTAACGGCATCTGCCTGATGCATTGCACAGAAATTTATATTTTTGCCACGGACCCTCCCGAAGCGGTGAGAGATCTTTTAGTGCTACACCTACCGTGACAGAGGCCTCATTTTAACTGTCTCATCCGAAAGACTTAAATTCATATTTTCGGATTTATAAATTTGTTATAACGCATTTTCATCTAATTTGTGATAACAAATTTCATAAATTGTTAAAACAAATTAAACGGAATATATGAATTTAAGAATTCGATATTTCGAATTTAATTTGTTAAGACGAATTTCAAAATCAAAAACGAATTTAATCCGTTTTAACAAATTCAAGAATTCGTGAAAATGAATTTAATCCGGCTTAACAATTCAAGAATTCGTTATATCAAATTCGAAAATATTTTTGATAGGTCCTAAATGGGCTTCCGTAGTTCCTCATAAGTTTATAAACACGTTGCGAGGTCGCATATAATTCCAACGACTGTGTAACGATAAGGGAGCGCATGCTCAACGCGAACACAACGACCATGTAGCGATAGTCTAGCGTCTTGCAACGTCTTCAACGTGCGCCTACCGACATCGTAACGACTTTGGCGTTCACCTAATGTCTTGAAAACGACCTTAAGGTATTGTTGATATTAAATAACTTTTAACTATTAGATGAATGAAATATTTTCTCCAAATTTTGCATTAGTACTGCATGTTTTTAATATGGTGGAACCTGATTTTTCTCTAAAATACTTAAATCTAGCTATTTTATACCATCAAAACAATATCATGGATTTACTTTTGCATATTATGAGAAACAAAAGAATTAAGTGTCGGAGACACTGGGTGAGGATGTGGATTGCCAGGAGACAAGAGTTTGGAATCTACGATCAACTCATGGTGGAACTTAGAACAGAGGATCCCGCCTCATTCATTAAGTTTCTTTGCATGCCTCTGTCAATGTTTGATGAACTTCAATATCGGTAAGTTATTCGCACCTTGTAGGTCGTTGTCATGTCGTTAGACAAACGTTGCGAGGTAGCTGGTTACGCGTTATAAAAACGTAAACAAGTAAATTGATAAATAGTTTGAACAATATCTATGCGTTGGACACACACTGTCGTCGTCGGGCGAACGTTGTTAATGAGTTACACGGACGTTCTGTGTGCGTTGAGAACGTTACTGCATATTGAATTTTCCGGCCAAACCCCAACGTTTGCCAGCGTGTTGCATTAAAATGAAGGTCGTTTCTCATGCGTTGGCTCAAAAAATCCCAGTGTGACAAGGCCATAAGGAGCAAGGAAACTCCGGCTTGAAGTTGACATCAGTTCATGACCGTTGTCTTTAGAAACATAAATAACTAAGGGTAATGCGGTTTTATGGGTTTATTAATCAATTTATTTATTTATGTATTTATTTATTTATTTATTTATTTATTTATCTAGTTTTCTTTTTGTGAAAAAGATTACGTATAAAAACGAACTTTATACAGTAATGGATAAAAACTATATACTGGCATTGACATTGTGCTCTGTTTGTACATTTCTGTAAAAACAAAATATAGCCAAATGAACTGTAAATTGTCAAAAGTTTTATCAGTTATTTAGAAAGAATGGTCTTATTTTCAATATACACTTTATATAACTGAATGTTTTAGGATAATGCATTTAAAAGTCGACGTACATAAGATTATATAAGGTATCCGCTGGACTGATGATCATGTGCACTAACATTGTTTGAGTAGCTTACCTGTGATTGGACCAAATGGTAGTAAGGTATCCAGCGGGGAGATGTGATACAAAGAATCCTATGTAGAACACAGCATGGATGAAGCCAATCATCCGGGTCGTCCAGTTTACCATAGGCAGCTGAATAAATAACGCAAATATAAGCTACATATTTTCAATACAATAGGTGCTTCTCTTGTGACTTGTATGGCTATGATAATTTTCATTGTTACGTTTTAATGCTACAAAAAGTATCAAACAGTGAGTAAATCGGGCAACAGTCAATCACAGATCATGAGAAAAATAAAGGTAGTGGGAAAAATTAACAATCCCCGTGTAATGGGTTACAAGATCAAGCGTCATGGAAGAGCAATCATCCTCTGCTGACCAGTCACTAGTGTCATGATTCAGGACAAGGTGTCATGGAGAAGGAAAAAAATTATTGACCAGTCACACGTGCCACGGTCAGGGGAATCGGTTGTCATGGAGGAGTAAGCATCCCTTGCAGACCAGTCACACGCGCCGTTAGTCAGGGGTATCAAGTGCCATGAAGGAGTATGCGTTCCCTGCTGACCAGTCACACCCGCCATGAGTCATGGGAATCAAGTGTCATGGAGGAGTATGTATTTCCGGCTGACCAGTCACATGCGCCATGAGTCAGGGATATCAGGTGTCATAGAGGAGTAAGCATCCCCTACTGACCAGTTACACGCGCCATGAGTCAGGGGGATCAGACGTCATGGAGGAGTAAGCATTCCCTGCTGACCAGTCACGCGCGCCGTGAGTCAGGGGTATCACGTGTTATAAAAGAGTAAGCATCCCCTGCGTCATGGGTCAGAAGTATTATTATCGTTATTATAATCATCATTATTATTATTGTTATTTTTATTATTATTTGACCACTGACAAATGACTTTAACATTTGAATCATGTACTTTAAGCATGTCGGTATAGACGGTATTAAAAAAGAGAAAAACTATAAACCTGAAGAAAATTAGAATAAAATTCCTAAATTCTAATGCTTTACAACAAACAAGTGTTTTACGCCTACTTTGGCACAAAAAGAAGTGAACTCAGACCCCCTTCTCCTCGAAAGTGCTCCTCTATTAACCTTATCCCCAGGACACTCGTATAAAATGGAACTGTAAATAGGATTGGACAGCACATGGCACGATACCTAGCATACACTGTGAGTTATGCCCCCTTTACACTGCTTTATTGCGTATTCCCTATGAACCCTTGAATCCTGCAACCCATTTAAAGCATAAAGTTTGCGTTCAACACCACTGTGACAAAATGTCAGATAAAAAACGTAACGTAGAGGCTGTGTTTAATGTTCCTGAAGAATCTCCTGGATCCGCCAATGATCTTCATCTGATGGCAACACATTGTGTCTCAGTACATGCTGAAGGCCCCTGTACCTCGAGGATGTATATTACGTTTTTTTATCTTTAATTAGATATGTAACACATTGAAAAATGTAACACCACAGGTCAATATACGAGAGTATCTTATGCATTGTGGTAATCGTGTAACAAACGTGAAAATGAAAGTGGTGTAAATTCTAGTGAATGGAGATTGATAGAAAGAGATACGAGTGATCTTTATTGACACTTATAGTAGCCAGTTGTCTCTCTAAGATCTCTTGACACACAGAGGGATCTTTATTGACACTTATAGCAGCCAGTTGTCTCTTTAAGATCTCTTTGCATAGTGAGAGATCTTTATTGACACTTATAGCAGCCAGTTGTCTCTTTAAGATCTCTTGACATAGTGAGAGATCTTTATTGACACTTATAGCAGCCAGTTGTCTCTTTAAGATCTCTTGACATAGTGAGGGATCTTTATTGACACTTATAGCAGCCAGTTGTCTCTTTAAGATCTCTTGACATAGTGAGGGATCTTTATTGACACTTATAGCAGCCAGTTGTCTCTTTAAGATCTCTTGACATAGTGAGGGATCTTTATTGACACTTATAGCAGCCAGTTGTCTCTTTAAGATCTCTTTGCATAGTGAGAGATCTTTATTGACACTTATAGCAACCAGTTGTCTCTTTAAGATCTCTTGACATAGTTAGGGATCTTTATTGACACTTATAGTAGCCAGTTGTCTCTTTAAGATCTCTTGACATAGTGAGGGATCTTTATTGACACTTAGAGCAGCCAGTTGTCTCTTTAAGATCTCTTGACATAGTGGGGGATCTTTATTGACACTTATAGCAGCCAGTTGTCTCTTTAAGATCTCTTGACATAGTGAGGGATCTCTATTGACATTTATAGCAGTCAGTTGTCTCTTTAAGATCTCTTGACATAGTGAGGGATCTTTATTGACACTTATAGCAGCCAGTTGTCTCTTTAAGATCTCTTGACACACAGAGGGATCTTTATTGACACTTATAGCAACCAGTTGTCTCTTTAAGATCTCTTGACATAGTGAGGGATCTTTATTGACACTTATAGCAGCCAGTTGTCTCTTTAAGATCTCTTGACACACAGAGGGATCTTTATTGACACTTATAGCAGCCAGTCGTTGTTTTAAGATCTCTTGACATAGTGAGGGATCTTTATTGACACTTATAGCAGCCAGTTGTCTCTTTAAGATCTCTTGACATAGTTAGGGATCTTTATTGACACTTATAGCAGCCAGTTGTCTCTTTAAGATCTCTTGACATAGTGAGGGTTCTTTATTGACACTTATAGCAGCCAATTGTCTCTTTAAGATCTCTTGACATAGTGAGGGATCTTTATTGACACTTATAGCAGCCAGTTGTCTCTTTTAGATCTCTTGACATAGTGAGGAATCTTTATTGACACTTATAGCAGGTAATTGTCACTAAGATCTCTTGACACACAGAGGGATATTCGCACACAAGCTTATAGCACTGTGAGGTCTTTGTTTCAGTTCTCTTGACAGTAAGAGATCTTCACCGAAACACTCATGGGGCCCACCCATAGAAGTAGGTCGACCCCTTCCATATAGTTGAAGTAATTTATATGCTGATCTACCCATAGCAATGAGAGATTTTCGCAGGATACTTTGAGAGAATATGAAACCTTCCAGGACCCCTTGGGGAATGAAGTATCTTACCGGACCCATCCATAGCAATAGACTTTCGTGGAACACTTCCAGGCAGTGCGGAACCCGTCCATAGCATTGAGGGGTCTTTCCAGATCAACTAGATGTCAAGGAACAAGTGATGACACTTAAAGCTGGTCTCTCCCCGTAAAAAGTCGAGATGTTTCGAAATTATTTTTAAGGTCGACCTAAGTCTCGGTCTTTCATGTTGGAGGCCAGCTTTATGTTTATGAATAAGCGGACCAGTAGTGTCCACGATTCTGATTTACACAAACTTGACCCATTTCGCAATCAATAAAGCTTTACGCAAGTTATATCTTATAGTGCAACAACACACATGAAACGTCATGCAGCTGTGGATTGATTGCAATATATATTTATTGAAGCTATATTTAAGATGACAAACCTGGTGCCAGTTTTTACATCAAGGAGTTTATTACAGTCGATATCGATATTAAACTTAAATATGTAATATGTTATTGATAAACGATAAGTCAGTGATATAAGTAAGTTATACTCAGATAAGTCAGTGATATAAGTAAGTTTTACTCAGATAAGTCGGTAAGTCGGTAATATAAGTAAGTTATACTCAGATAAGTCAGTGATATAAGTAAGTTATACTCAGATAAGTCAGTAATATAAGTAAGTTATACTCAGATAAGTCAATAATATAAGTAAGTTATACTCAGATAAGTCAGTAACATAAGTAAGTAATACTCAGATAAGTCAGAAATATAAGTAAGTTATACTCATATAAGTCAGTAATATAAGTAAGTTATACTCAGATAAGTCAGTAACATAAGTAAGTTATACTCAGATAAGTCAGTAATATAAGTAAGTTATACTCAGATAAGTCAGTAACATAAGTAAGTTATACTCAGATAAGTCAGTAACATAAGTAAGTTATACTCAGATAAGTCAGTAACATAAGTAAGTTATACTCAGGTTATCAAGATGCAGATATAGTCCAGAGAGGAGTGATGACGAAGTAAGTTGGCCTTCCCCCAAGCTATTGGAATGTATCCTATGATAATCAATACATTCAAAATTAACATGGAACATGTGCATCTTATCTATCTGCCTCTGTATCACACTGGATCATGTGCATCTTATCTATCTGCCTCTGTATCACACTGGATTATGTGTGAGAATTATTATTGTAATATTGATGTACGACTGTTAGACTTCTTATACAGTATTAGTCCCAGTTAATCTCGTGCATGTAATATGTTTGTACATCACTGGCGGGTGTGGCTGGGTATACATGAGATGCTAAATCATCCACGGCATCTGGAATATCTCGGATTACATGAGATGCTAAAACATCCACGGCATCTAGAATATCTCGGATTACATGAGATGCTAAATCTTCCAAGACACCTTGATTACTTTGGATTACATGAGATGCTAAATCATCCACTGCACCTTGATTACTTTGGATTACATGAGATGCTAAATCTTCCACGACACCTTGATTACTTTGGATTACATGAGATGCTAAATCTTCCAAGACACCTTGATTATTTTGGATTACATGAGATGCTAAATCATCCACTGCACCTTGATTACTTTGGATTACATGAGATGCTAAATCTTCCACGACACCTTGATTACTTTGGATTACATGAGATGCTAAATCTTCCAAGACACCTTGATTATTTTGGATTACATGAGATGCTAAATCATCCACTGCACCTTGATTACTTTGGATTACATGAGATGCTAAATCTTCCACGACACCTTGATTACTTTGGATTACATGAGATGCTAAATCTTCCAAGACACCTTGATTATTTTGGATTACATGAGATGCTAAATCATCCACTGCACCTTGATTACTTTGGATTACATGAGATGCTAAATCTTCCACGACACCTTGATTACTTTGGATTACATGAGATGCTAAATCTTCCAGGACACCTTGATTATTTTGGATTACATGAGATGCTAAATCATCCACTGCACCTTGATTACTTTGGATTACATGAGATGCTAAGTCATCCACTGCACCTTGATTACTTTGGATTACATGAGATGCTAAATCTTCCAAGACACCTTGATTACTTTGGATTACATGAGATGCTAAATCTTCCAAGACACCTTGATTACTTTGGATTACATGAGATGCTAAATCATCCACTGCACCTTGATTACTTTGGATTACATGAGATGCTAAATCTTCCACGACACCTTGATTACTTTGAATTACATGAGATGCTAAATCTTCCAAGACACCTTGATTACTTTGGATTACATGAGATGCTAAATCATCCACTGCACCTTGATTACTTTGGATTACATGAGATGCTAAATCTTCCACGACACCTTGATTACTTTGGATTACATGAGATGCTAAATCTTCCACGGCATTTTGATTACTTTGGATTGCATGAGATGCTAAATCGTCCAAGACACCTTGATTACTTTGGATTACATGAGATGCTAAATCTTCCAAGACACCTTGATTACTTTGGATTACATGAGATGCTAAATCATCCACTGCACCTTGATTACTTTGGATTACATGAGATGCTAAATCTTCCACGACACCTTGATTACTTTGAATTACATGAGATGCTAAATCTTCCAAGACACCTTGATTACTTTGGATTACATGAGATGCTAAATCATCCACTGCACCTTGATTACTTTGGATTACATGAGATGCTAAATCTTCCACGACACCTTGATTACTTTGGATTACATGAGATGCTAAATCTTCCACGGCATTTTGATTACTTTGGATTGCATGAGATGCTAAATCGTCCAAGACACCTTGATTACTTTGGATTACATGAGATGCTAAATCTTCCACGGCACCTTGATTACTTTGGATTACATGAGATGTTATATCATTCGATTGCTCTGACACAGAATCTATCCGTTGGAAGAGTGATAACCAGATCACACAGTATATCACAAAGTATGATATCAAGGCCATCACAATCTGTCCCAAAGTACGATAGCCAGGTCATCACAATCTGTCCCAAGGTATGATATCAAGGCCATCACAATCTGTCCCAAAGTGTGATATTAAGGCCATTCAATCTGTCCCTAAGTACGATAGCCAGGCCACACAATATATCACAAAATGTAATAGTCAGGCCACAAAATATATCTCAAAGTATGATAGCCAGACCACACAATCTATCTCAAAGTATGACAGCCAGACTACACATTATATCTTAAAGTCAGGCCATTTATCTATCTCAAAGTATGATAGCCAGACCACACAATCTATCTCAAAGTATGACAGCTAGACCACACATTATATCTCAAAGTATGATCCAGCCAGACCACACAACCTATTTCAAAGTATGATAGCCAGACTAAATATATCTCAAAGTATGATAGCAAGGCCACTCAATCTATCCGAATGTGTGATAGCCAGACCACAAATCTATCCCAATGTGTGATAGCCAGACCACACAATTTATCTCAAAGTGGAATAGCCAGACCACACGATCTATCTCAAAGTGGGATAGCCAGACCACACAATCTATCTCAAAGTGGGATAGCCAGACCATATAATACAACTCGTCGTAGTGAAATACATCTCTGTGTAACTGCACGGGTCAAAGCATAGTAATTCCATTTCCCATAGGGTCCCATGTTAAATTACCAAACTTCTAGCGAGATTTACACAACATCCTACATTTTAGCTATATATAATCCACATAACAAAATGTTTGTCAGACCCTCTCTACCAGAACTGTAACAGTTTACATTAGGTCGTCCACCTAAATTTCGAGAAAATCATGCTGGAACGGGGTGCCAAAATTCAAATGTAAACAACAACAACAACCCTCTTTTAGGTCATAGAATTTTTACATTAGTGAAATGAGATAAAAATTGTACAGCAGAATCAATCTTTACTTATAGATTGAACAAATAATTTCATCCAATCACAGCCCCTGATACAATGAAATAGTAGTCCCTCCCTACACCACATCAGCCAATCACGACTCTCCTTATTACTGTTCTTTGACCCACGGAGAAGGGCAACCGGAAACCCCTCTGTTTAAGTGTGCAGAAAAAGGAGCTAGAATTCTCTCTGCTTTAGTCTCCAGAAAGGACAACTAAATGCCCCTTTCTCTTTATTTGACAAAACATATAAATATTCTAAAGATATTTTCATGATTCACAAGATTGTTATAAATTCGTAGAACCAACTTAAGTTTCGTGTGATTCCTACTTTCAACTCTATAAGATAGAATAAGTAGTCCTCCAAAGGGAAGTAAAATACACTAAAAGAAACAACACAAACACTCTTTGCCGCAAATTTTCGGCCTCCTGGCCTTTATCAAGCAATTGTTAGAAAAGTACAGAAGAACTATGTAACATCCATCTTTACATATCTAATATAAACAAGCTTCTAAATTCCTATAAACGTTGACGTCATAACGTCATTATTAAGTATGGCATTAAAATAGACTAAACAACAAAATAATACCTTTTCGGTAATGAGGGGGTGTTACTTTGCCGCTATCGCCCGGTCGGTCTGTCGTTCGGTCGGTTGGTCGATCAGATTGTCGGTCGATCGGTCTGGCGGTTGGTCTGTCGATGCGGTTTATATATATATATTTTTTTATATTTATGCTTGTATTATTTTGCTGTTTAGTCTATTTTAATGCCATACTTACGCACGTAATAATGACGTTATGACGTCAACGTTTATAGGAATTTAGAAGCTTGTTTATATTAGATATGTAAAGATGGATGTTACATAGTTCTTCTGTACTTTTCTAACAATTGCTTGATAAAGGCCAGGAGGCCGAAAATTTGCGGCAAAGAGTGTTTGTGTTGTTTCTTTCAACTCTATAGAATCTACAATTTATTCAGGAAGTTGTAAAAACATTTAAGTGACATCATTTAAATTTCTGTTTTGTACAATGGTTAAGTGTTATAACCAAAGAGACACTATAAACTTTAATTACTTAGTATATCTATTATCAGGCTGAGTGTTATAGCCTACAGACACATTGTTTACCTAACTATTGAATCCTTTCTGCAATTATCTAATTGATTTACTCATTTATGTCACCAATCTTTGTTTCTGTTTTACTATAAATTTTCGAAGTCAAACTTGTACGGTAGTTCGGGAGTCAGACTCGCTACTGACAACACCCGACTGGTCACCGCTCCTTGAGTACGATGTCAGAAAAGATTCTAACATAAATCCATTGTTGTTATCCTATTGAAGCACAGTATCGGACTTTAAGTCTCATTTTCTACTTCAACAACGTATACGACATCGTATACACGGGAACAACCGACGGGATTACGGCAACGTCATCCACGCGACATCCACGTCATCATTCCCCGTCCCTCAACGCGTGTACCACATTTAGTATACAGTATTATGACCCAACCTTCGCGGTCATATAAACATACATCGTAAAGTACCCTTTTTATACTATCGAAAAACAAAAAACCCAAACAAACAAAACCCAAGAACCCCACAAAACAAAAAAGAAAAGGAAACCAATAAGCCATAAAACAAAACAAAAAATAATAAAATTTAAAATAAAGAACAGATCCAAAAATAAGAAAATAACAAATACAACAAACAAACAATTAAAAGACCCCCGTGTAAACATCATAGTGGAAAATCACAGATTATCACAAATATGTATGTATGTATGTATGTATGTATGTATGTATGTATGTATGTATGTATGTATGTATGTATGTACGTGCGTACGCACGTACGTACATGTACGTAGGTATGTATACTAAAAATGCATAAAAACTCTTACTCTCCACTTGGCCCGATCAGTTCCGACTTTAGTATGCGCCTGTAAATCCAGGATTGTAATGGCAGCGATGGCCACATTGGTCCGCATGATATAGATAAAAAACATTCCTAGTGCCGTCAAAATGCTGACGAGATATCGTGTTGGTAGATAACATCTACATCCGGCTGCCTCAGCTTCCGGTTCCTCTTCTTCCGGGACGAAACTTTTTTCTCCGTCTATAACTGGAGAGTTTTCTTCCTCCATGTTGACTTTAATCATCTGGCATCATATTTAACATAGCATATCATTAAAGTTCTGACTTCTTCATGCATCAGTCTTTCCTTTTTTACACAATGTCCTGAAAATAAACGGATTACTTGTATCATATCCCAAAATTTTATCTTATGATGCACGCATAATTCATTAAACACGTATGAAATAAGGATGACATAAATGCATTAGACAAATATTTCCAACTTTTCTGTACTCGGTCATCAAATTCTATGGAAACTGGTCTAAAACTCAGGGAAATGATAGTCTACAAATGACGTTTTCATAGAAATTTAATGACGTCATAATTGTTTACGTCAGATACCATCCCAAATGGGAAGTAACTCTGTTAAACGAAAAGAGTGAATAGATATCTTCACGCTGTGTATACTCTTAATATCTTATTTCTGGTATTTTTCTTTTTTTTTTTCAATCAAAGAGAGATCACCTCCAGTGTACTGGGGGGAGGGGGAGGGTGCTAGTATCTTTTAATGAATATTGGGAGGAATCCAGTATTATAGAAATGTGTGTGTTTGATTTTTGCCTTACGTCAGACTAGCGTTATATTACTTACATAGTGAGGGGATCTGTTTGCTGCATCACACAGAAATTTAGATCATATGCAACTGACCCGAAGCAGTGAGGGCGCGCTCAATCTCTACCGTGACATAGGACTTTGACTTTATCCCCGGGAGATTCTAGTCACAAAACAAATATCTTCTCTACTGATCTAAGCCGAATCTTCTTATAACATAGCGGATCTAGAAAGTTTTGAAAAAAAGGGGGGCGGGCGGGTTGCAGTCTCCCATGACTAATGTTACATTCACAGAGCATTTATGTCAAAATTTGAATGAGTGTTTTAATCTGAGGTTCACTGAATTGAGAAATCAGGAAAATTGTGTTTAATCTGAGATTGTTTATCATGAGGGGGGGGGGGGAGTGTTGCAGCCCTAAAAATGGTCGAAAATGACCTTTTGGGGTAAAAATTTTCCGACCATGGGGGAGGGGTTGCAAGCCCTGAAACTCCTCCTCTAAATCCGTCAGTGTTATAAGGACACCCAGGGGAAGTTGATATTATATTCTCAAGGATAACAGCATACTAGAAATGACTACAAATAATTTTAACCTTTTCTTTAATAATTACGGTCAGTGTGGCACTCAACAAGACAGGTTCCTCGTTGGATATTATTAGACTTCAGACATTCTGAGTTAAGATAAGGTGCTTGAGAGGAATGAGTGCAGCATTTCCAAATACATCAATGAGAAAATATTTTCCACGCAATAAGATAAAAAGAGAATATTTGATGAAAAAAGACTGTTTGTAAGAGATAATGTGGTACATCGATTGAAACTAGGCAGAAACATCTGTCGCGAACTGTCTCGGTGGTCCGAGAGAGGAGATGTATAGAAACAACAAGAGAAAGTTAAATATATTTCACTGGCTTTTGTCCCAAGGTTATGTCTGCGTGAAAGAAACGGATATATCACAAAACATCTCTCTGATTAAAATATTGCTTACATGTTGATACAACAACAAAGACAGAGGCAGGTCAAAGACATTCCAAGGACCGTTATATATAGCTATGTCACCTTGGAAACTTTGACATTATACTGTGTCTCTTCCTAGCACTTCCCTAAACCTTTAATGTCGCTAACTTACGCGGTGTCACTTAATCAACACCCTTTAACATTACTAAAACCTAAAATGGGGTCTCCATAGTGACAGAAATAACAAAGATCTATATTATATATAACAGTGACGTATAGACTATGGATGTCATCGTGATTGGTCATAAGATCTATATAACAGTGACATACAGACTATGGATGTCACGGTGATTGGTCATAAGATCTATATAACAGCGACATACAGACTATGGATATCACCGTGATTGGTCATAAGATCTATATAACAGTGACATACAGACTATGCATGTCATCGTGATTGGTCATAAGATCTATATGACAGTGACATGCAGACTATGGATGTCACCGTGATTGGTCATAAGATGTATATAACAGTGACATACAGACTATGGATGTCACCGTGATTGGTCATAAGATCTATATAACAGTGACATATAGACTATGGATGTCACGGTGATTGGTCATAAGATCTATATAACAGTGACATACAGACTATGGATGTCATCGTGATTGGTCATAAGATCTACATAACAGTGACATATAGACTATGGATGTCACGGTGATTGGTCATAAGATCTATATAACAGTGACATACACACCATGGATGTCACGGTGATTGGTCATAAGATCTATATAACAGTGACATACAGACTATGGATGTCACCGTGATTGGTCATAAGATCTATATAACAGTGACATACAGACTATGGATGTCACCGTGATTGGTCATAAGATCTATATAACAGTGACATACAGACTATGGATGTCACGGTGATTGGTCATAAGATCTATATAACAGTGACATACAGACTATGGATGTCACGGTGATTGGTCATAAGATCTATATAACAGTGACATATAGACTATGGATGTCACGGTGATTGGTCATAAGATCTATATAACAGTGACATACAGACTATGGATGTCACGGTGATTGGTCATAAGATCTATATAACAGTGACATACAGACTATGGATGACACGGTGATTGGTCATAAGATCTATATAACAGTGACATACAGACTATGGATGTCACCGTGATTGGTCATAAGATCTATATGACAGTGACATACAGACTATGGATGTCACGGTGATTGGTCATAAGATCTATATAACAGTGACATACAGACTATGGATATCACCGTGATTGGTCATAAAATCTATATAACAGTGACATACAGACTATGGATATCACCGTGATTGGTCATAAGATCTATATAACAGTGACATACAGACTATGGATGTCACGGTCATTGGTCATAAGATCTATATAACAGTGACATACAGACTATGGATGTCACGGTCATTGGTCATAAGATCTATATAACAGTGACATACAGACTATGGATGTCACGGTGATTGGTCATAAGATCTATATAACAGTGACATACAGACCATGGATGTCACCGTGATTGGTCATATGATCTATATAACAGTGACATATTGACTATGGATGTCATGGTGATTAGTCATAAGATGTATATAACAGTGACATACAGACTATGGATGTCATAGTGATTGGTCATATGATCTATATAACAGTGACATATTGACTATGGATGTCATGGTGATTAGTCATAAGATGTATATAACAGTGACATACAGACTATGGATGTCATAGTGATTGGTCATAAGGTCAATATAATAGAGACATACAGACTATGGATTGTACGATCACGTGATCTGCTCTACATGCTAGTAGTGATATGTAAGGCGATGTATTGATGGACAGATTATTGTCTTTCTACGATTAATTCACGTTTATGGCGATGGCATCTACCTGATGCACTGCATTATTACAGCTGAAGCAGCGAGGGATCTTATGCTTGCCATGCTTGCTGTGACATGATATCAGGATGTCACTGTAACTCGTCATGAGGTCTGTAGAATGTCAGAGATTACTGTGACATGATATCAGGATGTCACTGTAACTCGTCATGAGGTATGTAGAATGTCAGAGATTTCTGTGACATGATATCAGGATGTCACTGTAACTCGTCATGAGGTCTGTAGAATATCAGAGATTACTTTGACATGATATCAGGATGTCACTGTGACACGTCATGAGGTCTGTAGAATATCAGAGATTACTGTGACATGATATCAGGATGTCACTGTAACTCGTCATTAGGTCTGTAGAATATCAGAGATTACTGTGACATGATATCAGGATGTCACTGTAACTCGTCATTAGGTCTGTAGAATATCAGAGATTACTGTGACATGATATGAGGATGTCACTGTGACACGTCATTAGGTCTGTGGAATATCAGAGATTACTGTGATATGATATCAGGATGTCACTGTAACTCGTCATGAGGTTTGTAGAATATCAGAGATTACTGTGACATGATATCAGGATGTCACTGTAACTCGTCATGAGGTCTGTAGAATATCAGAGATTACTGTGACATGATATCAGGATGTCACTGTGACACGTCATTAGGTCTGTGGAATATCAGAGATTACTGTGACATGATATCAGGATGTCACTGTAACTCGTCATAAGGTCTGTAGAATATCAGAGATTTCTGTGACATGATATCAGGATGTCACTGTAACTCGTCATGAGGTCTGTAGAATATCAGAGATTACTGTGACATGATATCAGGATGTCACTGTAACTCGTCATTAGGTCTGTAGAATATCAGAGATTACTGTGACATGATATCAGGATGTCACTGTGACACGTCATTAGGTTTGTAGAATATCAGAGATTACTGTGACATGTTATCAGGATGTCACTGTAACTCGTCACTTTTTTTGTAGAATATCAGTGATTACTGTGACAAGTAAATAATGGATGTAATGGTGAGTGATCATTTGCCACTTTGACATTGTGACAAATTATTAGTACATACCATATTGGGTGGATACGATTAGAGGTAGATATATGTAGACATGTATAGATAATGAAAGTAATGTTTCTTCGCCTCAAACGAATTCCTTAGATTTTATATTTCTCATAGGCAGATCTAGACTATTTGAAAAAGGGGGCTGCAGCCTCCTATGACTAATGTTTAGCGCTATTCGGTCCGGAAAAGGGAGTTGCAGCCATAAAAATGGTCGAAAAAAAGTTTTGGTAAAATTTCCCGACCAAAGGGGGATTGCAACCCCTGCGACCCCGCTCTAAATCCGCCAATGTTTCTTTTCATACTAAGTGAACTCATTATAGTTGAGATGGTATGTTTTCCTTTTTCCGGCACATGTCTTAGGCAAAATGGTATATGATAAATAAATTTTCATTTTTCATCTTTCCGAAAGCGTTTATACCATCTACAATCATACTGATCTGAAGAAATACTCAAGTGTTTTATACCATCTACAATCATACTGATCTGAAGAAATACTCAAGTGTTTTATACCATTTACAATCATACTGATCTGAAGAAATACTCAAGTGTTTTATACCATCTACAATCATACTGATCTGAAGAAATACTCAAGTGTTTTATACCATTTACAATCATACTGATCTGAAGAAATACTCAAGTGTTTTATACCATCTACAATCATACTGATCTGAAGAAATACTCAAGTGTTTTATACCATTTACAATCATACTGATCTGAAGAAATACTCAAGTGTTTTATACCATTTACAATCAAACTGATCTGAAGAAATACTTAAGTGTTTTATACCATCTACAATCATACTGATCTGAAGAAATACTCAAGTGTTTTATACCATTTACAATCATACTGATCTGAAGAAATACTCAAGTGTTTTATACCATCTACAATCATACTGATCTGAAGAAATACTCAAGTGTTTCATGACATTTTCTACAGAACAGAACAGTATATACTCAGCATTTCTCCATACATGTATTAGGCAACAAATGACCAGTGTCAAAGTTTATTCACATCTACGTCCACCACATATTTTTCATGTTACGAGTATAAATATTATATACACGAATAATTGAATTGAATATGTATCACGTAAGTGATATTTCGTTATAACGTGACGTGATATCTATATATCATTTACAATATCGTCTGTTTTACACTAAATTGTACAAAACAACCAATTAACTATATGTGTTCTATATATCGACAGAGCAATATAATCATAAAAATACGAATATTTCGATGATTTCTACAGATGTTGTTAAAACATATAATACACCGTACCTTTACTGGGTCGTCATGTAGCATGTCCTCCATAGTTACCCTGAGCCAGTCAGCACTGCTTATAAATAATTATATCTATACGTACAAAGCTAGAAAATGAAGCCTAAAGCTGTCGCTTGCATCAATACAATATTTAATCAAATTAGCTGATCACGTGATGAAACGTCGATATTTTATTGGATTATGCCAGGAGCGCTATGGGTGGGTGGGTTCCATCCTATGTATACAGGTTCAGGCGTGTAGTCAGACCTGAAGTGATATATACCATTGAGCGAGGCTGAAGGTTTCCTTATTTTCATTATTTCAGTGGTGGATAGTCTGTCCTCCTTCAGTAGGAATCCAGGCGTCCGGCGCCATAAACTGAGAATATACTTAAATCATAATTTCATATTCTTTTATTCATCTATGAATTAATAGCTGGGATTTGTATTTTATTGAGTTTTGTTCTATCTAGAAATAGAAATAAACAATTCTGCATGACAATTTGTTTGAACGTATGATAATGGGATAAATTAAAATCAGATATTTGACTTAAGTATTTTCTCAGTTTATGGTCTCGGACCCAGGCGTCCGTGTGTGCCTATGTCGTTTCATGACATCTTCACCACTGAAGAAACGGGTTTTAAATGTAAAAACGGAAGGTTTGACAAAAGCCTGACTGAATAATCCAGTCTACGTTTGTTCATTGTAAAATGTAGATAACCACGGCAAGTAATATCGCCATAAAACTTTTTGGCGTTTTTATGTTCTCCCCACTCCTTCCAATCCATTCCTCCCCGGTAAAATATTATTGTTTCCATTGCTAATGTGAAACTATGGTGCTTATTACGTATTATGACAAAACGTCATGCGCCCTACACTTATTACGTATTATGATATAACGTCATGAGCCCTACACTTATTACGTATTATGATATAACGTCATGAACCCTACACTTATTACGTATTATGATAGAACGTCATGCGCCCTACACTTATTACGTATTATGATAGAACGTCATGCGCCCTACACTTATTACGTATTATGATAGAACGTCATGAGCTCTACACTTATTACGTATTATGATAGAACGTCATGAGTTCTACACTTATTACGTATTATGATAGAACGTCATGAGCTCTACACTTATTACGTATTATGATAGAACGTCATGAACCCTACACTTATTACGTATTATGATAGAACGTCATGAGCCCTACACTTATTACATATTATGATAGAACGTCATGAACCCTACACTTATTACGTATTATGATAGAACGTCATGAGTTCTACACTTATTACGTATCATGATAGAACGTCATGAGTTCTACACTTATTACGTATTATGATAGAACGTCATGAGTTCTACACTTATTACATATTATGATAGAACGTCATGTGCTCTACACTTATTACGTATTATGATAGAACGTCATGCGCCCTACACTTATTACGTATCATGATAGAACGTCATGAGTTCTACACTTATTACGTATCATGATAGAACGTCATGAGTTCTACACTTATTACGTATTATGATAGAACGTCATGAGCCCTACACTTATTCCGTATTATGATAGAACGTCATGCGCCCTACACTTATTACGTATTATGATATAACGTCATGAACCCTACACTTATTACATATTATGATAGAACGTCATGCGCCCTACACTTATTACGTATTATGATGGAACGTCATGAGCTCTACACTTATTACGTATTATGATAGAACGTCATGAGCCCTACACTTATTACGTATTATGATAGAACGTCATGAGCTCTACATTTATTACGTATTATGATAGAACGTCATGAGGTCTACACTTATTACGTATTATGATAGAACGTCATGAGTTCTACACTTATTACGTATTATGATAGAACGTCATGAGTTCTACACTTATTACGTATTATGATAGAACGTTATGCGCCCTACACTTATTACGTATTATGATAGAACGTCATGAGCTCTACACTTATTACGTATTATGATAGAACGTCATGAGCCCTACACTTATTACGTATTATGATAGAACGTCATGAGTTCTACACTTATTACGTATTATGATAGAACGTTATGCGCCCTACACTTATTACGTATTATGATAGAACGTCATGAGCTCTACACTTATTACGTATTATGATAGAACGTCATGAGTTCTACACTTATTACGTATTATGATAGAACGTCATGAGCTCTACACTTATTACGTATTATGATAGAACGTTATGCGCCCTACACTTATTACATATTATGATGGAACGTCATGAGCCCTACACTTATTACGTATTATGATAGAACGTCATGAGTTCTACACTTATTACGTATTATGATAGAACGTCATGAGCTCTACACTTATTACGTATTATGATAGAACGTAATGAGCCCTACACTTATTACATATTATAATAGAACGTCATGAGCTTTACACTTATTACGTATTATGATAGAACGTCATGAGCTCTACACTTATTACGTATTATGATAGAACGTCATGAGCCCTACACTTATTACATATTATGATAGAACGTCATGAGCTCTACATTTATTACGTATTATGATAGAACGTCATGAGCTCTACACTTATTACGTATTATGATAGAACGTAATGAGCCCTAAACTAATTACGTATTCTGATAGAACGTCATGCGCCCTACACTTATTACGTATCATGATAGAACGTCATGAGCCCTACACTTATTACGTATTATGATAGAACGTTATGCGCCCTACACTTATTACATATTATGATGGAACGTCATGAGCCCTACACTTATTACGTATTATGATGGAACGTCATGAGCCCTACACTTATAACGTATTATGATAGAACGTCATGAGTTCTACACTTATTACGTATTATGATAGAACGTCATGAGCTCTACACTTATTACGTATTATGATAGAACGTCATGAGCTCTACACTTATTACGTATTATGATAGAACGTCATGAGCTCTACATTTATTACGTATTATGATAGAACGTCATGAGCCCTACATTTATTACGTATTATGATAGAACGTCATGAGCTCTACACTTATTACGTATTATGATAGAACGTCATGAGCTCTACACTTATTACGTATTATGATAGAACGTCATGAGCCCTACATTTATTACGTATTATGATAGAACGTCATGAGCTCTACACTTATTACGTATTATGATAGAACGTCATGAGCCCTACACTTATTACATATTATGATAGAACGTCATGAGTTCTACACTTATTACGTATTATGATAGAACGTCATGCGCCCTACACTTATTACGTATTATGATAGAACGTCATGAGCCCTATACTTATTACGTATTATGATAGAACGTAATGAGCTCTACACTTATTACGTATTATGATAGAACGTCATGAGGTCTGCACTTATTACGTATTATGATAGAACGTCATGAGCCCTACACTTATTACATATTATAATAGAACGTCATGAGCTTTACACTTATTACGTATTATGATAGAACGTCATGAGCTCTACACTTATTACGTATTATGATAGAACGTCATGAGCCCTACACTTATTACGTATTATGATAGAACGTCATGAGCTCTACATTTATTACGTATTATGATAGAACGTCATGAGCTCTACACTTATTACGTATTATGATAGAACGTAATGAGCCCTAAACTAATTACGTATTCTGATAGAACGTCATGCGCCCTACACTTATTACGTATTATGATAGAACGTCATGAGCCCTACACTTATTACGTATTATGATAGAATGTAATGAGTTCTACACTTATTACGTATTATGATAGAACGTCATGCGCCCTACACTTATAACGTATTATGATAGAACGTCATGAGCTCTACACTTATTACGTATTATGATAGAACGTCATGAGCCCTACACTTATTACATATTATGATAGAACGTCATGAGTTCTACACTTATTACGTATTATGATAGAACGTCATGAGCTCTACACTTATTACGTATTATGATAGAACGTAATGAGCCCTAAACTAATTACGTATTCTGATAGAACGTCATGCGCCCTACACTTATTACGTATTATGATAGAACGTCATGAGCCCTACACTTATTACGTATTATGATAGAATGTAATGAGTTCTACACTTATTACGTATTATGATAGAACGTCATGCGCCCTACACTTATAACGTATTATGATAGAACGTCATGAGCTCTACACTTATTACGTATTATGATAGAACGTCATGAGCCCTACACTTATTACATATTATGATAGAACGTCATGAGTTCTACACTTATTACGTATCATGATAGAACGTCATGAGTTCTACACTTATTACGTATTATGATAGAACGTCATGAGCCCTATACTTATTACGTATTATGATAGAACGTAATGAGCTCTACACTTATTACGTATTATGATAGAACGTCATGAGGTCTGCACTTATTACGTATTATGATAGAACGTCATGAGCCCTACACTTATTACATATTATAATAGAACGTCATTAGCTCTACACTTATTACATATTATGATAGAACGTCATGAGCTCTACACTTATTACGTATTATGATAGAACGTCATGAGCTCTACACTTATTACATATTATGATAGAACGTCATGAGTTCTACACTTATTACGTATTATGATAGAACGTCATGAGTTCTACACTTATTACGTATTATGATAGAACGTCATGAGCCCTACACTTATTACATATTATGATAGAACGTAATGAGCCCTAAACGAATTACGTATTCTGATAGAACGTCATGCGCCCTACACTTATTACGTATTATGATAGAACGTCATGAGCCCTACACTTATTACGTATTATGATAGAACGTCATGCGCCCTACACTTATTACGTATTCTGATAGAACGTCATGCGCCCTACACTTATTACGTATTATGATAGAACGTCATGAGCCCTACACTTATTACGTATTATGATAGAACGTCATGAGCTCTACACTTATTACGTATTATGATAGAACGTCATGAGCCCTACATTTATTACGTATTATGATAGAACGTCATGAGCTCTACACTTATTACGTATTATGATAGAACGTCATGAGCCCTACACTTATTACATATTATGATAGAACGTCATGAGTTCTACACTTATTACGTATTATGATAGAACGTCATGCGCCCTACACTTATTACGTATTATGATAGAACGTCATGAGCCCTATACTTATTACGTATTATGATAGAACGTCATGCGCCCTACACTTATTACGTATTATGATAGAACGTCATGAGCCCTACACTTATTACGTATTATGATAGAACGTCATGAGCCCTACACTTATTACGTATTATGATATAACGTAATGAGCTCTACACTTATTACGTATTATGATAGAACGTCATGCGCCCTACACTTATTACGTATTATGATATAACGTAATGAGCTCTACACTTATTACGTATTATGATAGAACGTCATGCGCCCTACACTTATTACGTATTATGATAGAACGTCATGAGCCCTATACTTATTACGTATTATGATAGAACGTCATGCGCCCTACACTTATTACGTATTATGATAGAACGTCATGAGCCCTACACTTATTACGTATTATGATATAACGTAATGAGCTCTACACTTATTACGTATTATGATAGAACGTCATGCGCCCTACACTTATTACGTATTATGATAGAACGTCATGAGCCCTATACTTATTACGTATTATGATAGAACGTCATGCGCCCTACACTTATTACGTATTATGATAGAACGTCATGCGCCCTACACTTATTACGTATTATGATAGAATGTAATGAGTTCTACACTTATAACGTATTATGATAGAACGTCATGAGCTCTACACTTATTACGTATTATGATAGAACGTCATGCGCCCTACACTTATTACGTATTATGATAGAACGTCATGCGCCCTACACTTATTACGTATTATGATAGAACGTCATGAGCTCTACACTTATTACGTATTATGATAGAACGTCATGAGCTCTACACTTATTACGTATTATGATAGAACGTCATGCGCCCTACACTTATTACGTATTATGATAGAACGTCATGAGCTCTACACTTATTACGTATTATGATAGAACGTCATGAGCCCTACACTTATTACGTATTATGATAGAATGTAATGAGTTCTACACTTATTACGTATTATGATAGAACGTCATGCGCCCTACACTTATAACGTATTATGATAGAACGTCATGAGCCCTACACTTATTACGTATTATGATAGAACGTCATGAGCTCTACACTTATTACGTATTATGATAGAACGTAATGAGCTCTACACTTATTACGTATTATGATAGAACGTCATGAGTTCTACACTTATTACGTATTATGATAGAACGTCATGCGCCCTACACTTATTACGTATTATGATAGAACGTCATGCGCCCTACACTTATAACGTATTATGATAGAACGTCATGAACCCTACACTTATTACGTATCATGATAGAACGTCATGCGCCCTACACTTATTACGTATTATGATAGAACGTAATGAGCTCTACACTTATTACGTATTATGATAGAACGTCATGAGGTCTGCACTTATTACGTATTATGATAGAACGTCATGAGCCCTACACTTATTACATATTATAATAGAACGTCATTAGCTCTACACTTATTACATATTATGATAGAACGTCATGAGCTCTACACTTATTACGTATTATGATAGAACGTCATGAGCTCTACACTTATTACATATTATGATAGAACGTCATGAGTTCTACACTTATTACGTATTATGATAGAACGTCATGAGCCCTACACTTATTACGTATTATGATAGAACGTAATGAGCCCTAAACTAATTACGTATTCTGATAGAACGTCATGCGCCCTACACTTATTACGTATTATGATAGAACGTCATGAGCCCTACACTTATTACGTATTATGATAGAACGTCATGCGCCCTACACTTATTACGTATTATGATAGAACGTAATGAGCTCTACACTTATTACGTATTATGATAGAACGTCATGAGCCCTACACTTATTACGTATTATGATAAAACGTCATGCGCCCTACACTTGAACAGTGCCATTGCGGCACTCAGAGCAACCTATTTTACGGTGAACCCTTCTAATGAACCTGGTGAACTAAAAAGTGATGCCAAGAACTCCGGAGGAGACTGAATTGTCTGTCTACCATTCGCTTCAGGACCCTGAACATTCAACATCTCATGGAATGCCATGACAATAACTCCCGAGGAGTCTGGGGATTGCCTGTCTACCAGTCGCTTCAGGACCCTGAACATTCAACATCTCATGGAATGTCATGACAATAACTCCCGAGGAGTCTGGGGATTGCCTGTCTACCAGTCGCTTCAGGACCCTGAACATTCAACGTCTCATGGAATGTCATGACAATAACTCCCGAGGAGTCTGGGGATTGCCTGTCTACCAGTCGCTTCAGGACCCTGTACATTCAACATCTCATGGAATGTCATGACAATAACTCCCGAGGAGTCTGGGGATTGCCTGTCTACCAGTCGCTTCAGGACCCTGAACATTCAACATCTCATGGAATATCATGACAATAACTCCCGAAGAGTCTGGGGATTGCCTGTCTACCAGTCGCGTCAGGACCCTGAACATTTAACGTCTCATGGAATGTCATGACAATAACTCCCGAGGAGTCTGGGGATTGCCTGTCTACCAGTCGCTTCAGGACCCTGAACATTCAACATCTCATGGAATGTCATGACAATAACTCCCGAGGAGTCTGGGGATTGCCTGTCTACCAGTCGCTTCAGGACCCTGAACATTCAACATCTCATGGAATGTCATGACAATAGCTCCCGAGGAGTCTGAGGATTGCCTGTCTACCAGTCGCTTCAGGACCCTAAACATTCAACGTCTCATGGAATGTCATGACAATAACTCCCGAAGAGTCTGGGGATTGCCTTCTACCAGTCGCTTCAGGATCCTGAATATTCAACATCTCATGGAATGTCATGACAATAAGATTAAGCATAAATGAATTATAATTCAAAAGTTTTTGCTTTGATATTAAAACGCATATTGCTATTCAATTTATGATGGTATGTGTTTGCATATATACTGTCAATGCATTGCGCATTTTAAGCTTTCGGTTTATTAGGTACTGAAAGTCATATAACATGTAATGAACACATGGATATAGGTGCGAAATGTTATCAAAATACAAATTTAAATATCATTTCTGAATGTACTGGATGACGCTTGGATTGTATTAAAACTTTGTAATGACTTGGCGGATGACCAAACATTAGGAATTCATGAACAGATAAATAAGTCATGTATTCAATGAGTGATGCAAGTAGAAAAAACTGCCAAAAATACAAAAGTAGGAGGTAACCTGACCTTGTTTTTTTTTAATTTTCAAAAACAGACAAATAAATCGATATGTTCTATGACAAGAATTGAGGTTAACGGGCAGCTAGACGGAGAGATGAACATTATGTATAGTAAGAAGATTTGTTTTTCCCTCGCTCATCTGTTTGAAATCATCTGGTAATCCGTCCAAAGGGAGAGAAATCTAGATGTATATGTGCATATGAGGTTGATATGATGTTTTGTCGCTCAAAATTGCGCCATTCTATCGTGACGTAGCCTTACGATCAAAATTAAGTTTCAAAATTGAACACTGAAGTTAAAGAGGGTTTAGGTCAAATGCGCGTAAAACTTGACGGTCAAGGTCAAAGGATCATTGATCATGGTATCAATGGAAAGGTCTTACAAGAACAAAAACAAGTGTGAAATATGAAAGTCCTAGTTTCCAATAAAAAGATTTACGACTAGGGACTGAATTCTTGAAATGTAAATCAAATTTGAAGGCCAGGGTCACAAGGTCGAATATTATGAAACATATAGAAAGTTCTTGCCACAAGAAATACGCATGGGAAATATGAATGCGAAGGTTGATAGTGATGAAAAGTTATGTCCAATGTTAAAGTCGTCAACAGACAAACATACAGACAGAGCAAAAACAATATGCTCCCAAACTATCGATTCAGGGTATAATAAATATTAAATGATGTAGCAGTCGTCATTAATTTCTGACCGATTTGGAAATAATTTTATTTTGTATAAGACAGCAAATGTTAATGACCGTCGTTTTTGTTTTATACTCCATAGATTGGTTAGGTTCTTTAGGCACGCCCACTACCGGAAATACTTACAAGATGTATTCTTCCGCTTTCGTTGTTGCATTCAGTATACGTAGAGAGATGAATTTATTGTTGTAATTATTTTTGTATTCGCTGATGTGTGTACCGCGTCAAACCATATTATTTGCAAAATTGTTAAAGATAATCCTTAATTTACTGAGGGTCGTCAAGTAGTATGTCAAGTAGTAGTTACTATTACTACTAGTAGCATGGAATGAAATATAAGTTTAAAAGGAAAAAGATTTATTGGGGCGTCATAACTAAATTAACGTTTGACAATTTATTTATAACACTGTTATAAAAAAGTGTGCCAAAATGTGCGAAGTCGGACATTTGGTGGCTAGATAGGCGATCGTCTTCCTATGCAATCATAAATAAAGAACGAGGAACTTAAAGGTAAATCTGCCTATTGTTTGTGCGCATCAAGAGCAACGCGTTAGTATGACGTTTCCCGCGATAATTTAACGTCGTTAGATTCAAAATGGCGTCGCGTTACATGCGCGGATCCAGAATTTTTTGTCAGAGGGGGTCCAACCAAAAAAGGTAAATTTTTCTCTTAGACGACCCTGAGGTCGTAAGTTCGAACACCAAATAACCCTACCTGTCCATGGCCAGGTTGCCCGACAGGAGGTCAAGCCAGCTTCAAATATCGCCTGCATATCGACAAGTCGTCACATGTATGACAGAAATATCGTCGACTGTGACGATAACCGACAATAAAACAAACAAGCCGTCATTTGTCTGGTAACAACTTACCAGTGTCCCCATGTGATATTCGTGTTCCTCGAACCCTATGCCTTTCAGGTGATCCACTCAAATCAGGGTGTATAGATTCAATAATTTACTTGTACTAAGCAAAGGAAGAGATTCGACTTAACTATATGAAGAAATTTGGAGACACACAGAGTATGACAAAAGGCGCCGCAGCTGCAAAACTGGCTTGGAGAAAATCAGCAAAAATGATGTGTGAATTGTTTATTATCCTGCCTCCATGAGGCTCGGAAAAAATGGTAGGGCTGTTGATTTTTTTTTTTTTTTTTGGTTTCCCTCCCGAATGCTCCATATTACACTCCGAAATCGATTACTTTCGTAAGAAGTTTATTATAGAAAGAAAGTATTGATGTCACTCAGTGATATTTCAGTTACATGTATAAAAGTGAATGAACATGAACGTCTATTTTCCAAATTGTGACTGCTGCCGGGCTCCCATTAACAGCTTATAGTCTGCTGTGCCGTGCTTATACTCCAACACGGGCAACATGACGTCAGCGCGCTCTAACATCTTGCAATTGACCGTTCCATTTATGCGCGAAAAATTGATAAATCAGATGACGTCACAATACTTTACACCTCGGTCATACCTCGGACAAACATTGAAAATGTATTGTGACGTCACTAAATCCAATAAATATTCCGCGAAAACGATGGGTCAATTGTAGACATATCCACACACGATAAGGGCACCCCGAGACTCGAACACCGATCCACCGGTCCAGACAGCATACCATTTAGTCAAATCCACAGTGCAGCCAGAATAGCACTCGAAGTCGGGCTTTCCACGACTTTCTATTTTGCTTATATAAATTAAATATTAAAAAAGTAAGTATATCAGTCAAACGGCTTAGATTACACACCACCAAGTACTTTGTTGCTCGAATAATTTTATCAGTTTTCAAAATACATAACTGTAGTATATCAGTCAAACGGCTTAGATTACACACCACCAAGTACTTTGTTGCTCGAATAATTTTATCAGTTTTTAAAATACATAACTGTATATTTATATACAACGTATATCACCTAAAAATGACAATGTTGTAACGTATAATGAAGTCCTTTTTTTCGTGTACGCACTGGACACGGATTTTAATATAATCACACAAACATATATAACCCGTATTAGCTGCATATATATATAGATATGCACATGTACGTTTCTCATAATAGTGCTAAGCACAATATGACCATAAAAATACACTATGACATCAAGGGAATTACCTCTTACGCTACGCTAACGCACGTCACGGATTTATGGAATCTACGCGTCATATTTCGGGCATTATCTTCATTGCAATCTAGACGACCCCCGTATTTCTTTGCATTTACGGTAGCGGACAGACTTTAGCATGAATTATGTACACACCCATGAATTTCTTGTCAGTAGTTTTTTTCAAAATACAACAAATGCCACCAGATACCAATTTATGTGAAAATCCGTAAAAATTCGTATTTCTTAAAACTTTCATCAATAGAAATCATAAGAATGATTGTAATATAACTGATAAACATCACACCCGAAAATATTGCGAAATCTAAAATAAATCAACAGAAATATTTTAGCAGTGGGAGGTGCCGTCCGTTGGACGGCGCTTGTGTACTATCAGTTAGAAACATCGATTGGAGTTAGAACCTTATGACGTCACAATAACGTACCATTGTTTTTTACGTCATTTTTGTGAGAATATGTTTTATTTCCTCCCTAAATATTACGACCGCAGTTAATAGCGGTAGGCCTACCTCCCATTAGAGGACAGATGAAAATGCTCAAAAATGCTTTTTTTATTGTTTCCCCTTGATGGCGCAGATGATTTCTTCAAGGGATGCGTGGTGACGCCTTATTTTCTTTTCGGAATTGAATTCAGTATAGATTCGATATGTACCATGCCAAATATCATTAACTTCTTGTCAGTAATGGGAGATACCGCCATTAACTGCGATCCCATTGGCAAATTTACCTTTAACTCTACTGTACTGCATACCTTACCCAGAGACATAAATACACTGTTGTATGTTTCTGCCTTACCGTAATATGCAGAGAGCCAGAAATGTTTTATGATAGACGGAAAATGACCTAAATGAATCATCGTATAATATCGATATCCATATTTACCTGACGATTCTTGCATACTCAGAACATCTTCATGTATGAACGACAATGACTAGCTATGACGTCATATAAAACATCATGAAACAAATGACGTCATATTTCACGTCATGTTTAAGTACATTGTAAGGTTTACAATACATATGCAAGACAGTGTGTTCCAATATAATAATGAAACATTTAGTTATTTTAGGAGTTTATCTTGCGCTTGTTAGAGAAGTCTACACAGAGGATCATGCGTTGCGGATAAAGCGTTGGGAGAAACCTAAGGAGATATTGGAGACGCCATCAGAACACAAATTTAGCTGGGTAGACCCGTATCGCAAACTCAATCCACAAATAGAGTCTTTGATAAATAATCCAAAGCAGAAGAAACTCAGAATGGTGGGAAATTTTTTAGCAGCGTATAAATATTTTGAGTTAGATCAACGATACCTTGTTTTGAAAAGTGAGGAATATATACAACCGAGATTCTACAAACATTTTCCGATACCTCGTCTGCGGTCATTGCACCGTGATGTGGTGAAGGCCTGCGAGAGAGGACCGATACAGTGCATCGACGAGGTGTACTCAAAGGCGAAAATCAGCAAATCTGCCGTGCATTTACATCGTAGTTACTATTATGGCAACCGAAATATGAAAGAATTCTATCCATTCCGATCTCCGGTGGAGTTTTTTCGTTACAGAGTGACGGCATCCTACTATCTTTGTTGGTACACGGACAGACAAGAAGACGTTATGGCGTATACATCCGGGGGTCATTGTCTACAGAACGTTAGTCTGATGTTAGAAGCCAAAGGTACTAAGGTGGATGATTTCCGCGGAAGGTATGCCGGTGCGCAGATGACGGTTTCGCCATTTACTTGCTCATTTCTGTGGTTTTGTCCAGATCCTTGTTACGGAAAATCAACAAATGGCAACGTGTCATCCTCAGAGTCTGCTAAAAAGGACAAGAGAAATCCTTGTAGAAAACTCCACGATAAATCATGTTATTGGGTGGTTGGACAGAATTCTAATTTCGAAGATTTGATGAGAAACAAGTTCAATTATACTTGTAATTGTACGAGTGAACGTGAAGGATTTAAATGGACCCCGCTCTATGGAATATGTATCGACCGTGATGAATGTTATGACGCAGTGGCAACCTGTCCGGAGCAAAAGATTTGTCGAAATACGATTGGCTCCTACATGTGCACGTGCAGGCGAGGATTTGCTGAAAATTTTTTGACAGGTCAGTGTGAGAAAAGTGAACTTTTTCGAGCGTCAGAGTATAAAAGCATAACTCTTCGTAAAAAAACGCCAGTAAAAAGTCTCGGACGAAAATTTATAGAACTCCTTCTGGGGATATCAAATGGAGGAATTTGTTTCAAAAGCTCTCTTCACAACTTTATCATTAGTACTGTAGTGTATATTGATTTTGCATTTAAACATATTTGACTTAATTATGTTTTTCATTTGGTCAGTTGAGATACACTGATAACGCATGGGAAATTGTCATACACTATTGTTGTATTTAGGAAGCCATAGATATGTAACATTTAATAAAACTGCCCTTACGAAATGCCAGATTCTGAATTTGAATTTTAATATAAGTCTGCGCTCGAATTATCTCGTGAACGCAATGAATGTGAGACGTTCAACGCCTTGATGACCGCATACGTCATGTTTTATGAATAAGTAATTAAGATGTGTGATCGTCATTATTATGAATTAGAACTGATGTGGAACATGTGGAGTTCTGTGAATCTTTTGTTTCTATTTGTGTCGGTCAGGTCGTGGCCGTACTATGCTCCGCTACTGCCCAATGCGGACAGTGTACCAAATCCGTGTAATCCATCCAAGATCTGGATCGGGCTGGGTCATATGGGCGATCTAGGCTCCGGTCCGAGGAATGCCTTTGGTCTGGATTTCGCTAGACTGAATTTCGTAAGTACATTTTAATTTGTTTGTATTGGAGTAAATTTCTATTTGTTCTAGTTATTTGTAATTTCAGTCAATGACTTGTTCTCAACAGTCTATTCTTATTGGTGTGTTCTGTTCATTAATATGGGTACAAAGTTCTCCGCCGGCAAATGTACTTAAAGATAAACACCAATTAGTATGTATTCGTCCACACTTTTATTGTAAATGTTGCACTAAACACAGACTTTTTTTATGATTAAAATTTGTTTAATTTTCGATAAGTGTCATAAACATTGCGTAATTCTAAATAATGAAAGTCTATCGACTGCTTAGAACAACAGGAACTATTGTTGATAATTGTTTTAGCATTTGATCAAAAGAAGGATAAAAAAGGTTACATAGCAATGCTTGTGTGAAATAACAGCTATTTAGATAGACAAGAATGAATACATAAATCACGTATCATCCATGAAGCTTCGTTTTTGTTCACATTACACTACGGTAACTATGGTAATTTTCATTGTCATGTCCTCCCATGCATGAGTACCCTCCAGTAAACGTCGTGGTATATATGACGTCATTATTATTTACGCCGCCGTGACAGCTGGTATATTGTATCAAAACAAAGTAGTTATAAGACTGCAGAACATAAAAACCTAAAGTGTATGATGTATTAATTCTCTTTTCATATGCCAATGTAACACATTGTGATATAACTGCAGTGCACTTTCTTCCCGGCCAGAGATATGTAGTACTTAATGGTGAGGTAAAAGACGAGCCCGCGCCATGCCGGATTGGTATACATATATGTAGCCGAGGTAAAATTCCGAGAGGCGCACAACTGGAAATTCTGCTTTCTTTTTTCGATCTATTGTTTGCCACGCCGACCGTGGAAAAAAAACAACCCCAAAATACCTCCCCCCACCCCCCCCCCCCCCAAAAAAAACTTTAACAAAACACCCTCCTTACCCCCCCCCCCCCCCAAAAAAAAAAAAAACCACAAACAAAAAAAAAAAAACAAACAAAAACAAACAAATAAAAAAAAAAAAACAAAAACGAAACAAAACAAAAACAAACAAAACCAAAATGAGCACATAAACCACTTGTGCCAAAATTTAAAAGTGGACACACGAGTTTCCTTTGCCCTCCCCATATGTCTTGCGCCCTTGCCTATATGATGGTGGCCAGCGGTTAGTGCAAGGTGGAAGCAAAGTGTACACATTAAAACAATGACCTTTCACTTTCGGTAAGTGTATTGTACACAGACAGACCTACTTGGCAAGTATATTGTACACCATCAGACCTCCAATTGACCTTTCACATTCGGCAAGTATATATTGTACACTGCCAGGCCTCGCAGTGACCTTTCACATTCGGCAAGTATATTGTACACTGCCAGACCTCCAATTGGCCTTTCACATTCGGCAAGTATATTGTACACTGCCAGACATTGACCTATCACATTAGGCAAGTATATTATACAGTACACTACAACACCTCCCAGTGACCGTGTATAGGAAACAGATGTTATGTTTTAGTTCAAGCCGGCGTGGCCTAGTGGCATCGCTCTCGTCTCCTGATCGGGAGGCCGGGGTTCGAGTCCCGCTCTGGTCATGTCGGTATCCTGTCTTTCGGATGAGACAGTAAAAACCGAGACCCCGTGTCGTGGTATGCATGGCACGTTAAAGATCCCTCACTGCTTCGGGTGGGTCCGTTGCAAAGGTAAAAATTTGTATGCCCCGCATCAGGCAGATGCCGTCACCATATACGTGAAATATTCGTGGTGTGACGTGAAACAAAAATCAATCAATCAATCAGTATGTTTTAGTTCATGTATAAAGTACCTGTTCTTATGAAGTGCATGTAGATAGTCGCTAGTTCTATGAGGTGCATGCAGAAAGTTGCTGTCTCTTTGAACTTCATGTATACAGACATGAACTACGAAGTGCATGCAGATAGTCGCTGTTTTTATTAATTCCGTGTTTATACATGTAGACGTGAACTATGAAGCGCATGTCGTTTGTCGATGTTTTATGTTCACCTTAAATGACATACATATGTGACATAAACGTGTATCTTGTATATGAAGCAGAAGTTATGTTTCAGAATAGTTGTCAATCAAAAAGTGGTTTGTTTTAATATATCGGGTCAGTACTGCTATATACAAACACTGACAAGAAATCTGGTCTAAATATAGACATAGCCTAACTGATTTGTAGACATGTCTTTTTTGTTAAGAAAGGGAATATGCTGTTTGCTGAATATTGTAAAGAGGATATAAATAAGCTTAATATAGGTTTGGCGTCCAGTGAACTATAGAATATACACTGCATGAGTAATAATCGTTCTCTTCAGATATTCTAGAATTCCCCCCTTCATTACTTTGTACAAAATAGTCGCCATAAGTTGTAAAGTAGTAAGGGAACAGTGACAAGATCAATGGAGTGTGAGCGATCAGAATTACGGGTTTAACACAGTACAGAAATCTTTATACATTTGAATTTAGGACTTATAGACAGTTAATAAATCCTTACCCTGTCATTCGAGTTATCAGTGACCAAATAAACGAAAAAGCAACATTTAACTCTAGATATTACATTCTGAATCAAATGGTTTCTCTAAAGTATATAATCATTGGTGTTCTGCAATGCAACTGTGTCTTCGTACTTAATATATTCTACAATAGATAACGTTCTATATTCGGTATGACTGTATCATTATATATATTATTCATCGACACGGCTTATATCGGGAGGGATTCGTATCAGGCGTAGGCACAAACACACCCAATGTTATCAATGTAGCCATACATTAGTTCAGACACGGCATACGTTAGCAATCTAGCCACACATTAGATAATAATACACGGCATACGTTAGCAATCTAGCCACGCATTAGTTCAGACACGACATACGTTAGCAATCTAGCCACGCATTAGTTCAGACATGGCATACTTTAGCAATCTAGCCACGCATTAGTTAATACACGGCATACGTTAGCAATCTAGCCACACCTTGGTTCAGACACGGCATACGTTAGCTATCTAGCCACACATTAGTTTAGACACGGCATACGTTAGCAATCTAGCCACACATTAGTTAATACACGGCATACGTTAGCAATCTAGCCACACATTAGTTAATACACGGCATACGTTAGCAATCTAGCCACACATTAGTTTAGGCATGGCATACGTTAGCAATCTAGCCACACATTAGTTCAGACACGGCATACGTTAGCAATCTAGCCACACCTTGGTTCAGACACGGCATACGTTAGCTATCTAGCCACACATTAGTTTAGGCACGGCATGCGTTAGCAATCTAGCCACACATTAGTTCAGACACGGCATACGTTAGCAATCTAGCCACACATTAGTTCAGACATGGCATACGTTAGCAATCTAGCCATGCATTAGTTCAGACATGGCATACGTTAGCAATCTTGCCACAAATTAGTTCAGACACAGCATACGTTAGCAATCTAGTCACACATTAGTTCAGACACGGCATACGTTAGCAATCTAACCACACATTAGTTCAGACACGGCATACGTTAGCAATCTAGCCACGCATTAGTTCAGACACGGCATACGTTAGCAATCTAGCCACGCATTAGTTCAGACACGGCATACTTTAGCAATCTAGCCACGCATTAGTTAATACACGGCATACGTTAGCAATCTAGCCACACCTTGGTTCAGACACGGCATACGTTAGCTATCTAGCCACACATTAGTTTAGACACGGCATACGTTAGCAATCTAGCCACACATTAGTTAATACACGGCATACGTTAGCAATCTAGCCACACATTAGTTAATACACGGCATACGTTAGCAATCTAGCCACACATTAGTTTAGGCACGGCATACGTTAGCAATCTAGCCACACATTAGTTCAGACACGGCATACGTTAGCAATCTAGCCACACCTTGGTTCAGACATTAGTTCATACACGGCATACGTTAGCAATCTAACCACACATTAGTTCAGACATGGCATACGTTAGCAATCTAGCCATGCATTAGTTCAGACATGGCATACGTTAGCAATCTTGCCACACATTAGTTCAGACACAGCATACGTTAGCAATCTAGTCACACATTAGTTCAGACACGGCATACGTTAGCAATCTAACCACACATTAGTTCAGACACGGCATACGTTAGCAATCTAGCCACGCATTAGTTCAGACACGGCATACGTTAGCAATCTAGTCACACATTAGTTCAGACACGGCATACGTTAGCAATCTAGCCACACATTAGTTCAGACACGACATACGTTAGCAATCAAGTCACGCAAAAGTGCATGCCCGACACGCGTTAGAATACTAGTCAAACATTAGTTCATGCAAGGCACACGTTAGGAATCAAATTATGTAAAAGTGCATGTCCGACACACGTTAGAATACTAGTACACATTAGTTCATGCACGGCACACGTTAGCAATCAAGTCACGCAAAAGTGCATGCCCGACACACGCTAGAATACTAGTTACACGTTAGTTCATGCACGGCACACGGTAGCAATCAAATCACGTAAAAGTGCAAGCCCGATGTACGTTAGAATACTAGTCACACAATAGTTCATGCACAGCACACGTTAGCAATCAAGTCACGTAAAAATGCATGCCCGGCATACGTTAGCAATCAAGACACGTAAAAGTGCATGCCTGGTACACGTTAGAATACTAGTCACACATTACTTCATGCACAGCACACGTTAGCAATCAAGTCACGTAAAAGTACATGCCCGACACACGTTAGAAATCTAGCGAGGCATTACTTCATACTGGGCACATATTAGCTATTTAGTCACACATTAGCTATTTAGTCACGCATTTGCAATTAAGTCACACATTAGTTGAATTCATTCGTATTTTCATGGTTTAGCAATGAAGGAAAATTAGTTTAGTTAATATGAATCAGTAAAGGTAGTGTCTGTACTGTTTGATTAAACTGTATCATTTCCCGGATGTTGAAATGACTCATGACAATGACATCACTCCTAGGACGTTGAAATGACTCGTGATAATGGCATCATTCATTGAATTTTGAAATGAGTCGCGACTATGGCATCACTCATCGGACGTTGAAATGACTTGTGACTATAACATCATTCCTGGTATATTGAGATGACCTGAGACTATGACAGTGTCAGTAGATCTTCACAGAATAATATTTCTTTAGGTTTATAGATATTATTTTCATTTGCCACAGGAATGGTCGAAGGAGTTGTGTATGGCGGACTCCGATGGTGACGGCAGGTCAAATGGTTTAGAGCTCGGGGATCCAGATTGTCTCTGGACTCCTACAAACGGCCATGAATTATTACCAGCTTTTTCAAATCCAGGTAAAAGCTAAAGTTGTCACACCACCCAGGTAGAAACTAAACAAGAGTCAGGTAAAGGTTTACTGCTTCACTCACTTTCGATCTGTACTTCTGTAGAAATTTATCAAAACATCCAGGCAAAGGTTCGACACATCAGTGCCTTCCAATTAGTACATCAGTGGTAGAATTGTCACATACAATACAGGTAGATATGTACTTCAATAAAAAAAAATTGTCACACACTCAAATAAAGCTGATTATATCAGTGACTTCCAGTCTGTACTTCACTGGAGACTTGTCCCACCAATCTCAGGTAAAGGCTTACGTATTAGCTGCCTGTATGTCTACTGTATGGCTGCTTGTCGTTTGTATGGCTGTTTGTATGTCACCTGTATGGCTGTTTGTCGCCAGCTGTATGTCTATTGTTTGTATGACTGACTGTGTCCTATATGACTGTGTGCCGTTTGTATGACTGATGTTTGTATGGCTGACTGTTTGTCACTTGTATGGCTGTGTGTAGTGTGTATGGCTATATGTCGTTTGTATGGCCATTTGTCGTTTATATGGCTCTCTGTCGCCTGTATGACTGTGTGTCGTTAGTATGACTGTGTGTAGTGTGTATGGCTATATGTCGTTTGTATGGCCATTTGTCGTTTATATGATGGCTCTCTGTCGCCTGTATGACTGTGTGTCGTTAGTATGACTGTGTGTAGTGTGTATGGCTATATGTCGTTTGTATGGCCATTTGTCGTTTATATGGCTCTCTGTCGCCTGTATGATAGTGTGTCGTCATATGGCTGTGTGTCGTCAGTATGACTGACTGTCGCCTGTATGACTGTGTGTCGTTAGTATGGCTGTGTGTAGTGTGTATGGCTATATGTCGTTTGTATGGCTATTTGTCGTTTATATGGCTCTCTGTCGCCTGTATGACTGTGTGTCGTCAGTATGGCTGTGTGTCGTCAGTATGGCTGTGTGTCGTCAGTATGGCTGTCTATTGTTTGTATGACTGACTTTCGCCAGTATAACTGTGTCGTCTGCATGACTGTTTGTTATTTGTATGGTTATCTGTCGTCTGTATGACTGTTTGTTATTTGTATGGTTATCTGTCGTTTGTATAGCTGACTATGCCGCCTGTATGACTGTATGTCGTCTATATGGCTACCTATCATTTGTATGACAGTCTGAATGTCACCTGTATATCTATTTGTGTATTGTTTGTGTGTCTGACATAGGCGATCTTTATGTTAAAACAAAATTTATTGACCATGTAATTCTAATATATGTGTTAGATGATAATTTCTAGCTTCTTTGCGTGGTTGCTATACCCTTCTCTCACTTCAGGGGTATGTGATCCATGGGACAGTCCACACTGCAGGAACATGAACGGCTCCATCACATGTGATAAAACAGAAATGTGTGAAACCACACACGAACCAGGTAAGTGCACGATGCAGCATGTTACATTATAAAATACATTGTAAGATACTTCTTGACATATTAATATGTTAAAAATAGTGCCATTACTTAAGAATATGCTAAAAATAGTGCCATTAATTAAGAATATGCTAAAATAGTGCCATTAGTAGCATTACTCAGAATATGACATTATATAGAATAATTGCATTCCAAATTTTGTGTACATGTGTGAGTGAACAAATGTTCTTGCTCTTCACTATATATGTATGCACGTCTACGAATTAGGATGAGTCAAGATTTATATATTATTTCAGTAAGGATAACTTATCATGGATTGAATTGTTGTATTTGATCCATTTGGGGGGGGGGGGGTGTTAACTTGCAATAATTTTGGATACGGACGTGTGGCTGGAGTCGCTGGCACCCTACCCATTCATATGTTGAGCGAAGTGTATAGCATACCCATTCATCTACTGACCATAGTGAAAAGCATACCAATTCTAGTGCAAAAATATCTTCTCTTGCAATCTCCACCTGCGTTTTACCTATTCATACATTTTGTGATTTGAAAGATACTCATTGATATATATTTGAAGGGAAAATTATACCCATTAATATATTGGGTGGTCTTAAAAGCATATCCCCTTCCAGCCGCACGTCTGTATATACCTTTATATAGGAAGTTAACATCCCCCCTCCCCCTCCCCCCGCGTGATATGATCTTAATTACCGCTTCTTGATAGGTATGAAGCAGATCGACTTACAACTCAATAACGTGTTGATACCTGATGCGGAGTGGACATTTGCTTGTCAGATCTTCGATCTGCCAACAGACAGCGATTATCACATGGTAGCCGGTCAGCCAATCATAGACAAGAGTGCTACGATACTCGGAGGCATCGGAGTGTTCGGCTGTGGTAGGTCCATAGAAAAAAAACATTCATTAGCACAATCGGAGTGTTCGACTGTGGTAGGTTAATAGAACTAAAATCATTCATTACCAGAATCAGAGTGTTCGACTGTGGTAGGTCCACACAACTAAAATCATTCATTAGCACATGCAGTAGGTCAAGTCTGTTTTACTTTGCAACAACATGGCGGATTCCAAAGAAATTTGTCAAGGAGGTGCATTGAGTCTTGATATCTTTATAAATTCACAAATCATTATCAGTATATCACGCCGACTTTCTCTGAGCATCCTCACGAGTCAAAGTGATGCGCTACTTAAACTCTCTCTATCCCCTTGACTGATTGCATTCAGATGTCGCGGGTTTTGATGGTGTCGCCTAACGAAAAGTATTCAATCTACTACTTACCAAATGGTCAATGACATTAAGCCTGACTTAGCCAACTTTGTAGTGAAAAAAACCCAAACCAATGATGGTGACAATCATCTGCTCTGTGTATCGAAAAAATTCTGAAAGGTTTTTTTTTCTTTTTTTTGTAGAAAGCTTGAAAGATTTTCAATCGATAGGCACATAGGCTTAAATGAAAGGGGAAGACGTTTTCCTTCTGTCGACCACATGCGCTAGATCTATTATTTTCATTTTGTCACACGGGTTGTTTTAAGGCCTCTGATTCGTTCATGTGCGAAGCAAGTGAACCATTTACGAATTGGCCCTCGAACTTTGAATGCAAACAGTCAACGGGAGAGAGTTTACGTAGTACACCCCTTTGACTCGTGAAGATGTTTGCTGAGTTGACACTTTCGGTTAGTTGACAATTTCTGTATATAGTGAATTGACACTTTCGTTAAATTGACACTTTCTGTTAGTTGACACTTTCTTTAAACGAAACTGACTTCATTTCGGCTATAGACCTTGTAACAAAAAGTCTACTGAAAGAAAAGTAGTTTGGCGTAGTAGCTCGGTATGAACGTTTTCTGGAATTATTTCAAATATGTATCAGTCGTGTTTTTTACGTCTTCTGTTTAAAATACAAGTTTATATATATATATATATATATATATATATATATATATATATATATATATATATATATATATATATATATATAACTGCAACTCATTTCAAGATGATGGTACGCACTTTTGCTGATCGCTTGCATTATTTACAGACACGCTTTAAATAAATATTTCTGTGAAGATCGTTAATAAAGTTATAAGCAACCACCTCCTGTCGATGGGTAACTTTACCAAAACAATATTAGTTTTCAATATTTCGAAGATACAGCCCCTTCACTGTTTAGAAAATTTCTGTACCTGCCGCTGATAATAGACCACTTGATAGTTCTTCTCGGATGGTTTGACGTACTCGTTGTTATGTTTTTTATGCGCCCGTCAAAGAGGACGTATTATGGTATGGCAATGTCCGTCCGCTATGGGACGCGATAACTTATGTAAACATTAGTGGTTTTTCATGAAACTTATACAGAATCCTTAAATAAAATAGAAGAAAAGCCTTTTCGATTGTGGGTCTTACGTCTTGTAGTTAGAGAGAAGCGTTCTTTTGTCGTAAACTGTAATTATAGTGTCAACTGAGGATCGTCAATGAACATGAAAATCAAATGGTGGTGCTAAATCCAAAAATACCAAACAGGTTATTTATTTTATATAGGTGCAAAGGAAATGTATCGCTAAGGTCACGTTGCAAAGAAAAAAAAAAAAAGATACGTCGTAAAGTGTCGAAAAATGTGCTTAAAACGCAACTACTAAAACAATCTATGTTTATATTTTTTCGTTTCTCGGGTGCAATTTGAATATCTTTATCAGGCATATTTGGACACTTAATGAAGAGTGCCCAGTACACTGGTACCGAAAATGACATAGCTTTCATTTAAAAATGTACTTCCTTTCTAGTATATCAGATCTATTTCCATAACTAACATAGCATTAGCTGTCACATTTAATTACGTCTGAATTAATTTTCAGATTTCAAATAAAGTACATGTATTTAGATTTCCATGGATATCTTGCCACGAGTAAAACCTCAATTGCCTTTCTGCGTATTTGTAAACGCGAACACTCTCAGCTGAGTATCTTCGTACCAGGGATTCCTTCATCATAATAGATTATCCACCTTCCTGATATATTCATCTTAATTTTAATTTACATCAACCAATAGTAATCAAAGTACCTCAACAGACTTACCTCTCAGTAAGATAATCCTGTCCAGATATAGTTCAAATACACTTTTTGTGTTGCACGTGAAAGTTCTACTGAACAGCTGAAGATCTGAAAGTTAATGATTTCGAGATATGATTGTTGAATTCATTAATTGAAATCAAAGAAACAGAATTTCAGGGAAAAAATTCAGGAACTCATTGTTATTGTAGTGATTTTACCGTATAAAGACAATTTGTTTTCTTCTCTAGTCTATGTTACACCTGTCCGACACGATATAGCCTATTCTATGCGAACACTCCTTTGCAATGCTTTTAGTTTTCAACATGCGTCATCAATTACAGTGACGAATCCAGGGCATCCTTTGCCTAAGTTAGAAAACCGATTTTGTCTATTGTAACAAAATATACAATACAACAATACAAGGAGTTTGTGCGAGTCACTGATGGTGACGGTAATAGTGAAGGGCGTTTTGATACATCCAAATAATCCACCATTGGATTATGTTAGGCCTATCCTTAGAGCATTCCAAAGAAAAGACTTTCGTTGTGCGGGATCCAGAAAATTTTAATCAATGTATTCTGGGATGTATGGCTTACAGAGTACTTCTGGTTTGGGGAAATCTATTGTAAAGATAGTGTTGTAGTTCTTTCGCGTTTTATGCTTTATATGGAATATCGTACAAATATACTTTTATATGTGGCATAGTCTCCTCACTACATGTATAGTGATTACAGATACGCCATGAAAAGCTATGTACAGCTAGCCCGAATATTTGCCGCCGGCAAATATTTAATAGTGTCGACCACGGGGTTTACACATTATTAGCTGGAACAGCCCTTCACAGATATCTACTTCGTCTTCGAAATTTATTTTTCAGATCCGAATCACCCACGATTAAGTTTCTCCGGACGTCCATTTCACTGCTCAGCCAACCCTAAGCCTCCCTGCCAAGATCTCATCTCCTTGCTGAGTGCCGAACAGAACGGCACGTGTTTACCACGAAATGTGGGTATCACTGTAGGGCGGAGTGGCTACAAGCAGGTGCTACTCAGAGTAAGTCTCACCTTGATCATTGTAGTAACGTCGGTATCACTGTAGGGCGGAGTGGCTACAAGCAGGTGCTACTCAGAGTAAGTCTCACCTTGATCATTGTAGTAACGTCGGTATCACTGTAGGGCGGAGTGGCTACAAGCAGGTGCTACTCGGCGTAAGTCTCACCTTGATCATTGTAGTAACGTCGGTATCACTGTAGGGCGGAGTGGCTACAAGCAGGTGCTACTCAGGGTAAGTCTCAGCTTGATCATTGTAGTAACGTCGGTATCACTGTAGGGCGGAGTGGCTACAAACAGGTGCTACTTAGCGTAAGTCTCACCTTGATCATTGTAGTAACGTCGGTATCACTGTAGGGCGGAGTGGCTACAAGCAGGTGCTACTCAGGGTAAGTCTCACCCTGATCATTGTAGTAACGTCAGTATCACTGTAGGGCGGAGTGGCTACAGGCAGGTCTACTCAGTGTAAGTCTCACCTTGATCATTGTAGTAACGTCGGTATCACTGTAGGGCGGAGTGGCTACAAGCAGGTGCTACTCAGCGTAAGTCTCACCTTGATCATTGTAGTAACGTCGGTATCACTGTAGGGTGGAGTGGCTACAAGCAGGTGCTACTCAGCGTAAGTCTCACCTTGATCATTGTAGTAACGTCGGTATCACTGTAGGGCGGAGTGGCTACAAGCAGGTGCTACTCAGCGTAAGTCTCACCTTGATCATTGTAGTAACGTCGGTATCAATGTAGGGCGGAGTGGCTACAAGCAGGTGCTACTCAGCGTAAGTCTCACCTTGATCATTGTAGTACCGTCGGTATCACTGTAGGGTGGAGTGGCTACAAGCAGGTGCTACTCAGCGTAAGTCTCACCTTGATCATTGTAGTAACGTCGGTATCACTGTAGGGCGGAGTGGCTACAAGCAGGTGCTACTCAGCGTAAGTCTCACCTTGATCATTGTAGTAACGTCGGTATCACTGTAGGGCGGGGTGGCTACAAGCAGGTGCTACTCAGTGTAAGTCTCACCCTGATCATTGTAGTAACGTCGGTATCACTGTAGGGCGGAGTGGCTACAAGCAGGTGCTACTCAGTGTAAGTCTCACCTTGATCATTGTAGTAATGTGGGTATCACTGTAGGGCGGAGTGGCTACAAGCAGGTGCTACTTAGCGTAAGTCTCACCTTGATCATTGTAGTAACGTCGGTATCACTGTAGGGCGGAGTGGCTACAAGCAGGTGCTACTCAGCGTAAGTCTCACCTTGATCATTGTAGTAACGTCGGTATCACTGTAGGGCGGAGTGGCTACAAACAGGTGCTACTCAGCGTAAGTCTCACCTTGATCATTGTAGTACCGTCGGTATCACTGTAGGGTGGAGTGGCTACAAGCAGGTGCTACTCAGCGTAAGTCTCACCTTGATCATTGTAGTAACGTCGGTATCACTGTAGGGCGGAGTGGCTACAAGCAGGTGCTACTCAGCGTAAGTCTCACCTTCATCATTGTAGTAACGTCGGTATCACTGTAGGGCGGAGTGGCTACAAGCAGGTGCTACTCAGTGTAAGTCTCACCCTGATCATTGTAGTAACGTCGGTATCACTGTAGGGCGGAGTGGCTACAAGCAGGTGCTACTCAGTGTAAGTCTCACCTTGATCATTGTAGTAACGTCGGTATCACTGTAGGGCGGAGTGGCTACAAGCAGGTGCTACTCAGCGTAAGTCTCACCTTGATCATTGTAGTAACGTCGGTATCACTGTAGGGCGGAGTGGCTACAAGCAGGTGCTACTCAGCGTAAGTCTCACCTTGATCATTGTAGTAACGTCGGTATCACTGTAGGGCGGAGTGGCTACAAGCAGGTGCTACTCAGCGTAAGTCTCACCTTGATCATTGTAGTAACGTCGGTATCACTGTAGGGCGGAGTGGCTACAAGCAGGTGCTACTCAGTGTAAGTCTCACCTTGATCATTGTAGTAACGTCGGTATCACTGTAGGGCGGAGTGGCTACAAGCAGGTGCTACTCAGGGTAAGTCTCACCCTTGATCATTGTAGTAACGTCGGTATCACTGTAGGGCGGAGTGGCTACAAGCAGGTGCTACTCAGCGTAAGTCTCACCTTGATCATTGTAGTAACGTCGGTATCACTGTAGGGCGGAGTGGCTACAAGCAGGTGCTACTCAGGGTAAGTCTCACCCTGATCATTGTAGTAACGTCAGTATCACTGTAGGGCGGAGTGGCTACAAGCAGGTGCTACTCAGCGTAAGTCTCACCCTGATCATTGTAGTAACGACAGTATCACTGTAGGGCGGAGTGGCTACAAGCAGGTGCTACTCAGCGTAAGTCTCACCTTGATCATTGTAGTAACGTCGATATCACTGTAGGGTGGAGTGGCTACAAGCAGGTGCTACTCAGCGTAAGTCTCACCTTGATCATTGTAGTAACGTCGATATCACTGTAGGGCGGAGTGGCTACAAGCAGGTGCTACTCAGCGTAAGTCTCACCTTGATCATTGTAGTACCGTCGGTATCACTGTAGGGTGGAGTGGCTACAAGCAGGTGCTACTCAGCGTAAGTCTCACCTTGATCATTGTAGTACCGTCGGTATCACTGTAGGGCGGAGTGGCTACAAGCAGGTGCTACTCAGCGTAAGTCTCACCTTGATCATTGTAGTAACGTCGGTATCACTGTAGGGCGGAGTGGCTACAAGCAGGTGCTACTCAGGGTAAGTCTCACCTTGATCATTGTAGTAACGTCGGTATCACTGTAGGGCGGAGTGGCTACAAGCAGGTGCTACTCAGCGTAAGTCTCACCTTGATCATTGTAGTAACGTCGGTATCACTGTAGGGTGGAGTGGCTACAAGCAGGTGCTACTCAGCGTAAATCTCACCTTGATCATTGTAGTAACGTCGGTATCACTGTAGGGTGGAGTGGCTACAAGCAGGTGCTACTCAGCGTAAGTCTCACCTTGATCATTGTAGTAACGTCGGTATCACTGTAGGGTGGAGTGGCTACAAGCAGGTGCTACTCAGCGTAAGTCTCACCTTGATCATTGTAGTAACGTCGGTATCACTGTAGGGCGGAGTGGCTACAAGCAGGTGCTACTCAGCGTAAGTCTCACCTTGATCATTGTAGTAACGTCGGTATCACTGTAGGGCGGAGTGGCTACAAGCAGGTGCTACTCAGTGTAAGTCTCACCCTGATCATTGTAGTAACGTTGCTATCACTGTAGGGCGGAGTGGCTACAAGCAGGTGCTACTCAGTGTAAGTCTCACCTTGATCATTGTAGTAATGTGGGTATCACTGTAGGGCGGAGTGGCTACAAGCAGGTGCTACTCAGCGTAAGTCTCACCTTGATCATTGTAGTAACGTCGGTATCACTGTAGGGCGGAGTGGCTACAAGCAGGTGCTACTTAGCGTAAGTCTCACCTTGATCATTGTAGTAACGTTTGTATCACTGTAGGGCGGAGTGGCTACAAGCAGGTGCTACTCAGCGTAAGTCTCACCCTGATCATTGTAGTAACGTCGGTATCACTGTAGGGCGGAGTGGCTACAAGCAGGTGCTACTCAGGGTAAGTCTCACCTTGATCATTGTAGTAACGTCGGTATCACTGTAGGGCGGAGTGGCTACAAGCAGGTGCTACTCAGGGTAAGTCTCACCTTGATCATTGTAGTAACGTCAGTATCACTGTAGGGCGGAGTGGCTACAAGCAGGTGCTACTCAGCGTAAGTCTCACCTTGATCATTGTAGTAACGTCGGTATCACTGTAGGGTGGAGTGGCTACAAGCAGGTGCTACTCAGGGTAAGTCTCACCCTGATCATTGTAGTAACGTCAGTATCACTGTAGGGCGGAGTGGCTACAAGCAGGTGCTACTCAGCGTAAGTCTCACCTTGATCATTGTAGTAACGTCGATATCACTGTAGGGCGGAGTGGCTACAAGCAGGTGCTACTCAGCGTAAGTCTCACCTTGATCATTGTAGTAACGTCGGTATCACTGTAGGGTGGAGTGGCTACAAGCAGGTGCTACTCAGCGTAAGTCTCACCTTGATCATTGTAGTAACGTCGGTATCACTGTAGGGTGGAGTGGCTACAAGCAGGTGCTACTCAGCGTAAATCTCACCTTGATCATTGTAGTAACGTCGGTATCAATGTAGGGTGGAGTGGCTACAAGCAGGTGCTACTCAGCGTAAGTCTCACCTTGATCATTGTAGTACCGTCGGTATCACTGTAGGGTGGAGTGGCTACAAGCAGGTGCTACTCAGCGTAAGTCTCACCTTGATCAGTGTAGTAACGTCGGTATCACTGTAGGGAGGAGTGGCTACAAGCAGGTGCTACTCAGCGTAAGTCTCACCTTGATCATTGTAGTAACGTCGGTATCACTGTAGGGCGGAGTGGCTACAAGCAGGTGCTACTCAGTGTAAGTCTCACCTTGATCATTGTAGTAACGTCGGTATCACTGTAGGGCGGAGTGGCTACAAGCAGGTGCTACTCAGTGTAAGTCTCACCTTGATCATTGTAGTTACGTTTGTATCACTGTAGGGCGGAGTGGCTACAAGCAGGTGCCACTCGGCGTAAGTCTCACCCTGATCATTGTAGTAACGTCGGTATCATTGTAGGGCGGAGTGGCTACAAGCAGGTGCTACTCGGCGTAAGTCTCACCTTGATCATTGTAGTAACGTTTGTATCACTGTAGGGCGGAGTGGCTACAAACAGGTGCTACTCAGGGTAAGTCTCACCCTGATCATTGTAGTAACGTCGGTATCACTGTAGGGCGGAGTGGCTACAAGCAGGTGTTACTCAGGGTAAGTCTTACCTTGATCATTGTAGTAACGTCGGTATCACTGTAGGGCGGAGTGGCTACAAGCAGGTGCTACTCAGGGTAAGTCTCACCCTGATCATTGTAGTAACGTCAGTATCACTGTAGGGCGGAGTGGCTACAAGCAGGTGCTACTCAGCGTAAGTCTCACCTTGATCATTGTAGTAACGTCGGTATCACTGTAGGGTGGAGTGGCTAGAAGCAGGTGCTACTCAGGGTAAGTCTCACCCTGATCATTGTAGTAACGTCAGTATCACTGTAGGGCGGAGTGGCTACAAGCAGGTGCTACTCAGCTTAAGTCTCACCTTGATCATTGTAGTAACGTCGATATCACTGTAGGGCGGAGTGGCTACAAGCAGGTGCTACTCAGCGTAAGTCTCACCTTGATCATTGTAGTAACGTCGGTATCACTGTAGGGCGGAGTGGCTACAAGCAGGTGCTACTCAGTGTAAGTCTCACCCTGATCATTGTAGTAATGTGGGTATCACTGTAGGGCGGAGTGGCTACAAGCAGGTGCTACTCAGCGTAAGTCTCACCTTGATCATTGTAGTAACGTCGGTATCACTGTAGGGCGGAGTGGCTACAAGCAGGTGCTACTTAGCGTAAGTCTCACCTTGATCATTGTAGTAACGTTTGTATCACTGTAGGGCGGAGTGGCTACAAACAGGGGCTACTCAGGGTAAGTCTCACCCTGATCATTGTAGTAACGTCGGTATCACTGTAGGGCGGAGTGGCTACAAGCAGGTGCTACTCAGGGTAAGTCTCACCTTGATCATTGTAGTAACGTCGGTATCACTGTAGGGCGGAGTGGCTACAAGCAGGTGCTACTCAGGGTAAGTCTCACCCTGATCATTGTAGTAACGTCAGTATCACTGTAGGGCGGAGTGGCTACAAGCAGGTGCTACTCAGCGTAAGTCTCACCTTGATCATTGTAGTAACGTCGGTATCACTGTAGGGTGGAGTGGCTACAAGCAGGTGCTACTCAGGGTAAGTCTCACCCTGATCATTGTAGTAACGTCAGTATCACTGTAGGGCGGAGTGGCTACAAGCAGGTGCTACTCAGCGTAAGTCTCACCTTGATCATTGTAGTAACGTCGATATCACTGTAGGGCGGAGTGGCTACAAGCAGGTGCTACTCAGCGTAAGTCTCACCTTGATCATTGTAGTAACGTCGGTATCACTGTAGGGCGGAGTGGCTACAAGCAGGTGCTACTCAGTGTAAGTCTCACCTTGATCATTGTAGTAATGTGGGTATCACTGTAGGGCGGAGTGGCTACAAGCAGGTGCTACTCAGCGTAAGTCTCACCTTGATCATTGTAGTAACGTCGGTATCACTGTAGGGCGGAGTGGCTACAAGCAGGTGCTACTTAGCGTAAGTCTCACCTTGATCATTGTAGTAACGTTTGTATCACTGTAGGGCGGAGTGGCTACAAACAGGGGCTACTCAGTGTAAGTCTCACCTTGATCATTGTAGTAACGTCGGTATCATTGTAGGGCGGAGTGGCTACAAGCAGGTGCTACTCTGGGTAAGTCTCACCTTGATCATTGTAGTAACGTTTGTATCACTGTAAGGCGGAGTGGCTACAAGCAGGTGCTACTCAGCGTAAGTCTCACCTTGATCATTGTAGTAACGTCGGTATCACTGTAGGGCGGAGTGGCTACAAGCAGGTGCTACTCAGCGTAAGTCTCACCCTGATCATTGTAGTAACGTCGGTATCACTGTAGGGCGGAGTGGCTACAAGCAGGTGCTACTCAGGGTAAGTCTCACATTAATCCTTTTAGTACCGTTGGTATCACTGTGGGGCAGAGTGGCTACAAGCAGGTGCTACTCTGGGTAAGTCTCACGTTGATCTTTTCGGTAAAGTCGGTATTACTGTATGGCGGAGTGGCTATAAGCAGATGCTACTGGGTAAGCCTCACGTCGATCATTCCAGTAACAGTCCAGGGCGTAGGAAGGGAACAACTATTTGATTTAAATGGGGATTTGTGAGCCGTATTTTTGTAGAGGCAGATATTTTGTGGTCAATATTCAGAGTCGGATCATCTTTAACATTTAGCGTACGTAGAGGGGAGGAGGGGGAGTGGTTTGTTGTATTATAACAATTCGGTGGTCGAAGTTTTCGGAAGCCCTTCGGACCACTACCATGTATAGTACACCTCCCATTTTCAATAAACCCTGTCCGGAATATTGTTTAGGGCATTTGGCCGGAAAATTTATTTTTCCAATTTTGCGCGGTAAATTTTTCTTTGCAAAGTTTTCCACCCCCTCCCCCGTTATAAAAATCAAAACGTTGTTCCCTAATTGCGTGGAGTTCCTTCTCTGGGCGAATCTAGTGCTGATTCTCTTTATCTTGTCCATGTGGATCCTCAAATTTGGAAAAAGAAAGAAGGGAACAAAAATTCCAGGTTAAAGGTATGAACACAAGCACACTAAGTGGAATAATGAAGAGGTATTCAGAACTATATCTAGTGTTGTTCTATCGGTCGGTAAATAAGAAATATATTCATCTGCAGAGTTTAAGTGGGAAGAACATGTATTGGTAACAAAACAGTTTGGATGACGTTGGTCAACATATCTGCCTGATGTTAAATCGCTGTAGAGACTTCTCATTGACTTTATTTCGTAAATGATCATAATGTTGGTGGTAAAAGAAGGCGTGTTTTCTTTGTGTGATTTGTACTGAGAATCCTCATTGATCATTTTTCATGCCAATCTCAGTACATATCCATAGGGTATATATCTTAATCCTATACCACAACAAGAGGTTGATGAGGAATTGAAAGTGTTTCTACTAAATCCTGTAATTTCTTTTTTGTCTTTGGGAACTTTCATACAATTCTATGCTGAGATATAATAACATGTGAGGTGTTCCAGTTGAATCGCATATTTAAACATGACCTCGCTTCATGGATATTGTACACTGAGTAAATAATACTTACCTTACTACCTGTGAGATGGCAGAACGATGCACAGTTCACCTATATGTATATGTATATATATAATTTTTCATGATGACCGCATAAATGTTTGTTGCTTTTGTTGATAGTTACTTTATATACCAAACTTTCATTACATTAATATCAATATTTAATTATATAATTTCACTATACGCAACTGAACATTTTGTAAACAGTATTAATGAGTTGGCAAATATAAATGAATGATTAATTGATTAAATAAATGAATGAATAACTAGAGCTGTCCTAACGGGATAGATCCCCCCCTCCCGCGCGGCAGCAAAGTTGAAACATGCAATAATTCATCCCAAGATACATCACTGGTATTAGTGTAATGGGTGTCCCATTTGCACATTTTGAGGTATAATGAATGAAAAGAATCTGGTTTGTATGTACTCTCACCTTGACCTTGTAGATATGACCTTGGTTCAAGGTCATTACACATCCATGGGTCATGGACAACAATTGTGTAAAATATAATGTCCCTCCAAACTAAAAGGAAGAAGTACGACTCAGATAACAATTCTGGCTATGTATGCACTGTGACTTTGACCTTGTAGATATGACCTTGGTTCAAGGTTGTGGCACACCTTTGGGTCATGAACAACAATTGTGTAAAATATTGTCTCCCTCCAAAGTAAAAGGAAGAAGTTATGGCTCGGACAAATTTCATGGACAGGCAGACGGACGGACACACAGACGGACAACATGCTCCGTATAATGTTATACACACTTTTGGATCATGGAAAACAATTGTGTGAAATATTATCCAGATCCTAAATAGCAGTAAGCAGCTATGACATGTACAAGGATTTTGACAAAGCCCGCACTGTGACCTTGACCTTGGAGATATGACCTTGAGTCAAGGTCATGACATACTCTTGGGTCATAGGCATTAATTGTGTGATATATTATCCAAATCGATCTTGGCAGTAAGAAATTATGGTCTGGACAAGGAGTTTTGCTATATGTGCAGTGTGACATTGACCTTGAAGATATGACATTTGATTGAGGTCATGACACACCCTTGGGTCATGTATAACAATTGCGTGAAATGTTATGCAGATCCAACATAGCAGTAAGGAGTTATGGCCCGGACAAGGATTTCGACCATGTGTGCTCTGTGACCTTGACCTTTGAGATATGATCTTGAGTCAAGATCATTACACACCCTTGGGTCATGGACAACAATTGTGTGAAATATTATCCTGGATAATAATCCAACTTGGCAGTAGGAAGTTATGGCCAGGACAAAGAGTTTGAGTATGTATGCACTGTGACCTTGAAGATATGACCTTGACTTAAGGTCATGGCACATTCTTTGGTCATAGACAACAATTGTGTGAAATGGCATTCAGATCCGACGAAGGGGTAAGAAGTTATGGCCCGGACAAGAATATAATTTTTGCTACATTGTATGTGTGCACTGTGACCTTGACTTTGAAGATATGACCATGGGTGAAGGTCATGACACACTCTTGGGTCATGTACAACAATTGTGTGAAATATTATTCAGATCCGACAAGGGGGTAAGAAACTTTGCTTGCGGGGGGATATAAAAAAGAGAAATAAATGAGTAAATGAATAATCATAAGAGAAATAAAACAGCGCTTACGTAAAGTGTATAATGCATTATGGTATACATTATGTACAATAGGAAAGTTGTAAGTAAATCTTTTGGTGTACATGCATTACGTATAGATTTGTAAACTATGGAAGGTTTGTAAGTAAAACTTTCAGTATATATGCATTACGCTATACGTTTGTATACAAGAGAAGGTTTGTAAGTAAATCTTTCGGTATACAATGCATATGTATGTACAATACGCTATGCGTTTGTATACAAGGGAAGGTTTGTAAGTAAATCTTTCGGTATACAATGTATGTACAATACGCTATACGTTTGTATACAAGGGAAGGTTTGTAAGTAAATCTTTCGGTATACAATGTATGTACAATACGCTATACGTTTGTATACAAGGGAAGGTTTGTAAGTAAATCTTTCGGTATACAATGTATGTACAATACGCTATGCGTTTGTATACAAGGGAAGGTTTGTAAGTAAATATTTCAGTATATATGCATTATGCTATACGTTTGCATACAAGGGAAGGTTTGTAAGTAAGTATTTCGGTATATATGCATTATGATTTACATTAATATACAATGGAAATTTTTCAGTATATATGCATTGATTTTTAGTGGATTTTTATTAATCCGAGGAAACAAAGTGGCATAAAGAGCAATACGGGAATGACACTGTTCTACACGCCCATACTCCGGGAATTCTCTGCTGGTATAGCCACCATCGAGGAGACACACTTTACAATCCCGCCAAAACTGACGTCATACTCCGTTTCTAGTGCATGCCCATCGGACTGTACACAGAAACAGATAACGGCACCAATAACCGTCATTTCCGGTATCAATATCATGAACGAACTCGGTAGGTACATTGTATAGATTTACTTTTGTACATTCAACCATCAGTTTTATTCAAAACATGAAAGTAATTTACTTACCGCGTTAGCTAGTACCACAACTAATGGAATGGAGTTGTTGCAACCCTTCTCCGTCATCACATTCACACACATGACAACGACATACGACATACATTTTAAAGTACATATAAATTCATAATTGGGCACATGGTAATAGATTTAAAATGAGAATGTGTTTGCAGCTGACAGGTTGTCAAAATATATAAATACTTTATACTGAGATGGGTACCAACATATTCTATTCTTATTTTTACACATTGACAATCCTCCACTTAATGCAACTTTGAATCAAATACTTATGTTTTCAGGGAGAAAACAGAGCATCCAGGTTTACAGGAAAGACAAAGTGATCAACTCTATAACGAATGATGAAGCATACAATATGTTCTACCCGAAAATATATTGGTAAGCTGAATCAGCATAATGAATAGTGAAACGAAGTGATGTAGTAGTTGTTTTAGTTTCGTTTTGAGCATTAGGAATATCAACTCAAAATCAAATTAACGCGTAACCTATCTCTAAATGCGATTTCCGGAGACACACTATCCCTCGTTTATATACTAGTTTTCCCCCTTTCAACTTCTTTTTCATATCGAAGGGCAAGTTTTCACACCAATTACTAATATTATGTAGATAAAATTTCAATTTCAATTGATAACTTTGGGATCAAGAAAATGATACTTTGTGATCCGAATTCGTTCATGTAATCCTGTACACATTTTATATAAAGAAAACTCTTCTTTTGATCACTACTGCTACACTTTAACCGCATGTTCCTATCTGATTGAAGTGGGTCTATGTATATCGTACATTATTGTCATCCAAGGCGGGAGTGGCAGACCACACAGTACATGCTTACTCTGTTTATATTTATTCTAATCCCTAGGGGTCTATGTATATCGTACATAGTACGTTATTATGTCATTCAAAGCGGGTTTATCAGACCACACGGAAGATATTCACTCTGGATATATTGCTTCTGGCTTCCAGGGGTCTATGTATATTGTATGTAGTACATCATTGTGTTATCCAATGCGGGTGTGTCCGACCAAAGCCGGCGTGGCCTAGTGGTATAGCGTCGGACTCCTGATCGGGAGGCCGGGGTTCGAGTCCCGTTCTGGTCATGTTGGTGTCTTGTCTTTCGGATGAGACAGTAAAAACCGAGGCCCCGTGTCGTGGTATGCATGGCACGTTAAAGATCCCTCACGTCCGTTGCAAAGGTCAAAATTTGTGTGTACCCCGCATCAGGCAGATACCGTCAATATATACGTGAAATATTCGTGGTATCACGTTAAACAAAAATCAATCAATCAATCAATGTGTCAGACCACGCAGTAGATGCTTATTCTGATTATATCTATTCTGGTTCCCAGAGGTCTATGTAAATCGTACATAGTACATTAATGTGTCATCCAAGGCAGGAGTAGCAAGTCATAAAGTAGATATTTACTGTGGTTATATTTTTTCTGGTTCCCAGGGGTCTATAAATATCGTATATAGTACATTATTGTATCAATCATGGCGGGAGTGACAAACCACGCAGTGGATACATACTTTGATTATGTTGCTTCGGGTTTCCAGGGGTCTATGTATATCGTACATAGTATGTTATTATTTCACCCAAGGCGGGAGTGGCAGACCTAGCAGTAGATGCTTACTTTGATTATATTGTTCCTGGTTTCCAGGGGTCTGTGTATATCGTACATAGTATGTTATTATTTCATTCAAGGCGGGAGTGGCAGACCTAGCAGTGTTTACTTTGATTATATTGTTTCTGGTTTCCAGGGGTCTTTGTATATCGTACATAGTACGTTATTGTTTCATTTAAGGCAGGCGTGGTAGACAATGCAATAGATGCTTACTCTTCCATGGCCTCACGGCGGGTGTAACAGGTCAGCAAGGGATGCTTTTTCCTTCATGACACCTGAATTCTGTTCCTCCAGAGTTGGCCTGTTTCTCTTATTTATTTACATATACTGGATTGTGATATTGTTCATTATTTTTTCCCTTTATTTCGTATTTGACAGAATTATGATAAACACATGACGGTTGCATTCTCTACAAAGTATTTTCATATGCTGTGACAAGCAGTGCTATCATATGCCATTTATAATGACGTCATACTGGTCACTATTACAGGTACGACACCCCGGTGCCCATACTTCCTGGAGACATGCTCAAAATGCAGTGCCAATACAACTCCTTATTGGTGAATGAGACGGTGCCCTGGGGACTGGATGGCGGCGAGCTTTGTAAGGGCGCCATATTATACTACCCCAAAGAGAACTGGCTCAGTGGAAAGTGCAAGAGCTTCCGGACGGTGCCGCTGTGTCTGTTTGAGACAGGGGGTATTGCCTACGGATGTTCCCTGAGAGAGTTCCAGGCAGCCCTGTATACCTTACCAGTGTATATGGAACTAATTGACCAATGTAGTAACTCAACTTGTTCTGATGCATGTTTTGAAAGGACGTCGTTGGCACGTAGGACATCGTGTTTAAATGGCGATTTATATCATATGTGGAAAGTGGCTGGGAAAACGGGAAGTATGGCGCTACTGTATAAGGCATTGGAGGCATGTGAAAAGAGGTTCGATTCCACTGGCGGCCTCTGGGGAACTGGTGTGGCTTAAGCTCTGGTGACAGACATCACATATTTCGGCAGCAGTACACATCTAGTAATTCTGACTTGTACATTTCATACCTAGATGAAAAACTGTCCATTTTGTTCTCTCTTATGGTGAATCGCATTTTCGTAAACATGTGCCAAATTGTCCTCTGTATGTATTTATTCCATCTGAAATATGCATTACAATATGTACCCAAGGTATTCTGTAGGGACGGCCTGTTAAATGGTTTCTACATGTATTTGTTTTATCGGAGATGTGTATGATACAATATACAGCGGTAGCTTGTGTATACGGACCTTCCCGAGGAATATCCGAGAATCCAAGAATTCATTTTGTATTATCAGTAAAATATGTACACCAAACACATGACACATTTTGCTACTTTAGTTTCATAGTATTTTTCTTCTCTCCAGGAATCATGATAAAGTTTTATAATTTCCTGCGACATCCAGAATGCATTTTAAAACCAATAAGAATATTTGGGTCGGCCCAAAGGCCCAGGGTCGGTTAGGTCATCTTAATGAAATGTATATTTCAGTCGAACTAGATAGTTGAAAGTTTTATATAATATCCATCTTATTGGATACGTAATACTACATTTGTAAAGTTGAACATAATGCCTTTTGGTTGAATTGAGTTTAATATAGTGCTTTTTGATAAAATATAACAAATGTATAGGGCTGTGATCAGCAGTTGAATATATAACAGTAAAACAAATATAACTGTGTATTTTGATATATAAATATATTGCATATCAATGTGGACGGATGGATACAATATCACACGTAGTATAAAATATAATATATTGTAGAATCATCGTATCAATACTCCAGTTCTATCATATTTCTAACATATACAATATATAATTACTTTGTGATAAACTTATATTCATTTTGATTTTTAAATATTCATTACAACAGTAAAATTCAATTCTCCTATGACCACCATATGCTTAGTAACTAACATACAGAAAGTCTCCATATCATGGATATGTATCTACTGACACTCATAGGAAACAAATCAAACAATACTTTCATCATGTTTATGTTTAAGTAACATTGATGTAAAACTATAAATTATATTTTTGTCCTCTTACAGAGGTCGAATTTTTTTTTTATTTTATGTGCCTCTTTTTTCTCAAATTCCATGGAAGAAGTCGAGATACAATGTAAGCCATTAATCTGCCAGAATGACATTAAACTGGACTGGTGAGACACTTACATCACTCTTTTGTATGTATTTTGTTTAGACTTTTTAAAAGTCGCGATATCACTAGTTCCTTGTTTGCCTTGTCATCTGATAAAAGAAACACGTACCACAGAGTGACCAGTCCACCACCAATCACTACAACATGATAGATCAAGGACAACCAGAAGGCACTTATTAGGTCTATCTATCTGTAAAGTCAAGTCGCTAGTTCGCACATCAACCATCATTATCATCTTTATCGACATCTAATCTTCATCGACATCTTCTTCATCTGACGATTCATCGGGCTTTTCTCCGAACATGTCCTGCCCCTCGATCTCCAGTAGTGTTGGGTTGTCTTTTGATGCCAGCTTCAGAATCACTACGTCAGATGTCTCGTGCATCCCAAATGTAATTAACCTTCCATTCATGGCTACGTTACAACACATGATTCGTCTGTCGGGTGAGAATACCGATAAGAGAACACCACGATCAGTATCCCATACAGATATATCCCCAGCAAAGATAACTGCCCGGGAACCATTCTCCACGAAGAATATCGTACTATTGTCGTCAAACTGAAGGCATTTCGATGCCTTTATTCTTCTGAGAGAAGGAGTTTTGTAGGGTTCCCATATCGCCAGCTCATGAGTTCCCTTTCCAACGACAATTCTGGTAGCGTCATCAGATATACCCAATGCCATGACGTCAATCTCGTTTTCCAGTCGCATTTGGACCGTGCCTTGGAAACAGTCCCAGAGCGTGACAAAGCTGGTCTTCAGGTCTTCGTCGTAGTTGGACTGGACTAAATGACTCCCTGTGTATGTCAGAGCAGAGACCAAGAGGAACAACATGGAAGAGTCACTAATAAGTGTGGTCATGTGCTGGTAACTCTCTATATCAAAAACACACATGTGATGCGCAAAGAAGGAGGCTACAGCAATCTTCTGATCTCCACTGAGGATGTATCTGTCGATTGCATTGTCTTTTTCCCGCAGGAGATCGTCAATCCTCTTTCGTTCGAGTTCCAGTTCTTTTTCGCGTCGGTTTTGTTTTGCTGATTTCGACTCTGCTCGCCGTTCCCAAGGCGTCATTTTTGCCGTTGTCGCTCTTTTAGCGACGTTCATTCTTGCATCTTCTATCGAGATATTTCTCTCGATCTTGATAACAGGTTTAATGTTTTGTAGTTCATGTCCATTAGTAAGATTCCAAATCACAAAGTATTTTCTGTTGGAAGACAGTCCGAGCATATGTTCACTGTTCAGAATGACGTATTCATGCGCAGGACATGGCGTGATTATACATTTTTCGACTATTTTCACGTATTTCTTGTGAAGTAGATCATAGATGTGAATGTCTTGAAACACTGGCCTGGCGTCATTTAGGATGCCCTTATTGGTCAGTATAACGACCTTCGTGTCTCTGACCACCACAACGTCAGACGGATCAGAAAGACTTCTTTCTATGCGAACAGCTGTCTTCAACATACGGGCACGCGCAACATTCCACACACTTAAAGGACCATTGTTCACCTGTCTCGCGACAACATACCTTGGGTTGTCCCTCATTTTGATGATCTGATTAATACCGAGTTGTTTTTTAAGTTTGGGCAGTGCTACATTGATTTTGCTAACAAGGTTCCAGATTCTCAAAGTTTTATCATCTTTTCCAGCTGTTAAGCAAAACCGGAAGTCAGATATTGCTAGCATGTTTGACACCCCTGAATGTCTGGCCAAATGCTTGTGATCCTCCGTCTCCACATTCCAGATAGCTATGTCTGTCGTGCCAGTTTCCTCCGAGGAGCAGACTGCTATGGCATGGGAGCCTATGTAGTTTAGATGTAACTCTTTGATCCTGTCATTGATACAGCCTCTCACACTTCGTATATAACGCCCCTTCTTCACGTCAAACAGCTCCAGCTGGTAAATCTCATGTAACTGCATATACTGCTGCCTACACGCTAGAATATAGTAATCTCTGGTGATGCCCACACTTGTCACTGCAGAAGAAGTGTCATTGCACTTCAGGGTGTGGGCCAGCTTCCCACTCTTGACGTTATGCACCAATCCGAAATTAGCACCTCTTGATGCATGAAGTATTTTATCATCGTATGACAAAGGCGCTATGAGCGCGGAGTGTTCGTTGTACACTCTATGGTCTTCTACTTTCACTTCACACGTTAACGGCATACTCGCTTTGTTAAGGTTCCAAGCACGAAGCATGTTGTTGCAGTCAAATAACGCCACAAGGTACTTCCCCTCGGCAGCCAAACCTATGACTGGAGGATCTGGGTATTTGTCAATAGTAAGAACGAGTTCTTTGTATCTCAGATTCCAGACGCGAATCATATTACACTCTACCGTCACGATATACGCATTGTTATACGCTGCTTTGATAGTAGTAACGTTCGTTCCCACGTCCTCTATTGTTTTCATTACCTTGCCTGATCGTAAGTCCCACAGTTTCAAAGTGTTGTCTTTGGAGGCGGTAAGGGCTTTCATTCCGTCTGTTGTCAGTCCTACTGCTGTGATGGGTTCAGTGTGCCCTGATAGTAGATCGAATAGTATCCCACCAGGCTCCGTTAAACAGCCCACTGAGGGAATAAGTGCTGGAAGAGACGGAAGTTGAGCTTGTGTGAAAAAATCATGCAAAAATGGAAACCTGGGCGGGTCTCCAGGAGCACGTGGTACGTCCGTGGTCACCAGATTATGTAGTCGACCAACCATCTGAGTGGCCAGTTGACGTGGCTCCTTCGCCAAAGCACTCGCCGATAACTGAATAGCGTCTGACAAGGTCTTCAGATCGACATCCGTCGGTTCAACTGCTAACCCCACCTCGTATTCCTCGACAAGAGCCCGAAGTGACGTGCCACAGAGTTTGGCATGTGCCCATTCAAAGTTACACAATGCTTGAGATTTGTAAAGGTTCATTTGTTGTGAGTTCAGAAGGTGATGCGGTAGCTCATTAACTCGGCGGATGTTGTACACTCGATCCGAACCATCTCTCACGGAATCCGATTTCTCATAATAGAGCGGCTGAGCAGACACGTACCTGAGGGAACCCTTGTCATTGCCGGTATGAGGTTTGGGTTTCGAAGCCCAGATACCCATGAAATATTCCGCCATGGCTTTGTGATACGATGACGCTTTGTCTCGCTGATGTAAGTATCTATCTGTCGCTGCCTCGTCGAACTGCGCATGCCTCCAACGTAATGTCACGACGCCGTATGTTACTGTTTCGATGAGAAACTCTTTCAAATCTTCTCGCAAGCGTATCCAAAGTACAGATGGAAGCCTACGCCGGGGAGGATGGTAGTTGAGGGTTACATCGTCCATTACTGCGTCATCCAGTGATAAAATATCCTCCATCTCATTTGACGTAACACCCTCTAGTGACGCCGAGATGTAACCAATGGCTCGTCGTACTAGTGGCTCGCCGTGCCGAAGTTCCAGTTTAGCAAACGTGTACGAAGCCAGTTTGTTAACCGTCTCGGGTAACATAATTTGTTCTCTGACTGTATAAGAACTCCAGGTCAGTGATTCGTTGAATGTCATTTTAAGATACAGCGGCAGCGGACACTTTTCAAAACCATTTACCAGAATGTCATATTGTTCTTGTGTGATGGTTCGGTCGTTCTTCCGTAACCAATGGTCTAGAATGACGACAGCGTCCTCTACTGGCATATCTGGTACCTCCACGAAAACTTCTTCATTGGATTCGAACACTTTACGAAGACATGGGTAGCAGTCAAATTTTTCGTGTGGATTTGTTGTCAAAATGAGCTTAACATTCTCTGGTAGGACTTTGGGAAGCCATGTCAACTTTCGACCATCATGATCATCTGTAACGAAGAAGAAAAAATATATCTAAATGATCGAATTCATTTTCTCAGGCAGGTAACTTAACACTGATTTGAATTATGGGGCTAAATAATGTACGTGCTGCGCCATTGTCTAATAACTCATTTTTCAGTTTGTTTGACATTATCAAGGAAGTGGTAAGTGATACAACTAGTGACAGATTTCTGCTTCCCTACAGCCGTGTACTGATATAATACTTGGAAGAATTTATTGTGGGTAATAGAAGTTATCAGTAACTTGATGAAGAAGTACCGTCTTACATATGCAACAAACATGGAAAGGAATTCTCACGTTAGGTACAAAACTACGCACATCGAAGGAAATATAAACTAGATTTACTTGTAAAGCTTTTGAACACTGCTAGTGATTGAATTGTACATTATATCATTTTTCAAGTTTGTGGTAGTTTCATTTGAAAAGAAGCTCACATTTTCAAATTACTTGTGATTGAAATTAGACAATGACAGCTGTGTGTGTCTTTCAATCTCTTCTCTTCTAAATCAAGTCATTAGATTTCACATAGAGTTTTCCTTACTCCTACTATATCTATAGACTTACCACTAAGTCTGTCCAGAGCGTCAATAATAATGATCAGAGGACATTCGGGAGTTGCCTTAGAACACATGACCTGAAAGTTGTTAATGAGAGCCTTATATTCAGATGGCACGTCCTGCTCATTACCACCATAAACAAAACACAACTGTAGACAAATGTTTCTGAGCAGAAGTCGGATGTTCCTCGATTTTGTTGTTAGTTCCACAGCCCTGAATATTGTACTGGGTGCGTGGCTGTAACAGGAAGAATGTTGTATATAATCAGTGAATAGAACTAAAGGTAATACATAGACATAATTATTGGTTTTTAGAATTTAAAACAGCATAACATTATAGAGTAACTTACTCTTTCAGCCATTTATGAGCTTCCTTAGCAACCTTGCTGACGACGGCCGTTTTACCAATTCCGGGCTTTCCGTACAAAATCAATGGATTCCTGCACGACGATCGTAAATAAGTTTTGATCAGCTGTAGTATGTCTTTTCTGCCCTGAAAGTGGCGTCCTCTATAACAAGAAAAGAAATACAAGCAACTTAGTATCATTTCCTCTTATCAGAGCCATACAATATAAGTCATTATTGGGTCGCCAGTTTCAGTGAATATAGATATATGAAACCTCCCTACTTTTCACTGATTATAGATGTAAGAAATACTTTTCATTGAATATAGATATTTGAAATTTCCCTACTTTTCATGGCAAAGCTGCACATGCTGTGACACTTCTTCAAATAGATCTTGTTTCATGTCACGTGACTGCTCTGTTTCGTCTAATGATTTGGTTATCGTCCTCTTCAAGGCATCGGTCACTTGTTTGACCATTCTCTCTAGATATATTTGATGTGGACGATGTCCTTGCAGCTGGATTCCACCGTATGTCCAGTCGACGTCGTAAGGGAAAACGTTCGTTTGTGGTACCTGAACATACAAAGTGGAATATAGATAAAAAACTAATATCTTTAATCAATGGAGTTAAATTTCGTGTTGGGAATAAAATGCAGCATACCGTAGTGAATAGCCAGAGGTAACCATTAGACCAGTAGTCTGGCTCCATGGCAGAATACATAATGTATGCATACCGTGGTGAATAACCAGAGGTAACCATTAGACCAGTAGTCTGGCTCCATGGCAGAATACATAATGTATGCATACCGTGGTGAATAACCAGAGGTAACCACTACACCAGTAGTCTGGCTCCATGGCAGAATACATAATGTATGCATACCGTGGTGAATAGCCAGAGATAACCATTAGACCAGTAGTCTGGCTCCATGGCAGAATACATAATGTATGCATACCGTGGTGAATAGCCAGAGGTAACCATTAGACCAGTAGTCTGGCTCCATGGCAGAATACATAATGTATGCATACCGTGGTGAATAACCAGAGATAACTACTAGACCAGTAGTCTGGCTCCATGGCAGAATACATAATGTATGCATACCGTGGTGAATAGCTAGAGGTAACCATTAGACCAGTAGTCTGGCTCCATGGCAGAATACATAATGTATGCATACCGTGGTGAATAGCCAGAGGTAACTATTAGACCAGTAGTCTGGCTCCATGGCAGAATACATAATGTATGCATACCGTGGTGAATAGCCAGAGGTAACCATTAGACCAGTAGTCTGGCTCCATGGCAGAATACATAATGTATGCATACCGTGGTGAATAGCCAGAGGTAACCATTAGACCAGTGTTCTGGCTCCATGGCAGAATACATAATGTATGCATACCGTGGTGAATAACCAGAGGTAACCATTAGACCAGTAGTCTGGCTCCATGGCAGAATACATAATGTATGCATACCGTGGTGAATAACCAGAGGTAACTATTAGACCAGTAGCCTGGCTCCATGGCAGAATACATAATGTATGCATACCGTGGTGAATAGCCAGAGATAACTACTAGACCAGTAGTCTGGCTCCATGGTAGAATACATAATGTATGCATACCGTGGTGAATAGCTAAAGGTAACCATTAGACCAGTAGTCTGGCTCCATGGCAGAATACATAATGTATGCATACCGTGGTGAATAACCAGAGATAACTACTAGACCAGTAGTCTGGCTCCATGGCAGAATACATAATGTATGCATACCGTGGTGAATAGCCAGAGGTAACTATTAGACCAGTAGTATGGCTCCATGGCAGAATACATAATGTATGCATACCGTGGTGAATAGCCAGAGGTAACCATTAGACCAGTAGTCTGGCTCCATGGCAGAAAACATAATGTATGCATACCGTGGTGAATAGCCAGAGGTAACCATTAGACCAGTAGTCTGGCTCCATGGCAGAATACATAATGTATGCATACCGTGGTGAATAGCCAGAGGTAACCATTAGACCAGTAGTCTGGCTCCATGGCAGAATACATAATGTATGCTTACCGTGGTGAATAGCCAGAGGTAACCATTAGACCAGTAGTCTGGCTCCATGGCAGAATACATAATGTATGCATACCGTGGTGAATAGCCAGAGGTAACCATTAGACCAGTAGTCTGGCTCCATGGCAGAATACATAATGTATGCATACCGTGGTGAATAGCCAGAGGTAACTATTAGACCAGTGTTCTGGCTCCATGGCAGAATACATAATGTATGCATACCGTGGTGAATAGCCAGAGGTAACCATTAGACCAGTAGTCTGGCTCCATGGCAGAATACATAATGTATGCATACCGCGGTGAATAGCCAGAGGTAACTATTAGACCAGTAGTCTGGCTCCATGGCAGAATACATAATGTATGCATACCGTGGTGAATAGCCAGAGGTAACTATTAGACCAGTAGTCTGGCTTCATGGCAGAATACATAATGTATGCATACCGTGGTGAATAGCCAGAGGTAACTATTAGACCAGTAGTCTGGCTCCATGGCAGAATACATAATGTATGCATACCGTGGTGAATAGCCAGAGGTAACTATTAGACCAGTAGTCTGGCTCCATGGCAGAATACATAATGTATGCATACCGTGGTGTATCTTCTTTTATTTGTCTGAATTTCAGATCGTTTTTGGCGTAAATACGCGGGTATGCCGCTACACCTCCCCCCCCCCGTCTTTGTCATAAATATTACACTCTTGTCTTAATAACAATAATAATAATAATAATAATAATAATAATAATAATAATAATAATAATAATAATAAGTATAATGTATAAGTATCGCAAAGGTATATGTCTCACAAATAAATACTAAATGAGATTCTCGCGAAAAAAATGCACGCAAAATATGAGTGATTCACAAAACACGTGTAATAAAACTTTTAAAATAAAATATCATACAGCATAGCGTTTGTGTATAACAAATAAACTATTCTGTTATCATAAGGCATAGCGTTTGTATACATGTAAACTATTCTACTATCATAAGGCATAATGTTTGTATACATGTAAACTATTCTGTTATCATTAGGCATAACGTTTGTATACATGTAAACTATTCTACTATCATAAGGCATAATGTTTGTATACATGTAAACTATTCTGTTGTCATAAGACAACGTTTGTATACATGTAAACTATTCGGCATAACGTTTGTATACATGTAAACTATTCTACTATCATAAGGCATAACGTTTGTATACATGTAAACTATTCTACTATCATAAGGCATAACTTCTGTATACATGTAAACTATTGTACTATCATAAGGCATAACGTGTGTATACATGTAAACTATTCTACTATCATAAGGCATAACGTTTGTATACATGTAAACTATTGTACTATCATAAGGCATAACGTTTGTATACATGTAAACTATTGTACTATCATAAGGCATAACGTTTGTATACATGTAAACTATTCTGATATCATAAATCATAACGTTTGTATACATGTAAACTATTCTGATATCATAGGACATAATGTTTGTATACATGTAAACTTATACTCACCTTATTTGGAATGACATCCTCCCTGAGGGATTCCAAGTAAGCAGTCTGAGTTTGACTTTGGCGCCATCTCTTGGGATGAAGATCAGTAAAGTCTCTCATTGCAGGCTCGTCAAAATGGCTGCTGATGTCGTTAATTATCCTCTGAATGACGGCAACGTCTTCACCACAAGGGTTAGCGATCAGTCCGGACTCCAATTCTCTCCCAAACACTAGAATGGGAGAAAGTATAGCTAGATATGGTGGTGTATATCTGTCATCCACCTTACATTATCATGTTTACTTGTCAGATGTTTTACATTGATATGTCCTGAAAAATCGACATACAATCCGACAAGTTGACAAATGTTCATTTTAAAATACTCATACATTAAGAAAATCAAAAGAAAACGCCTGAAAGGTTTTAAAAGATATCAAGATATCAGGTGTCAAAACTTGATTTCGTAATGAAACAATCCCGCTCTTATTTTAAACACCTTACTAGACCATACGCATGATACTGATGCATTCAGTTTGATGATCAATGCATCTGAATAAGTTTGTAAAAGGAGGGTGTCTTGGGTCTATAAAACCCCATCCTGGATCCATCACACCACGGATTCGTACAAAAAAACCCCCAAAATACAAATAAACGAAAAATCAAAATCAAAACAACTCCCCTCCCCCTAAACACCCCCAAAGGTTTGTGAAACATTAATGACCTTGGCGGCAACAAAGTCCGAAAAGCTATTTTTAGCGTGAAGGTCACTGTCAAGGTCAAATGTCATCGACCTTGGTGTCATTTGAAAGAGCTTCATTAGTTGAGTACGCATGTCAAATATGAAGTCTCTATCCCTATTAGTTATGGCCAAGTTTACAGTTGACAACAGGCAAACAAACAGACAGATTGACAGGACAAAAACAATATGCCCCAATCTATCGATCTAGGGGCATTAAAAGAAAAATCTGTAGTGGTATTTAGTACTTCGTATCTACAAAGTTTCATCAAAATCTATCTTTTAGTTCTGAATGAGGAATCTATCAAAGCTTATCATTACATACCCAATGCATATTCTAATGCACTCTGTTTGCAACACGAATTCTGATTGGTTAACTGTTTTAAAAAAAATTGCAAAGGGATTCAGGATTCACTTTTTGCTATGATGTAATACGCCCCTTGGCAACGTCGTTCAAAACTAAGGTAGGTTATTTTAGGTCAAAACATCGGAGTAGCGTTACCGTGCTAACTAACACCTCGTGGTGAAATTCAGATTCTGACAGGGAATTCGCCGATATCCTGTCAGATTTTGTAAAACTCTAGTATGGTGACCCCTAATTTCCCTTGTGTAAACCGCATAACAATGCAAAAAATCCTGCAAATTATTTATTATTTTTGTACCCCATTTCTTTCTAATTACACTTATTACGAAGCAAATAAATTAAAATCTGCAAATCAATGCATTAAATCAATAAAATTAAGCAAAATGTCGAAGAAAATGCCCCCTCCAGATAATAATGATGATAAAAAAGAAAGAAAACAGTAAAAACAAGCTGTGTTTGTGAAACACTAATGCTCCCGGCGGCAACAAAGTGCAAAAAGTTATTTTTTAGCGCGAAGGCCATTGTCAATGTAAAAAATCATCGATCATGGTGTCATTTGAAAGGACTTTATTAGTTGAGTACGCATGTCAAATATGAAGTCTCTATCCCCCAAGGTTCAAAAGTTATAGCCAAGGTTAAAGTTGAGACAAACAGACAAGACAAAAAAATATGCCGCCGACCTATCGATAAGGGGGCATAAAAAACTCTTATTTTGGAATGGAACTAAAACAGCAACACTTCTTAAAAACCGTTCTAGGCTAATCTGATGTATTTTGTTTGATGATCCTGGGCCAATGCCACTCCGCCCTGGATCCAGACCTTGCCGGACCTGGCCGAAAAACAGCAGTACTTGTAGACGACCTTAAGTACTTCGCCCCTACCAAGTTTCGTCAAATTCCTTCTGTATCCACACAGTTCTAAAGAAAAAGTTAACGGACAACGGACGAACGTCCCGCTATGACACTTAGCGTTACATGAACCGTCAGTTGAAGTTAACTAAACCCATTAAAATTTAGAGACTGTCAGGTATATTACTGATGAAATGTTTTACCTATTTACTTACGCAGAAAGACATAAATACCGGTATTTCACATAAAATATTATTCTACTCAACACATACTTACCCGGTACAACCTGTTTATCATTCCCTTAACCTTATTTGAACAAATGTTTTGAACTTTAAACACTCGCTGATTTTATAAGCGAAGTTGTACAACAATATATCAAATTATATATCATACTTGAAGTAAAATACTGATTCCTGGATGCCGCGTCCTGGATGACGTCACCGGCAAAATCGTCCAATAGACTTCGAAGTTTCATGGCCGTATCATTCCACATATAACGGGCTGATTCCCGCCGTTTGTAATCGCCACGTGTATAGTCCTTAAAGTGTGTGCTGAAAAACCAAACACACCCTTGATTTCTGATTGACAGGCACAGTATAAAGTAAAAAAAACAACAACAACAAACAAATCAGGATTTGACCCCAGGTCCTTTCTCGGACGAGACCTCAGGACGATGATCCAATCTAACACATCAATACTCATACAAATAAGCACTCATGTATGTACACATTTTTTCTACTTCCACCATATAACATTTATAAAGGATATTGAAAGACAAGAAAATCCAATCCATTATGCTTTCTGTACAACTTTACAGTCAGGATCTATCTTGACATGGGTTTTATAAGTACATGCTATATATATAGCAGGGTGCTCTATAGTTAGCGGAAATGGTGTACAACGCCCACACTGAAATGTGGAATACCATAGCCCACATTGTGTGTAAAGTTAATCCAGTTGTCATGTTAGTAAAATAGAAAACATGCTGTCAGTGAAGTATGTATGTCGGTGATGTAAAACAGAAAATATACTGTCAGTGAAGTATGTGTGTCAGTGATGTAAAATAGAAAACATGCGGCAGTGAAGTATGTGAAGTATGTGTGTCAGTGATGTAAAATAGAAAACATGCTGTCAGTGAAGTATGTGTGTCAGTGATGTAAAATAGAAAACATGCTGTCAGTGAAGTATGTGTGTCAGTGATGTAAAATAGAAAACATACCGTCAGTGAAGTATGTGTGTCAGTGATGTAAAATAGAAAACATGCTGTCAGTGAAGTATGTGTGTCAGTGATGTAAAATAGAAAACATGCTGTCAGTGAAGTATGTCTGTCAGTGATGTAAAATAGAAAACACGCTATCAGTGAAGTATGTGTGTCGGTGATGTAAAATAGAAAGCATACTGTCAGTGACCTATGCGCGTCGATGACATAGAATATAAAACATACTGTCAATGAAGTTTGTGTGTCGGTGATGTAAAATAGAAAACATACTGTCAGTGAAGTATGTGTGTCAGTGATGTAAAATAGAAAACATGCTGTCAGTGAAGTATGTCTGTCAGTGATGTAAAATAGAAAACACGCTATCAGTGAAGTATGTGTGTCGGTGATGTAAAATAGAAAGCATACTGTCAGTGACCTATGCGCGTCGATGACATAGAATATAAAACATACTGTCAATGAAGTTTGTGTGTCGGTGATGTAAAATAGAAAACATACTGTCAGTGAAGTATGTGTGTCAGTGATGTAGAAGGAATGTCGATGGAGACGAGTCATAGTATCTTTAATCTGATTGTTGACTATTTTGACATCGTCATTACAAAATATAATACGTCTACATGTACATTAATATATACATATGCATGTATCTTCTTTCGCCAGAATAATTTTATCTATTTATAGCTTACTATGTTTGAATTATGTACTGTCAATTGTATATAAAAGTGTTAAATGATTGTTTAACCAATTAGAGTTTGGTACATTACCTGATGTTCTGAAGGCGGTACTGTGGTGGGGACATATTTTCGTCCAGTTTGTACCATTCCTGTAGCAGATCAGGGTCTGGTAGAGATTCTCGTATCTCTCTCAATGACTTCATCACGTGCTGCTCTCGTTTCAGCATCTCAGCATGGGTTCGTACTCTGGTCGAGGAGTTTTTGCGCACATCAATGTTCAGTTCCTCCTCTAAAGATGCAATTGCAAAATAAGCACTGGACTCTAAATCAGAATTTTCGGGTTCAAGCTGTTGTCTCCGTAACTCTCTTTCTTCTGTTAATTTCTCCACTCGAGCTAGCTTCGATTCTATGTCTGCTATTTCTTTTTCTCGCCGATGTTTTGCATTCGTGTATATTGCGGTAAATTCTTCCAGCGGAATAAAGCGAGGCAATAAGTATGGGCCATACTTTTCACCCAAAACAACCTGAAGGAAATGTTTATATAGATAGGGAATTTTTCATAATAATAAGTTTAAAATGTTGAAAGTTAAAATTTACATTATTCGATACCAGGCTTTATCATGTATTTTCATATTTAACTTTTGTATGTTAACCAATCTTACTAAAACGCGGGTTGTATTTCGCTCCTCTACGATACTCTCCATAGTAGCGTAGAGGAACGAAGTACAAATCGCGTTTCAATAAGATTGGTATGTTAACAAGAGTACATTGTATCCTGTACCGAAGAACACTTGTTTCACCTGGGACGCTTTAGTGGATTGAAACTAAGATGTCACAGAGGGACAAGCGATGGACAAAGCGATCCATAAGTGGTGCTATACGAAATAACGATGTAATGAAAATTATCCTTTTAGGGTATTGACCCAAGATACTAAAATAGAAAACAAAAAAATATGGATAAATATAATAAATATCGTCTTTATATTACCAAACAATTGACGGTTCGAGTGGACGCAAGACTTCTGTCGAGGATCTTTAAGCCTAGATCTGCCAAGGAATGATCGTCCGAGCTAGAATCCGGAATTCCCCAGTGAAGATCGTAAATCTCAAGACTGTAGCCTCGTTCTGCACAGCACAATCGCAATTCAGGATAACATTTTTCGATCAAGTACGTCCTTTCTGCTACAGTGTCTGATAATAGAGAAAATAATAGACATGTTTTATTACGGATTAATGCCATTGCACAGTTTTATCACCTGTATGGTGGTGGCCATTTTATAGAATTGGAAGAAAAAACCATCAACTTCCTGCTGTTATACCTAATGACCCCCCGACTGCTGTTATACCTGATGACCCCGACGTCTACGAACAAAGACTTGACACTAGCAAGGGGCTTTAATTACATGAGTTCTCTATTACTAAGCTTAAATAATGTAAAAGAAAGGAAGAAAGAAATCTAATTCAACTGTATGACAAAAGTCTCATGAACATGCAAAGCCAACAAGAACATGTATGACAAAAGTGCCATGAACATGCAAAGCCAACAAGAACATGTATGCCAAAAGTGCCATGAACATGCAAGCCAACATGAACATGTATGACAAAAGTCTACTGAACATGCAAAACCAACAAGAACATGTATGACAAAAGTCTCATGAACATGCAAAACCAACAAGAACATGTATGACAAAAGTGTCATGAACATGCAAAGCCAACAAGAACATGTATGACAAAAGTGCCATGAACATGCAAGCCAACATGAACATGTATGACAAAAGTCTCATGAACATGCAAAGCCAACAAGAACATGTATGACAAAAGTCTCATGAACATGCAAAGCCAACAAAAACATGCACATCAAAAGACATAAAAAAAGTCTAATTGACACCTCATCGAAATATAAATACAAATATCACCATGTGCTAAATCTAAATATCAAATATATAAAGTGACACCAACACGCCGCATCTTACAAACTCTCTGAAAGCGAGCTAAGGTCAGGTGTTCGTAGAAGTCCCGACTAACAGTCAGAGGGGACGAGTAAATTTAAAAGTATGTTTTAAAATGAGAATACTAGTATACATGTGACCAAAGTAAACACTGGCCTCTTATATCTACCAGGGGTATGCTTGGTGTAGTGGTTAAGCGCTTGGCTTGCAGCGCCAACGATCCGGGTTCGATTGACGGTTTGCGCTACTATGTTGAAGAGGTTGGTTACCTCCATGTCGCGATATAACTGATAAATTGTAAAACACCAACGAACCAATCAACAACTTAACCCTTACTGATACATCTGACCAAAGTAAACACTGCTCTCCTAAACCTACTGGTGATACTCATTTGACTGATTACCTGTGTAACCGGAGCAGACGTACATGTTGAGCACTTTATTCTCGTTGGGACATGCCCTATGTATATGACCCTCTAGTATCTCAGATATTCGATCATTCATGGCTAATCTCGTCTGTTCTCGTGTGAGTGGTCTTTGAAGCAAAGGCGTCTGCACAGGACTCACAGCAATATCCCGGAAGCCTTCGGAAGGCTCGTCTTCCATGATTTTCCCTAAATGTGTCAGCAGTTCCTGATCTTCGTCACTCTCGCTCATTTTCGCTGTCGTGTTACCGTTGGCATTGGCCTCTAAGGCACTGGAAACCAAGCCGTTAGATTTCCCGTTTATTTTGGGTAGTATGTGCGTTTTGTTTTCGACTTTTACGTTAGCGTTCTCCAGACCATTTCCAGAATCACCGTTTAGTTTGACGTCATCTCTAAACCTCGCAGACTTGGTGGTTTTCTTGGGAATCTGGTCAGGTAAACTAGAAACCACTTCACCAATATCGGAGTATTTTGAGAACAAACCATCTTTGCTTGAATCAACTGATATTTTCTTTGGTTTCCCCTGAAAGGATGATGATGTCATTATCTGTACTATTTCACATCATTATAGCATTGTATAAATTACAATACATACGCACGTCATATCTTAATACTATTAAAAACAAACTCCATGTTCCTATACATAATGGAATAGTATAACATATCTCTTATACAAAACAAATTTCAATAAAAGCAACCATCACGTTTACATAACAGTGTATATAGATTTAAGATATCTGATCTAATTTGCTGGTTTAAGATTGCAGTTTTCATGAGTAATTACATTTACGATTCATCATGAGATGAATGCATGGATTGTCTTCCTTGGTCGTGTAAATACAGGGATTTCTTTATATACTTCTAATTGGTCTATAAGCTTATTCTATCATATGTATGACCAAGTCAGTTTGGATTTAGCAGAGATCCCTTGTTTATGTTGGTCAATGACGTTCGCGTACTTTAATCACACAAACCTTCAAGTCTCTCCAGGCATATTCATGTCACCTAGTCACTTCCATAGCTTTATTTTGAGGAAACAGTCTTGAGATATTTATACGCTATAACTTTTTAAAGTTTTATTGGCTATAATGTGTTACGTTTACTAAGATTTTAATTTTAAATAAAGTGGGCCGTTTCTTTAATGACTGTGAGCTCTGTTCCGTGTAGTAATAACGTCATACACTTTGTTGTTTTGTTTCGATCTTGCGATCATTACTCTGAGTCAGACCTTTGCTCTAGTTACCGCCCCCAGAGCCAAGCCTCGCAGGCTGTCCTTGGCTACATATAACGACTTACATTTTTCTGTGGTTTTTGTAGTTCCCGGTCCTGCTCCGGTTTCCTTTCTTCGTCTGAATCGGATTCCGTCATCAATGCATTGAATCTCTCTTCAAGACGCTTGTTCAGCCTTTTCTGTAAATTTGCAAAATTATGATTTCAACTACAATAATCTCATAAAAACGAGATACGGTTGGACACTGTGTGGATTACGATAGCCGTAAGAGTAAATAATACTATCCAAACCAAACCTAGTATTGATATCATTTACAGGCCAATAAAACTGAATATGTCGTAGCCAGATAGTACTTGTATTCATACAGTATCAGACAGGAAACAAAAGCAAAGTAAATGGAAAACAGATATCAGACAAAATGAAGTAAGACAAAATGAAGTCAGACGAAATGAAGTCAGACAAAATGAAGTCAGACAAACAAAATGAAGTCAATCAGAATGAAGAGCGTCTCCTGCCAACAATTAACACCCGTCGTGTACAAGATGTTTAATTGCCATACATACAGTTGTGTCAGCATTGTCATTATATATATATATATATATATATATATATATATATATATATATATATATAATATATATATATATGTAAGTTGAATTTGCACCATTGTCCCTTTGTCGCAGCACTCTTTCATGTTCAAATTATTTTGAAATGTGATGTTTTGATAATACAAAACAAATACGCATATGCAAATAAACCAAATTGTATGACGCAGAGCCGTGTCATAATGATTGATACACCTGAGTTTTATTATTACTTCATGTATAATATTCAAATAGACATCTAATAGGTATGGGGTGACATAGTGATGACGTAAGACACATACCAGTAAATGGGGTGGCATAGCGATGACGTAAGACACATACCTGTAAATGGGGCGGGATAGAGATGACTTAAAATACATACTTGTAAATGGGGTGGCATAGCGATGACTTAAAATACATACTTGTAAATGGGGTGGCATAGCGATGACGTAAGACACATACCCGTAAATGGGGCGGGATACTGATGACGTAAGACACATACCCGTAAATGGGGCGGGATAGCGATGACGTAAGACACATACCCGTAAATGGGGCCGGATACAGATGTTGTAAGACACATACCTGTAAATAGGGCGGGATAGAGATGACAAAAGACAAATACCTGTAAATGGGGCGGAATAGAGACGACGTAAGACACATTCCCGTAAATGGGGCGGGATAAAGATGATGTAAGACACATACCCGTAAATGGGGCGGGATAGTGATGACGTAAGACACATACCCGTAAATGTGGCGGGATAGAGATGACGTAAGACACATACCCGTAAATGGGGCGGGATAGCGATGACGTAAGACACATACCCGTAAATGGGGCGGGATAGCGATGACGTAAGACACATACCCGTAAATGGGGCTGGATAAAGATGACGTAAGACACATACTCGTAAGTGGGGCGGGACAGTGATGACGTAAGACACATACCTGTAAATGTGGCGGGATAGAGATAACGTAAGACACATACCCGTAAATGGGGCGGGATAGCGATGACGTAAGACACATACCCGTAAATGGGGCCGGATACAGATGTTGTAAGACACATACCTGTAAACAGGGCGGGGTAGAGATGACATAAGACACATACCCGTAATTGGGGCGGGATAGAGATGACGTATGACATATACTCGTAAATTTGGCGGGATAGTGATGACGTAAGACACATACCCGTAAATGTGGCGGGATAAAGATGACGTAAGACACATACCTGTAAATGGGGCGGGATAGAGATGGCATAAGACACATACCCGTAAATGTTGCGGGATAGAGATGACGTTTTGCACATTCCTGTAAATGGGGCGGAATAGAGATTACGTTAGACACATACCAGTAAATAGGGTCGGATAAAGATGACGTAAGATACATACCCGTAAATTTTGCGGGATAGAGATGAAGAAAGACACATACCCGTAAATGGAGCGGGATAGAGATGACGTAAGACACATACTCGTAATTGGGGCGGGATAGACATGACGTAAGACTCATACCCGTAAATGTGGCTGGATAGAGATGACGTAAGACACATACCGGTAAATGGGGCGGGATAGAGATGACGTAAGACACATACCCGTAAATGTGGCGGGATAGAGATGACGTAAGACACATACCGGTAAATGTGGCTGGATAGAGATAACGTAAGACACATACCCGTAAATGTGGCGGGATAGAGATGACTTAAAAAACATACCGGTAAATGGAGCGGGATAGAGATGACGTAAGACACATACCCGTAAATGGGGCGGGATAGCGATGACGTAAGACACATACTCGTAAATGTGGCGGGATAGAGATGACGTAAGACACATACCGGTAAATGGGGCGGGATAGAGATAACGTAAGACACATACTCGTAAATGTGGCGGGATAGAGATTACGTAAGACACATACCGGTAAATGGGGCGGGATAGAGATGACATAAGGCACATACCCGTAAATGGGGCAGGATACTGATGGCGTAAGACACATACTCGTTAATGGGGCGGGATAGTGATGACGTAAGACACATACTCGTAAATGGGGCGGGATAGAAATGACGTAAGACACATACCGGTAAATGGGGCGGGATAGAGATGACATAAGACACATACATGTAAATGGGGCGTAATAGAGATGACGTAAGACACATACTCGTAAATGTGGCGGGATAGAGATGACGTAAGACACATACCGGTAAATGGGGCGGGATAGAGATAACGTAAGACACATACTCGTAAATGTGGCGGGATAGAGATGACGTAAGACACATAGCGGTAAATGGGGCGGGATAGAAATGACATAAGGCACATACCCGTAAATGGGGCAGGATACTGATGGCGTAAGACACATATCCGTTAATGGGGCGGGATAGTGATGACGTAAGACACATACTCGTAAATGGGGCGGGATAGAAATGACGTAAGACACATACTCGTAAATGTGACAGGATAGCGATGACGTAAGACACATACCGGTAAATGGGGCGGGATAGAGAAGACGTAAGACACATACCCGTAAATGACCTACAACTCGCCTGTCCACAGCTACGCTGACTTTCTTCTGTTTACGGTTCCAGTGACTCTCGCCTGCCTGTGGAGAGATAAAATGTTATAATCAGACGACTTACTCAAACACTACATAGTGACTCTTATCATCAAACCTACTCACACTTATTATAGAAGTGACCATTACAGTGCCATTTATATTCCTATACTAACTACATTTAAAGCATTTTATTCATATTCGTGTAGGATGATGAGCATTTTAGATGTAGGCAATTGATGATGTGTAACTAAGATGTGTGTTATAGTGGTTATAAAGATTACTACTTTATATATTGTGACCAATATGCACAGGTAGATTCACTATAATATATTTAACAATGACCGTCATGTACAGGTAACGTCATTGTATATTTGTCAATCTCCGTTATGCACAGGCAACTCTATTATATTTAACAATGATCGTTATGTACAGGTAACGTCATTATATATTTGTCAATCTCCGTTATGTACAGGTAACTCTATTATATTTAACAATGACCGTTATGTACAGGTGGCGTCATTGTATATTTGTCAATTTCCGCTATGCACAGGCAACTTTATTATATTTAACAATGACCGTTATGTACAGGTTGTGTCATTGTATATTTGTCAATCTCCGTTATGTACAGACAACTCTATTATATTTAACAATAACCGTTATGTACAGGTAACGTCATTATATATTTGTCAATCTCCGACATGTAGATGTAACTTTATTATAATATATTTAACAATGACTGTTATGTACAGGTAACTTCATTGTATATTTGACAATGACCGTTATGTACCGGATACTTCATTATGTACTTGACAAAGAACGTTAGGTTCGTAAGTTAGAGACATAAATTGAGTAGTAAAGACAGTGAACTTGGTTGGGTGATTGGTGTTTTACGTCGCTTTTAGCGATTTGTGATTAATATTGCGACATGATACCAGGAGATACCAACATATTCAACATAGTGACAGTACTCCAGGAATCAATCCCCGGACCATCCGCTTCTCAAGTCAAGCGAACATAGTGACAGTATTCCAGGAATCAATCCCGGACCTTCTGCTTCTCAAGCCAAGCGAACATAGTGACAGTATTCCAGGAATCAATCCCGGACCATCCGCTTCTCAAGCCAAGCGAACATAGTGACAGTACTCCAGGAATAAATCCCGGACCATCCGCTTCTCAAGCCAAGCGAACATAGTGACAGTACTCCAGGAATCAATCCCCGGACCATCCGCTTCTCAGGCCAAGCGCTCACCCACTACTCTTAGTCTGCACACAGCTTTAACTTATGTGCAACAGTAGTAGGAATGTAAGGTGATTTATACTAAAATTGATCGTGAAAGACAGGTTACAAACAAATTTCAAATATTGACCGTTAAATTCTGACGATTTAGACGTGTGTTGATACTACGGTATTTACATGTATACATTCATTATATATAACTGTACTTATTACAGTAGAAACCCTTTCCTCATCGGATCTACAAGTATTTGTCTTCACAGCTCTTTTGCGGAAATATGACAATAATTACAATGATATCTGCATTCACTAGTATCAGGAAAATTATAGCTAAAGAATTCGTACTTCTTCTGGGTTCTGTAGAGACACCATCCCTCTAGGCGTCCGATGAAATGTGGGTTCTCGTTCCAAACCGAGAGGTGGCAGTATTGTTGCTCGTTTCCTCCCTTCATCTGAGAGCTGTAAAAGAATAATATTAAATTTTAAAATTGTTAAAATGTTAATCTGTACTGTATGTGAAATAAATGCTCAGTATGCAAAGTCACTGTGTGATTTACCAGCCAGGGGTATGTCTTATAAAAGAGTCGGTGTGTCAAGAAATTCATAACTACGTAGAAATGGATGGTAAAATCAATTAATATACCTGCCAAACAATTACACTTTTATTGAGAAATCGATAAGCGTGGTGATCAATTAACATAATACCCGTCTATAACAGTAAACAGTCTGCTTGATGAACATAATACCCGTCTATATCAGTAAACAGTCTGCGTGATGAACATAATACCTATCTATATCAGTAAACAGTCTGCTTGATGAACCTGATACCCGTCTATATCAGTAAACAGTCTGCTTGATGAACATAATACCTATCTATATCAGTAAACAGTCTGCTTGATGAACATAATACCCGTCTATATCAGTAAACAGTCTGCTTGATGAACATAATACCCATCTATATCAGTAAACAGTCTGCTTGATGAACATAATACCCATCTATATCAGTAAACAGTCTGCGTGATGAACATAATACCTATATATATCAGTAAACAGTCTACTTGATGAACATAATACCCGTCTATATCAGTAAACAGTCTGCTTGATGAACATAATACCCGTCTATAACAGTAAACAGTCTACTTGATGAACATAATACCCATCTATATCAGTAAACAGTCTGCTTGATGAACATAATACCCATCTATATCAGTAAACAGTCTGCGTGATGAACATAATACCTATATATATCAGTAAACAGTCTGCTTGATGAACATAATACCTATCTATATCAGTAAACAGTCTGCTTGATGAACATAATACCTATCTATATCAGTAAACAGTCTGCTTGATGAACATAATACCCATCTATATCAGTAAACAGTCTGCTTGATGAACATAATACCCGTCTATAACAGTAAACAGTCTGCTTGATGAACATAATACCCATCTATATCAGTAAACAGTCTGCGTGATGAACATAATACCTATCTATATCAGTAAACAGTCTGCTTGATGAACATAATACCCATCTATATCAGTAAACAGTCTGCTTGATGAACATAATACCTATCTATATCAGTAAACAGTCTGCTTGATGAACATAATACCTATCTATATCAGTAAATAGTCTACTTGATGAACATAATACCCGTCTATATCAGTAAACAGTCTACTTGATGAACATACTACCCATCTATAACAGTAAACAGTCTGCTTGATGAACATAATACCCATCTATATCAGTAAACAGTCTGCTTGATGAACATAATACCCATCTATATCAGTAAACAGTCTGCTTGATGAACATAATACCCGTCTATATCAGTAAACAGTCTGCTTGATGAACATAATACCTATCTATATCAGTAAACAGTCTGCTTGATGAACATAATACCCGTCTATAACAGTAAACAGTCTGCTTGATGAACATAATACCCATCTATATCAGTAAACAGTCTGCTTGATGAACATAATACCCGTCTATAACAGTAAACAGTCTGCTTGATGAACATAATACCCATCTATATCAGTAAACAGTCTGCTTGATGAACATAATACCTATCTATATCAGTAAACAGTCTGCTTGATGAACATAATACCCATCTATATCAGTAAACAGTCTGCTTTACTTAGTCTTATTTTACGTCACACCAAGATGATTGAACTTCTATGATGACGGCACCTGCTTGGTGCGATGTAGTGGCGAAACAACAGCAGTACATGTACCAGCGAGACACCAGCGGTACACGCACCAGCAAGACGCCAGCGGTACATGTACCGGCGAGAGACCAGTAGTTCAAGTACCAGAGAGACATCTGCTGTACATGTACCGCAGAGACACCAGCGGTACAAGTACCAGCGAGACACCAGCGCTACATGTACCAGCGAGACACCAGCTGTACATGTACCTGCGAGGTACCAGGGCAACATGTACCGGCGAGACACAAGCGTTATATGTATCGGCGAGACACCAGCGCTGTATGTATCGGCGAGACACCAGCGCTGTATGTATCGGCGAGGCACCAGCGCTATATGTATTGGCGAGACACCAGCGTTATATGTATCGGCGAGACACCAGTGTTATATGTATCGGCGAGACACCAGCGCTACATGAACCTGGGAGGCACCAGCGTTATATGTATCGCCGAGACACCAGTGTTATATGTATCGGCGAGACACCAGCGCTATATGTATCGGCGAGACACCAGCGTTATATGTATCGGCGAGACACCAGCGTTATATGTATCGCCGAGACATCAGCGCGACATGAACCTGAGACCTCTCAATCACGAGCTAAGCGATTAAGCTAGACCCTGCTCTTATCGATATATATGCTTTCCTCTATATCATCTCCCAGTATAAAGTAGTCAGTCGACAGACATGTCAACCACGTACAAGATCAATTATTTACTAAATCTGTTAATAAATCAATAAATCAATGTCGTTCATTTCCCTGTCTTTCGCTTTTTTAATAAACGTTTAAACTTAAAGTTGGTGCAAGAAGAATCCTGCTAAGTTAAGAACTTTTCATTTAGTACCTCATGATGTTTTGTTGTTTTGTTTTTGTTAAATTTATTTGCATCGTAACAAACATTCTAATGCATATCAATACTTCTAATATAGATATTAGTTTGATTTTAACGTAAATTAAGGAACCTTTTATGTATAATTATGGTGTAAGAAAATAACTAATGGTAGACATGGTGCTGGAAAGTATTGAATGGTAGATAAGGCGCTCAAAAATATCTAATGGTAGAAAATGTGGTGGAAAGTGTTTAATATGAGATTAAATAGAAGACAAGGCGTCGGAAAGTGTTTAAAAATAGGAATATTGCTAGAAAGTATCTACTGGTAGACATGACTTCCAAAGGCATGGTGTTAGACAGAGTACAGTGGTAGACATGGTGTCGGACAATGTTTAATATGATATGCATTGTGTTGGAAAGTCTTTAATGGTAGGCATAGTATCGGCAAGTGTTTAATGGTAGGCATAGTATTGGAAAGTGTTTAATGGAAGGCATTGTATCGGAGAGTGTATTAAAGTAGGCACAGTATTGAAAAGTGTTTAATGGAAAGCATAGTATCGGCAAGTGTTTAATGGTAGACACAGTATTGGAAAGTGTCCGAGAGTGTTTAATGTGACAGGATCTCGGAAAATGTTGAATGGTAGGGAAAGTTGGATATGGTGTAGGAAAGCGGTTAATGCTAAACATGGTAGACATGGTGTCGGAAAGTGATTGATGATAGACATGATGTCGAAAAATGTCGATTGGTAGACGAAGTGTCGGAAATTGTTTAATGGTAGATGAAACCGGAATAATCTTAGAAAACCACTCGACATATGATTGAATGTAATTGATTAGTAAACAAACAAACAAAATTGTGTTTCTCCTGAAAATTTTCTGATATGAAAAGAGATCTCAATTTTACGAACACTTAAGAGAGTGTTATTCTGACCTTGACCTTCGACATTGTATGAATAGAAGGCATTGCTGTTTCGCAAGATTTGATTTAATGATACTCCAATGCTCTCTTTATAACCCAATAATTACTGAGATAGATAATTATATTCCAAATTGTTGTAATTGTCAGACTAAACAGTTCGGGTTCCTTAAAAAGAATTTTCGCTACATTTAATTATTCAGGCCATGGCCGCACGTCGTTTGAAGTGAAATTTAAGCTATTTAAGTGATATTTATAAACGCTAGTTCACCAAATCTGTGTGTTCACTTCATACTTGGTGACGCATATTTCGATTTATTTCCCTATATTAAAAAAGTGGGAATAAAATAAAAGGCAATGCTACATGGGTGTACTTGTGTCGAGGCGCACTTGTTCGACTTTTTCTCATTTCCTTTAATTACAACGTAGAATATATGGTTGACGAAATTTACAAACAAAATTTATTGCCAACGCTTAAGACGAATAAAATATTCTTAATCATTTAAGTTTTGTTCAGATTAGTACTACTGCATTCGTGTTGTCACATGTTACTAAAACACCATTCTCTGATAACGCTTTCTTAACGCTTTCTTTCGTTTTCTGACAATGTTGTGCTCTATTTTCAAATGTCGCTGTTTGTTGCAGCTAATCTTTCGGTTTAGATCAGTTGTATCGCGTTGTAATGATTTATAATGTATTACTTTATTGTTTGGTTGTACAGCGCCGTGTGTATTAAGGCGTCCGGTATTACTTTATTGTTTGGTTGTACAGCGCCGTGTGTATTAAGGCGTCCGGTATTACTTTATTGTTTGGTTGTACAGCGCCGTGTGTATTAAGGCGTCCGGTATTACTTCATTGTTTGGTTGTACAGCGCCGTGTGTATTGAGGCGTCCGGTATTACTTTATTGTTTGGTTGTACAGCGCCGTGTGTATTAAGGCGTCCGGTATTACTTCATTGTTTGGTTGTACAGCGCCGTGTGTATTGAGGCGTCCGGTATTACTTTATTGTTTGGTTGTACAGCGCCGTGTGTATTAAGGCGTCCGGTATTACTTTATTGTTTGGTTGTACAGCGCCGTGTGTATTGAGGCGTCCGGTATTACTTCATTGTTTGGTTGTACAGCGCCGTGTGTATTAAGGCGTCCGGTATTACTTCATTGTTTGGTTGTACAGCGCCGTGTGTATTGAGGCGTCCGGTATTACTTTATTGTTTGGTTATACAGCGCCGTGTGTATTGAGGCGTCCGGTATTACTTTATTGTTTGGTTATACACCGCCGTGTGTATTGAGGCGTCCGGTATTACTTTATTGTTTGGTTGTACAGCGCCGTGTGTATTGAGGCGTCCGGTATTACTTTATTGTTTGGTTGTACAGCGCCGTGTGTATTGAGGCGTCCGGTATTACTTTATTGTTTGGTTGTACAGCGCCGTGTGTATTAAGGCGTCCGGTATTACTTCATTGTTTGGTTGTACAGCGCCGTGTGTATTGAGGCGTCCGGTATTACTTCATTGTTTGATTGTACAGCGCCGTGTGTATTGAGGCGTCCGGTATTACTTTATTGTTTGGTTGTACAGCGCCGTGTGTATTGAGGCGTCCGGTATTACTGCATTGCTTGGTTGTACATCGCCGTGTGTATAGAGGCGTCCGGTATTATTTGATTGTCTGGTTGTGCAGCGCCGTGTATATAGAGGCGTCAGGTATTATTTCATTGTCTAATTGTACAGTGCCGTGTGTATTGAGGCGTCCGATATTATTTCATTGTCTAATTGTACAGCGCCGTGTGTATTGAGGCGTCCGGTATTATTTCATTGTCTTGTTGCACAGCGCCGTGTGTATGAAAGCGTCCGGTATCATTTCATTGTCTAGTTGTACATCGCCGTGTGTATTGAGGCATCCGGTATCATTTCATTGTCTAGTTGTACATCGCCGTGTGTACTGAGGCGTCCAGTATTATTTCATTGTCTGATTGTACAGCGCCTTGTGTACTGAGGCGCCCGGTATTATTTCATTGACTTGTTGTACAGCGCCGTGTGTATTGAGGTGTTCGGTATTACATTGTCTGGTTGTACAGCGCCGTGTGTATGGAGGCGTCCGGTATTATTTCATTGTCTGATTGTACAGCGCCTTGTGTATTGAGGCGCCCGGTATCATTTCATTGTCTTGTTGTACATCGCGTGTGTATTGAGGCATCCGGTATTATTTCATTGTCTGGTTGTACGGCGCCGTGTGTACTGAGGCGTCCGGTATTACATTGTCTGGTTGTACAGCGTCGTGTGTATGGAGGCGTCCGGTATTATTTCATTGTCTAATTGTACAGCGCCTTGTGTATTGAGGCGTCCGGTATTATTTCATTGTCTTGTTGTACAGCGCCGTGTGTGTTGAGGCGTTCGGTATTACATTGTCTGGTTGTACGGCGCCGTGTGTATGGAGGCGTCCGGTATTATTTCATTGTCTGATTGTACAGCGCCGTGTGTATTGAGGCCCCGGTATTATTTCATTGTCTTGTTGTACAGCGCCGTGTGTATTGAGGCGTTCGGTATTACATTGTCTGGTTGTACAGCGCCGTGTGTATGGAGGCGTCCAGTATTATTTCATTGTCTGATTGTACAGCGCCTTGTGTATTGAGGCCCCGGTATTATTTCATTGTCTTGTTGTACAGCGCCGTGTGTATTGAGGCGTTCGGTATTACATTGTCTGGTTGTACAGCGCCGTGTGTATGGAGGTGTCCGGTATTATTTGATTGTCTGGTTGTGCAGCGCCATGTGTATTGAGGCGCCCGGTATTATTTCATTGTCTTGTTGTACAGCGCCGTGTGTATTGAGGCGTCCAGTATTACATTGTCTTGTTGTACAGCGCCGTGTGTATGGAGGCGTCCGGTATTATTTCATTGTCTTGTTGTACAGCGCCGTGTGTATTGAGGCGTCCGGTATTACATTGTCCAGTTGTACAGCGTCGTGTGTATTGAGGCGCCCGGTATTATTTCATTGTCTGGTTGTACAGCGCCGTGTGTATGGAGGCGTCCGGTATTACATTGTCTGGTTGTACAGCGTCGTGTGTATGGAGGCGTCCAGTTTTACATTGTCTGGTTGTACAGCGTCGTGTGTATTGAGGCGCCCGGTATTACTTCATTGTCTGGTTGTACAGCGCCGTGTGTATGGAGGCGTCCGGTATTACATTGTCTGGTTGTACAGCGTCGTGTGTATGGAGGCGTCCAGTTTTACATTGTCTGGTTGTACAGCGTCGTGTGTATGGAGGCGTCCGGTATTACACTGTCTGGTTGTACAGCGTCGTGTGTATTGAGGCGTCCGGTATTACATTGTCTGGTTGTACAGCGTCGTGTGTATGGAGGCGTCCGGTATTACATTGTTTGGTTGTACAGCGTCGTGTGTATGGAGGCGTCCGGTATTACATTGTCTGGTTGTACAGCGCCGTGTGTATTGAGGCGTCCGGTATTACATTGTCTGGTTGTACAGCGTCGTGTGTATGGAGGCGTCCGGTATTACATTGTCTTGTTGTACAGCGCCGTGTGTATGGAGGCGTCCGGTATTACATTGTCTGGTTGTACAGCGCCGTGTGTATGGAGGCGTCTGGTATTATTTCATCGTCTTGTACAGCGCCGTGTGTATTGAGGCGTCCGGTATTACATTGTCTTATTGTACAGCGCCGTGTGTATGGAGGCGTCCGGTATGACATTGTCTGGTTGTACAGCGTCGTGTGTATGGAGGCGTCCGGTATTACATTGTCTGGTTGTACGGCGCCGTGTGTATGGAGGCGTCCGGTATTACATTGGTTGTACAGCGCCGTGTGTACGGAGGCGTCCGGTATTATTTCATTGTCTTGTTGTACAGCGCCGTGTGTATTGAGGCGTCCGGTATTACATTGTCTGGTTGTACAGCGTCGTGTGTATGGAGGCGTCCGGTATTACATTGTCTGGTTGTACAGCGTCGTGTGTATTGAGGCGCCCGGTATTACATTGTCTGGTTGTACAGCGTCGTGTGTATGGAGGCGTCCGGTATTACATTGTCTGGTTGTACAGCGTCGTGTGTATGGAGGCGTCCGGTATTACATTATCTGGTTGTACAGCGACGTGTGTATGGAGGCTTCCGGTATTATTTCATTGTCTGGTTGTACGGCGCCGTGTGTACTGAGGCGTCCTGTATCATTTCATTGTCTGGTTGTACAGCGTCGTGTGTATGGAGGCGTCCGGTATTACATTGTCTGGTTGTACAGCGTCGTGTGTATGGAGGCGTCCGGTATTACATTGTCTGGTTGTATAGCGTCGTGTGTATGGAGGCCCCGGTATTATTTCATTGTCTTGTTGTACAGCGCCGTGTGTATTGAGGCGTCCGGTATTACATTGTCTTGTTGTACAGCGCCGTGTGTATGGAGGCGTCCGGTATTACATTGTCTGGTTGTACAGCGTCGTGTGTATGGAGGCTTCCGGTATTACATTGTCTGGTTGTACAGCGTCGTGTGTAGGGAGGCGTCCGGTATTACATTGTCTGGTTGTACAGCGTCGTGTGTAGGGAGGTGTCCGGTATTACATTGTCTGGTTGTACAGCGTCGTGTGTATGGAGGCTTCCGGTATTACATTGTCTGGTTGTACAGCGTCGTGTGTAGGGAGGCGTCCGGTATTACATTGTCTGGTTGTACAGCGTCGTGTGTAGGGAGGTGTCCGGTATTACATTGTCTGGTTGTACAGCGTCGTGTGTATGGAGGCGTCCGGTATTACATTGTCTGGTTGTACAGCGCCGTGTGTATGGAGGCGTCCGGTATTACATTGTCTGGTTGTACAGCGTCGTGTGTATGGAGGCGTCCGGTATTTATTGACTTGCCGAGTTTTGGATGATATCATACGTCTTCCCGTTTTACACAGAACATAAAATACAAATGTATGAGAGTTCATCAGTAAACGTATACGAAGCGTTAAGTAATATAAAATGTAAGAAACAGTTATGAATTTTGTAAAAGGAAATACTGATCAAAGGATTTGATTTGCTTATCACAAAATAAAACTATAAAAATATTCACGGGCGTGGGTTCCGAATGTGATCTCTTCATTTATACGAGGAAATTGCCACTGATGTCGATATTAAAATGTATATAAAAACGAATTTTGTAAAAGAATTAAAAGACGAATATTTATTTCAAGCACTTTTTCTTTCATGTTTGATCTTCATGCAACATTTATAGGCAAAGATTCTCTTCAAAGGTCAATAAATTTTGTGGTCGTCACATAAGTGTACAGCTTGTGCATAGGCCCGAGAGTCCTTCTTACAGTAGATGTCAAACACCAGAGAGAGTAATTTGTCTACACAATAGAAGTTTGCATGCAATAAAACTACATAATTCAGTTGAAATCCAACGTAAGTATATATTGTATATAGCCACAAATGGATACTGAAATGAACACTAGGTTACAATGTGATTATCTGTAGGGCTAATTAACTTCATACATGCATGCTACTAATCCGTGAATTGAGTTCATGTACTATTTCATAGCTGTATCAATTAACTAATACGACTCTCTCCGGGACCATAACTAAAAAATTACCTAAGTTATTTATTTCAATTGTCAAACGTTCAAACCTAACTATCGTTATGCACAATAGCTTAATTCTATTTATGAACACAAGAAAACTCAACAAAATCAAAACCCCAGTAAGTGATTCATCGTCTAATAGAAGGATATGCATACATGACTTAAGATTTCTTCAGTATATTAAGCCGGCGTGGCCTAGTGGTATCGCGTCGGACTCCTGATCGGGAGGCCGGGGTTCAAGTCCCGCTCTGGTCATGCCGGTGTCATGTCTTTCGGATGAGACAGTAAAAACCGAAGCCCCGTGTTGTCGTATGCATGGCACGTTAAAGATCCCTCACTGCTTCGGGTGGGTCCGTTGCAAAGGTCAAAATTTGTATGCCCCGCATCAGGCAGATGCCGTCACCATATACGTGAAATATTCGTGGTGTGACGTAAAACAAAAATCAATCAATCAATCTTCAGTATATGGCACCGGACTGTGACGGAAAATACTATAATAACATAGATGTATGGATACACATTCATGATGTTCACCTCACACCCAAGGATTTTATTCCCTATGTATCATAAATCCACCAGCATTGTCCACAATGGTATACAAGGTGTGTACAGCAAGTTTTCGATTTCAATCCTCGTATGCGCTAATTTTCATTTAACTTGCCTTATTTAACATGGCAGTTACAATTACGATCACTGGTATATAAAGGTGTACAAAAGCTGCAATCGCTAGTGTTTACTCTGCTAGAGATATATTCATAAGAATTGTCAATATTTTAATACTGACAAAAGCGTTCAGTTGAGACCGGTGTTGTGAACATTTAATAAATTACACGATTTGTTCACAGGTGTGATGGGAATAAATGTAGGCAGAATTTAATACTTGAACACATACAAAGACTTGCGTCGTTCAAAACTAGTCTACGAATTCATGTTTTCATTCAGAGAGAGAGAGAGAGAGAGAGAGAGAGAGAGAGAGAGAGAGAGAGAGACTTAAGAAGTACTAGCTCCAATTGATTCAAAATTTATCCATGAAATTCCAAACCCATGATTTAATTTTCAACACCGACTTTCATGTACATCGATCCCTTTGTGATCAGAAAATCAGAAAAATGAATTTAAACTGTAGAAAACTTTTATGATGAAGATATATAATATGAATATTAATATGTCATTCCATCCGTGACCAGTAGGTTTACAGCATTCAGGGTCATAGAGTATGTACCTGTTCTACACGCCCTGTCAAGTCAATGTAATGACGTAGTCCCCGTATCAGACACACTAAGTATCGTCTATTGATAGTGCGCCACTACAGCTCTAGTACAACGATAACAGGAGATACTATATTAAAGGAGAGAACACTAAGACTTTGTTTTACTGCTGGAAAACTCCAACTCTTAAACATGTCAATCATTAATCGTGTGAAATAAATCCCAAAGGTTAAACATCTACCCCAGCTCATTCTATAATACTTACTATGTTATAGATAACATGGTCACTTGAAGGACTCACATGAACCTATGGTCATTCTAGTGTGATTATATGAACCTATGGCCAATCTAGCGTGATCACATGAACCTATGGTCATCATAATTTGATCAGAGTAACCTACAGTCATCCTAGCGCGATCATATGAACCTATGGTCATCCTAGCGTGATCACATAAACCTATGGTCATCCTACCGTGTTCACAGGAACACACTAGGATCATCCTAACGTGATCATGTGAACTTATTGTCATCCTGGCGTGATCACATAAACCTATGGTCATCCTAGCGTAATCACATGAACCTACGATCCTCCTAACGTGATCACACGAGCCTACGGCCATCCGTACGTTATTACACGAACATATGGACGAAGTAACGTGATTACATGAACCTAGGAACGACCTTACGTGTTCACATGGACTTACTTCCATGCTAACGCAATTATACTACAATACGGACATACTAACGTGATCAAACGAAACTACGGACGAGCTAAAGTGATCACATGGACATACGGACGAGGTTACGTGATCACAAGAACATACGGACGAACTAATGTGATCATATGAACATACGGACGCGCTAATGTGATCACGTGAACATACATGTACGGACGAGGTTACGTGATCACATGGACGTACTTTCATACTAACACGAGTATATGAAATTACAGACATATGATCACAAGAAAGTACGGACATATGATCATAAGAAAGTACGGGCATATGATCACAAATAATTACGGACATATGATCACTTACGCTTACATGGTCCCAGAGGCCCTTACTGAACATGTTATCAATAATCCATAGCCAACACAGTAGGGTTAACAAACAGAAATATACGTGGAGAGCACTTACTCTAATATACGTGGTATGAGGTGACAAAACAGGAGTTAATTTCAGCGTTTTGAGTTGGTGTTGTTTGAAAATTAAATATTGAACTTGCTCTTAAATTTGAATATTCGAAGCTGGTAAACACCTTTACATGTATTTTGTAATCCACAGGTTTTATAACATAAAAATAACTTAGTATATCCTCAACCTATACTTGGCGGTTTACACTGATTATTGATTACATTAATAAATAACAAGATACAATCATTGTCAGTGACGTTATTTCACTCACGTTATGATGTTCTTATTCACCCCCAAAGTTTAAGCGTGTACACATAGCAAGATAACACCCCGCCCCCTTAAGTAAGCAAAACAAAATACCACTCCGCGAGGAAATAGATAAATAAATAAATAAATAGACAAATAAATAAATAAATAAATAAATAAATAAATAAATAAATAAAGTTGTTGGTTGGTTGATTATTGTTTTACGTCACTCCACGATTATTTCACGTATATGGTGACGGCTAAATAAATAAATAAATAAATAAATAAATAATAAACAACAACATGAATAATAATAGTAATAATAATAGTTATAATAATAATAATAATAATATTAATGATAATAATGAGTAAACAAGTAAATAAAATGATGACTGCGTCACACACTAGTGCCCCTGGGCGGCAGCAACATTTTTAAAAGTTAAACATCAAAATCTACAGGTGAAATAAATTGGTATTATTGGAAAGATCTTGTCACATGGAGCACGAATGTAACATATCAAAACCTCACAAATACGGACAGACAGGCAAACTGACAGACAGGTAGGGCAGATAGGCACCGACACCCGCCCCCAAAGTGATAATGATAAAGTTTATCAAGAAAAGATATAAGAATAAGTACGTCATGAAATATACATTTACCTTTATAAGCGCTATGACTCTAATGTTAGTTTCCCTGCGTCGTACACTACTTAAGCGTTTGAGCCGTACGGGTCTCTTGCCAGATGGCGGCATCGGATACAGTCGATTTTTACCCCCAAACGAAACAGATGACATTTCGAATTTCACAATTACGTTCCTGTATCTAAATCTAAAGTATCATTCACAATATACGACAAAAGTCACATTATTTTAATCCTATAAATTTATCGAGTGTATTTCTTGAACTTCACATTTTGAAATCTCTACTGGCTTTTTCTTATCCTTATTTACGCTTTAATATGTTGTCTCATTAATCTTACGGATCGTGAGGGGCCAGACAACAATCACAGCGATCACGTCGATTTCCTACCCCGGTATCCACACACAAAAATAAACACTTAGTTTTTCGATTCCATCTAGCACTTATTATGAGTGTCCTCTCGTCCGTTGTCAAACAAGAATTCCACAAGTTTTAAATCCTAGCGAAACAGAAAGAGAGTGCGGGAAGACAAGTCAATATTTAAATAAGGACTATTTTCTTCACAATATGTTCTCTATGCAGACAGTATACTAAAAACGATTGTTCCTTTCACTTCTTTTCAAACATTTGTAATTGTTCGTAGTATTATGTCTCTAATACAGAATAAAATGTCCTCACTGTACGTACGGCTTTCATAGTTTAACGACATTTTATATAATTGCTTCTCAATTTAAAGTACACCATATAAAAATCTATTTGTGAACGGGTGAGGGAATTTATTACTTTTATAAATAAGAAAATTGAAAGATATTGTTTGTTCCATAGAATTTTTGTTCCATTCTCTGCGCATACACTAATTGTCGCGCTCACGCACGAGATCAGTAGCAGATTTATTGGGAGTGACTGGGGTGACAGTTCACCACACACGCACGAGATCAGTAGCAGATTTATTGGGAGTGACTGGGGTGACAGTTCACCACACACGCACGAGATCAGTAGCAGATATATTGGGAGTGACTGGGGTGACAGTTCACCACTCACGTGCCAGATCAGTACCAGATTCACTTGGAGTTGATGGGGTGACAGTTCACCACACACGCACGACATCAGTAGCAGATTTATTGGGAGTGACTGGGGTGACAGTTCACCACACACGCACGAGATCAGTAGCAGATTTACTGGGAGTGACTGGGGTGACAGTTCACCACTCACGTGCCAGATCAGTACCAGATTCACTTGGAGTGGCTGGGGTGACAGTTCACCACCAGATTCACTTGGAGAGGCTGGGGTGAAAGTTCACCACACACGCACGAGATCAGTAGCAGATTTATTGGGAGTGGCTGGGGTGACAGTTCAGCACACACGCACGAGATCAGTAGCAGATTTACTGGGAGATACTGGGGTGAGAGTTCACCACTCACGTGCCAGATTAGTACCAGATTCACTTGGAGTGGCTGGGGTGACAGTTCACCACTCACGTGCCCGATCAGTACCAGATTCACTTGGAGTGACTGGGGTGACAGTTCAGCACTCACGCACAAGATCAATAGCAGATCTGTTGTAGGTGACTGGGGTGACAGTTCACCACTGACGCACGAAATCAGTAGCAGATTTATTGGGAATGACTGTGGTTACAATTCACCACTCACGTACGAGATCAGTAGCAGATTTATTGGGAGTGACTGGGTGATAGTTCACCCACTCACGTGCCAGATCAGCAGCATCATTGACTGGGAATGACTGGGGTGACAGTTTACCACTCACGTGCGAGATCTGTAGCAGGTTTATTAGAAGTGACTGGAGTGACAGTTCACCACTCATGTGCCAGAGCAATCGCATATTTATTGGGAGTGACTGAGGTGACAGTTCACCCACTCATGTGCCAGATCAGCAGCAGATTTATTGGAGTGGTAGGGGTGAATAGGCCCCCCCCGTTTTAACCAAATTCCATAATACTGCATACGAAAAAGGGGTTCTGAGTCACTTGAGGTATATAACTCCTTTTTCTATTATCTTGGATTTTCCCCTGGTGGTGCACATCTTGATGTCTGTCAGGGATACGCCCCTACTGTCTGGTGGTGCGCATCTTAATGTTAGGGATACACGCCTATTGGCTGGTGGTGCACATCTTAATGTCAGGGATACGCCCCTATTGCCTGGTGGTGCGCATCTTGAAGTGAGGAATACACCCAAAAACCTGGTGGTGCACATCTTGATGTCAGGGATACGCCCCTACTGCCTGGTGGTACACATCTTGATGTCAGGGATACGCCCCTATTGCCTGGTGGTGCGCATCTTGATGACTTGGATTCACCCCTTATGCCTGATGGTGCGCATCTTAATGTCGGGGATTCCCCATTACTGTGGGCATATTAATGATATAGATTCGCCCCTGATGTTGCGCTTCATAATGTCACGGGTTTTGGTATATGAATAACTAATTGTCAGCTACATAAAACACCATTTGCGCAAATCCTGCGTGTGACTCAGTCATCCCTGAAATTTGGAAAATCAACCGATCGATATGTCAGTTTAATGAGTTTATATGTTCTACATTCTTGACTTTAATTATGGCTCCATAAGATGGTGGAGAATCAATATAAACACTCACTGACGGATTCCAAGGCAATGGTGTTTCCCAAGGCTACATTTCCCAATATCACTGACGGATCTCAAGGCACTGGCGATTCCCGAGGTTACCGTCCCAATATCACGGAGGGATTCCAAGGCACTGGTGATATCCGAGGTTACAATTCCCCAATACCACTGACGGATTCCAAGGCACTGGCGATTCCCGGGGTTACATCCCCAATATCACTGACAGATCTCATGGCACTGGCGATTCCTGGGGTTACATATCCCAATATCACTGACGGATTCCAAGGCACTGGCGATTGCTGGAGTTACATCCCCCAATATCACTGACGGATTCCAAGGCACTGGCGATTCCCGAGGTTACCGTCCCAATATCACTGACGTATTCCAAGGCACTGGCGATTCCCGAGGTTACATTTCCCAATATCACTGACGGATTCCAAGGCACTGGTAATTCCCGGTGCTGCAATCCCCTGATGACACTGACGGATTCCAAGGCACTGGTGATTCCCGGGGTTGCAATCCCCCGATGACACTGATGGATTCCAAGGCACTGGTGATTCCCGGGGCTGCAATCCACCGATGACACTGACGGATTCTAAGGCACTGGTGATTCTCGGCGTAATATAGCCCCACTTTCCACCACAACATTGACTAAAATCATTATTTTAAGACTGGACCTCCTTTTTATACACCCTCCCCCGAAATAGGAGTTTGAATGTCATATAGCTCTTGTTTTGTCTGCCAGTTTTATCGCAAACTCTGAAAGTGTCCCTAAATCTTTGCAGAACTTTTGTCTTGTCTATCAGTTTGTCTGCTAACTCTGACAGTGTCTCTATGCAGAACTTTTGTCTTGTATTTCAGTTTCTCTAGCATTGACTCTGTATAGAACTTATTTTTTCTGTCAGTTTGTTTAAAGTGTAGAAGGACGCCCATTCCATAGACATTCGGACAAGTCAGTGACGCGACGAAAGAATACATGTATCTATAAGGAAGCGCGAATTCTCTAACGCTCAAGAAACAGGAGTTACCTCGCTTTGTGTTAAAGTAAATAGTCAATCTATTTTGTAATGCCACTATCCTGATTGATTCATTAATAGTATATGTATATAGATTCATTGTATGTGACAAGAGCTTAAAGGTAAATGTGATTCCAGATCACCGAAAGTTAACATCGTAGGTTATACAGCGTTTGTTTGATCGCAAACTATTTGACAATAGTATTAAAGTTATTTGTTTACCAAATACCTACATAATAGGCTAGAAAAGTGTAAACAAGTTTAAGAGGGTCGAGATTTATAGCAGTAGAAACCTTTTCCAACATAAATTAATGTGAAAACTGTAGCCATAAATGTAACGGGAAAGTGCCAGTGATCGTTATGTACATGTTGATACAGGAATGTTCTTTACCAGCTGCAGAACCGATGCTGTCACTCACAGTACACGTAAACTGAGGCTGTGACCCACGGTAAATGTTAAGCGAGACTGTGAATCACGGTAAATGTTAATCGAGGCTGTGATCCACGGTCAACGTTAACCGAGGCTGTGACTAACGGTAGACGTTAACCTAGCTCTGACTAACGGCAGACGTAAACCTAGCTCTCACTCACAGCAGACGTAAACCTAGCTCTGACTACGGCAGACGTAAACCCAGGCTCTGACTCACGGCAGACGTAAACCTAGCTCTGACTCAGGCAGACGTAAACCTTGCTCTGACTCACGACAGACTTTAATGTAGCTCTGACTCACGGTAGGTGTTGACCTAGCTCTGAGTCACAGTAGACGTTAAACTAGACTCTGATTCACGGTAGACGTTAACCTAAGCTCTGATTCACGGTAGACGTAAACCTAGCTGCTCTGACTCACGGCAGACTTAATTCTGACTCATTGTTGTAGTAACCCTTGACTCTGACTCAGGACATACGGTAACCTAGGCTTTGAGTTACAATAGACAGTAACCTAGCTGTGATGCACTGTAGAAATTAAACCTGACTCAATGTAGTCTTAACTGAGATTCTGACTCATGGTAGTCGTTAACCGAGGCTCTTATGATAGACATTAATCTAGCTCTGAAGCATGGTAGACGTTAACTGAAGCTTTGAATCACGGTGGACACCAAGACGTAAATGACCCTTTAGTGCTTAAGGGGAGTCGGTGAGTCCGCTCCGTAGATCAGATTTTATAAAACAACGTGCCGAACAGGTTTTTTCCACAGTACAATGAAATAATCGTGAAGTGTATGTAAAGCGTTGTTATGAAGCTGTATCAGCGCCAATACTGGATGATTTTACCACATAATTTATAACCTCCTTCACTGAACAAGTTGTCAAAATATGAATATGGTTGTTATGGTATCTAAGATGCCGCAATTCATTTATCTAGAAATAAAAGGGGGAAAAACCTACGTCAACAAACAAAAACTACTTCCCTGCGCACGACGGAGAAAGGTGCATCTACAATGGTTTTAATGACATTTATATCAAGTAAACTTTTATTTAATGTCGCAGAAACCGACAAGCAATACCTCTACAGTGATGTTGACGGCCAAAGTAGTAGTCTCCAAATGGCCGAGATGAAGTGCTATTCATGAAGGAGATACCTCTTAGGTTATCAATGTAGCAACACAATAAGCCATGATAAACCCCGCAAACTGTTATAGCATACCAGTAGGAGATACGGACTCCTTTATAACACAATAAGTCATGATAAACCCCGCAAACTGTTATAGCATACCAGTAGGAGATACGGACTCCTTTATAACACAATAAGTCATGATAAACCCCGCAAACTGTTATAGCATACCAGTAGGAGATACGGACTCCTTTATAACACAATAAGTCATGATAAACCCCGCAAACTGTTATAGCATACCAGTAGGAGATACGGACTCCTTTATAACACAATAAGTCATGATAAACCCCGCAAACTGTTATAGCATACCAGTAGGAGATACGGACTCCTTTATAACACAATAAGTCATGATAAACCCCGCAAACTGTTATAGCATACCAGTAGGAGATACGGACTCCTTTATAACACAATAAGTCATGATAAACCCCGCAGACTGTTATAGCATACCAGTAGGAGATACGGACTCCTTTATAACACAATAAGCCATGATAAACCCCGCAGACTGTTATAGCATACCAGTAGGAGATACGGACTCCTTTATAACACAATAAGTCATGATAAACCCCGCAAACTGTTATAGCATACCAGTAGGAGATACGGACTCCTTTATAACACAATAAGTCATGATAAACACCGCAGACTGTTATAGCATACCAGTAGGAGATACGGACTCCTTTATAACACAATAAGCCATGATAAACCCCGCAGACTGTTATAGCATACCAGTAGGAGATACGGACTCCTTTATAACACAATAAGTCATGATAAACCCCGCAAACTGTTATAGCATACCAGTAGGAGATACGGACTCCTTTATAACACAATAAGCCATGATAAACCCCGCAGACTGTTATAGCATACCAGTAGGAGATACGGACTCCTTTATAACACAATAAGCCATGATAAACCCCGCAGACTGTTATAGCATACCAGTAGGAGATACGGACTCCTTTATAACACAAAGGATCTTCATAATCTGCCGAAAGATACCCAATTGTTACGAATGCAAAGTTTTATGTAATGTACATCCGGGTCAATGAATCTCCTGCTTACACCAGAGTTGTAGGATTTATGCGACTTTGATGTTTTAATGAATTATACAACAATAGTGGGTATTGTGCCAGATGTGAACCTTTACTCCTGCTCTGGGTGTGGATGCCATTTAAATGCTATACATAGAGGAGCATGTAACTGATGACAAGTGTGATACAATCTAGATTATATTCTATTGGGCACGATTATGGTATATAAGTTGCTTCTTCTTCTTCATATTATGAGTTTTCCTCTAGTTAGATTGATATACTTATTAATACTTGTATTTTATCGTAGAAGGGAACGTGGCACTAATATTTGGGTAGAGTAACTAAGTTACTGAGTGGGGCGCAAAAATAAAACCTTTAGCCATCTATCAAAACAAAACAGTACCCAACCAAAAAAACCAATCAACCAACCAAAACCCAATAAGCTAGCTAACGAACTGAGCGGCCAACAGATCTCTCCCACATTTATGTAAGTATCAGATACCTGTCGTGGAATAATACCAAACAAACAAACAAAACCCCAAAACAAAACAAAAAAACAATCATAAAAACAATCATCAATAAAGAGTTTAAAAATCTGTAAATATTGTGAACATCCACACTATGTATATAACAAACATATTTGGCAATGAACAAAGGTCTTATTACACAAACATAAAATGACAATGGTTAGCCTTTAACTGATGATAAACTGGAGCAATAGTAATAAGTACACAGTAGAGATAGTCTGAGTGACCTCAGTACTGGAATCCTACTTAGTCAGAACATACCTTTGTGTGATCCTTGGCCCCATAGTCCTCCGGTACGTAAGTGGTGACCAAGACTTTAGCTCGGTCTTTGATAAAATCCGGGAAATGTGTCATGCTCAGTTCTCGTATGGAGCTGTTGACACAAACATCGATATGACTAGATAGGGTTGTTTTCGAGTGCTTTAAAGCATGGCTGACCTTTACTCTTGCGTATCAGTTGTCTTCTTCTCGAAATGTCTTTTATTGAAGTAGGTACTCTCTCGTCTTGTTCCGGTCACGTGGGATGCGCTAAATCAATTTACGGCTTGCAAGTTTGATATATTATTTCCATAAATTGGTATTAAAATTTATCAAAACAGCTTAAAGTTTTATACACACAGTAACCAAGAATGCAATAAATCAAGTGACTTTATGACTATAACATTCTCCCGAATTTCAAATGGAGTGATTCTGAAAAGTTGCTGATTTTCGAATTTTATAAAAAGAAACAATTACTTCAGCACCGTCATCCATATCATTCATGTGAATTGACTTTTGATATCGATTTTCAACAAACAAGGCATCATCTCAGTAACTGTATATATATTGCGTGCAATAGAACTCTTTTTGTAAAGTCATCAATGAAACTATATATTAAATCAGCAAGGCAGTATGGAAATGATTTCATTCGAATTGCCCATCTGAATACAGTCAATAAAGCATTTAAACGCGCTGATGTTTAGAAATTAAATATACTGCGAATGTAAAGTCCACTAAGTGTTTTTCACACTCCTCCGGGCTGAAAGCGAGGCTCTCCACCGCTATATGATAGAGAATAAAGAAATGCATTATGTCCCACGTCAAAAGTTCAGGCATAGAAATTGAGAGGACACAGTAATGGGTGTATTGATGAAGACTAACAATACAGAAAAGACCTGTCAAACAAAATCTACCATCGATTGATAGAATTGATAAAAGACCACAATACCCCGCACAGCATTATAAATCGAGAGTGTTAATAAGTAAATTATAAGGTAAATTGTATTCATATCAATGATGAATTTTTTTGATAGTGTGTAATTGGCGCGTACGTAGACAAGAAATGTGACCATGTCACTTCATTTTATCGTCCTAATTCATATTGTGAAAATCCATATAAAAGGTGATGTATTGAAAGTTTGAATATAAACATATTTACTCTTTACATTTGAGTTAATATATGTATGGTTATATTTAGATTGTAAACAATCAATTGCGAGCAAGGCTATAGGGTGGTCGTCGCCATATACAATACATGTACATGACGTTCCATGGAATTCAATTATTCGAGTAAACGTTACCAGCATAGCCCTCCCTTCTCACTATTAGCAAAGTGAAAATATATGGTTGATTGTCACTTTCAGCACTGAGTATATTCAGGCTAGTTTTCATATATTTAGCGAAAGTAATGTATTCCAAGTGTCGTGCATACAGTGTCATGCCCTCCTTTCATGAATCTCAGAATGAGCCAATATTTACTTTAATTCAATGCTCCACAATAAATAATCAACAGGATTATAGGGTTAATACATGTATACATATATAACTTCTTACTACAAATCAACAAATCGTTGCACACAAAACTATACTTACTTACTACACATCAATGTATAAAATGTGTTTATTTATTACAAAATACGAAATATGCTTCCTGTCCCTTTAATTTACTACATGCAGTCGTTTCGTTTGTTCCTTTCATTCGAAGTATCCACCCCAACCCCAGCAATTTTTCTTACGCCAATGGTTTGTTGATATGGTAAATATATAGTTGATATCCCAACCTGAGTTGTACTTATCTCCGGACGATATAGTAAGTGTACTACTGAACATCACGATTTGAGCTGTACCTATCTCCGGACGATATAGTGTGTACTGAAATATCACAACCTGAGCTGTACCTATCTCCGGACGATATAGTATGTACTGAACATCACAACCTGAGCTGCACCTATCACCGGACGATATAGTGTGTACTGAATATCACAACCTGAGCTGTACTTATCTCTGGACGATGTAGTATGTATTGAATATCACAACCTGAGATGTATCTATCTCCGGACGATATAGTATGTACTGTATATCACAACCTGAGTTGTACCTATCTCCGGGCGATATAGTTTGTACTGAACATCACAACCTGAGCTGTATCTATGTTTGAACGATATAGCATGTACTGAATATCACAAACTGAGCTGTACGTATCTGTGGACGATATAGCATGTACTGAATATCACAAACTGAGCTGTACGTATCTGTGGACGACACAGCATGTACTGAATACCACAAACTGAGCTGTACGTATCTGTGGACGATATAGCATGTACTGAATATCACAAACTGAGCTGTATGTATCTGTGGACGATATAGCATGTACTGAATATCACAAACTGAGCTGTACGTATCTGTGGACGTTTAAGTAAATTATGAAGATACAAAAACATGAACCGTAAGTAACTGAATTGACAACTGATACTGTCAAACTCAGAAATGTACAAAACCTGGAAAGAATTGATGCAGGTCTTTTTGAGATGAAAACATTTGAACAGGGTTGTTGAATACAAATGTAGCAGTCTCTCAGGCCAGCCATGATCTGTATGCACGCGTGTGAAAGATGTCCTTTTTTTAAAACTGTTATTCATTATTACTCATTTACTTAATTAATTTATTTTGTTGTCATCATTAGTTATTCCGTAGCACGAATGATGTGAACACATGCCCTTTTTGCGTTAGCAAAACCAAAGCTTTAATAGTTGCGTATCGCCACTCATTAGTACCGCTGATGAAAAGAAATATTTTACTAAGAAAGATAACTCTTAAAACATTTTTGTCATCGTGCAATAAAATCTCATCTAATATTTTCATATTAGATATGACTCTTATTTACCGAGTTCATTATGACGTTAATGCTAACATTGCGACATCACAGTAAAGGACACATTTTTTTCACGGTATAATGTGATTTATCTGGCGTGGAATGCAATATAAGATCAACGATGGGCACAATAACCCTGGGCGGGTCCGCAGTTAACCTGTTCAATTAATTGTGTGGGGAAAAGAAAGTTATAAACAATGCTGAATGGTAAGGTAACTTTTTAAAATCATCTATACATAAGGCATTTAAAAGATATTTATTTCATGAAGAAAAGCAATGAGTAAAAGTATGACTAGTATTATACTTAGTAAAATGATAAGTGTTAGAATAAGTATGATGATGATGATGATGATGATGATGATGATGATGGTGGTGATGATGATGGTGATGGTGATGATGGTGGTGGTGATGATGGTGATGATGATGGTGATGATGATGATGATGATGATGATGATGATGATGATGATGATGGTGATGGTGATGATGGTGATGATAATGGTGATGGTGATGATGATGATGATGATGATGATGATGATGGTGATGATGATGATGATGATGATGATGATGATGATGATGATGATGATGATGATGATGATAATAGTTGTAGCAGAATCAATAAGATTTTGAAAAGTGGGTCAAAGTCCAAGGTCAAAGACACCACCTGAAAAGTGACGGTACTAATTCAAAATTATGGTCATGAGGAATCCATATGTGAAATATCGAAGTTTTTAAAAAGCAGATCAAAATCCAAGGTCAAGGTCACTGAATTAAAAGCCATGTTACAAATTGAAAGCCCTGACCACGAGGAATCCATAAGTGGAATATCAAAAGCTGAACCTTCTCCAGTTCAAAAGATATAACCGAGATTAAAGTTTTGTCTACGGACACCACATACGACAACGATAACGCCGTGGGAAGCTTTCCGGACTTTCGTCCAGGCGAGCTAAACAGTATACTAAATAATATCCTAATTAGTATTATAATGAGTATTGTGATTAGTATTATAATGAGTATTATGAACATTAGTATCATAATTTGTATTATAATTAATATCACAATTAATATGATGATTTATATTATGATAAGTATTATAGTTGGTATTAAATTAGCGGCTTCGTGATGCCAGGCTGCTGGCTCAGTGGGTCTGCATGAGACATATTGATTTATAAAAGTGTTTACTCGTTTTTCCCAGATACTTTTTTATTTTGCTTAATTAAATTGGAAAAATTACTGTTTAAAGTAAGTCTGGGAGGGATTTATTGATTAATGTCTACATGGTCTGCTTTTGTGCTTACCGGAAATACCTATGCCAAAAGGACTATAAAAGACTATTGTTAAGCTGAATACAAACTGGATATAACGATTGTCATGGACAGCGGAGACAAAGCCTACAGTAAACGCTTCATGTCTGTAAGTCAACACTGATGATAGAAAATAATGATAATATAGCCGTAGACGAGAGCAATATGTAGTGGTCCTACAAGGTCTATGTAGTGGTCATGTAAGGTCAACAATAATAATGGGATAAAATCCGTCCTGGACGAGAGCAATATGTAGTGGTCCTGCAAAGTCAACAGAAACAATAGGATATAGTCCTGGGCGAGAACAATATGTAGTGGTCCTACAAAGTCAACAAAAACAATGGGATATATTCCTGGGCGAGAGCAATATGTAGTGGTCCTATAAGATCAACAGAAACAATGGGAACATAGTCCTGGACGAGTGCAATGTGTAGTGGTCCTACAAAGTAAAGAGAAACAATGGGATACAGTCCTGGGCGAGAGCAATATGTAGTGGTCCTATAAGGTCAACAGAAAAAATGGGAATATAGTCCTGGACGAGAGCAATATGTAGTGGTCCTACAAGGTCTATGTAGTGGTCGTGTAAGGTCAACAGAAACAATGGGATATAGTCCTGGACGAGAGCAATACGTGGTAGTCCTACAAGGTATGTGCAGTGGTCGTATAAGGTCAAGAAACAATGGAATATAGTCCTGGACGAGAGCAATACGTGGTAGTCCTACAAGGTCTATGTAGTGGTCGTATAAGGTCAACAGAAACAATGGGATATAGTCCTGGACGAGAGCAATACGTGGTGGTCCTACAAGGTCTATGTAGTGGTCGTATAAGGTCAACAGAAACAATGGGATATAGTCCTGGACGACAGCAATACGTGGTGGTCCTACAAGGTCTGTGCAGTGGTCGTATGTCAACATAAACAATGGAATATAGTCCTGGACGAGAGCAATAGGTAGTGGTCCTACAAGGTCTACGTAGTGGTTGTATAAGGTCAGCAGAAACAATGGAATATAGTCCTGCACGAGAGCAATATGTAGTGGTTCTACAAGGTCAATAAAAACAGTGGAAACACAGTTCTGGACGAGGGCAATATGCTGTGGTCCTATAAGGTCGAAGGAAAGAATGGGAACATAGTTCTGTACATGATAGAGACATAAACTAATGGGATATAGTTCTTGGCAAGAGCAATACGCAGTGGGCCAATAGGGTCAACAAAAACAATAGGAACATATAGTGGTTCTATAAAGTCAACAGAAACATTGGAGACATAGTACTGGACGAGATCAATATGTAGTGGTCCTATAAGGTCAATAGAAACAACGGAAATATAGTCTAATTCTTTACCCCCCCCCCCCCAACAGTTTGTTGTCAATCAATACTACGCACTACTGTACTTTAGTAAATCAAACCCACCGATTGATCCCAGAGTCTTAAATCACCACCAACGTAACCTAACGAAGTTAAAGGTATCATCTTAGGTATTCAATAAACTTCCGTTTAAATCTTGTGACATCGAAATTCAGAAGATCATATAAAGTTTATAGAATAATTTGAAGTAGTGGTAACAGCGTGTAATATTTGTATCCAATGTCAAGCGACCGAGGAATGAAATGCGTCCAACGTCAACATGCTATCTACACTTATTGGAATTTGGGTGTGAAATATGAGACAGTCTATTATAACAATAATAAAAGTATTAATAGTACTTAAATAACCTTTCTTCCTATCTTAGCTTAATTGTAGTAAAAGAGTAACTTTCCCGGAACAGAATATCATTTATGCTGCATCCTCTGCACATTTAAACCCTACTTCCACCCCGATCATCACCCTCCTTTCTCGCCAATTATCACCCTATTTCCTCCCCAGTCATCACGATACTTTGTCCTTCTTCCATCCCAATCAATACCCTGATTCCACCCCGGTCATCACCCTACTTCCTCCCCGGTTAAAACCCTACTTCCTCCCCGGTCATCACCCTACTTCCGCCCCGATCATTACCCTCATTCCATCCCAATCATTACAATGATTTCAACCCGGTCATCACCCTACTTCCTCCCCGGTTAACACCCTACTTCCTCCCCGGTCATCATCCTACTTCCGCCCCGATCATTACCCTCATTCCACCCTAATCATTGCCCTCCCTCCCCGATCATCATCCTTTTTCCTCCCCGGTCATCACCCTCCTTCCTCTCCGGTCATCACCCTCCTTCCTCCCCGTTCATCACTCTACGTCCTCCCCTATCATCACCCTACTTTCTCCCCAATCATTACCCACCTTTCCCTGATCATTGCCCTCGTTCCTCCCCGATCATCATCATACTTTCTCCCCGATCATCACCTTCCTTCCACCCCATCATTACATCATTACCCTCCTTCTTCCCTGATCATTGCACTCCTTCCTCCTCGATCATATTCCTCCTTCCACCCCGATCATCATTCTCCTTCCTTTCCGATCATTACCTTCTTTCCTACTTGATCATTGCCCTCCTCTCTCCTCGATTATCACCATCCCAAACCGATCATCTCCAAACTCCCTACCCGATCATCATCCTCCATCCACCTCGATCATCACCCTACTTCCTCATCGATCATTGCACTACTTTTTTTCCCGATCATAACCCTCCTTCCTGCTCGATCATTATCTTCCTTCCTCCCCGATCATCACTCTCCTTCCTCCCTGATCATCATCATACTTTCTCCCTGATCATCACCCTACTTCCACCCCGATCATCACCCTCCTTCCTCGCCGATTATCATCCTATTTCCTCCCCGATCATCACCCGCCTTCGTTCCTGATCGCCGCCCTCCTTCCACTCCGATCATTACCCTACAGTCCTCCCCTATCATCACCTCTTTCTTCCTCGACCATCCCCCTACATCCTCTCCGATCATTACCTTCCTTCCATCCGGATCATCACCCTACATCCTCTCTAATAATCACCCTCCTTCCACCCCGATCATCACCCTCCTTCCTCTCCGATCATCACCCTACTTCCTCATCGATCATCGCCCTCCTTCCTCCCCTATCATCACCCTCCTTCCAACCCGATCATCACCCTACTTCCTCCCTGATCATTACCTTCCTTCCTCCACGATCATTACCCTTCTTCCTCCCCGATCATCATCATACTTCCTTTTACCCCGATCATTACCCTCCTTCCTACCCGACCATTACCCTTCTTCCTCCCCGATCATCACCTTCCTTCCTTTCCCATCATCGCCATATTTGCTCCCCTTTCAGCACCCTCTTCCACCCCGATCATCACCCTACTTCCATCCCAATCATCACCCTCCTTCCTCGCCGATTATCGCCCTACTTCGTCTCCGGTTATCACCCTCCTTCCACCTCAGTCATTGCTCTCCTTCCATCCCGATCATCAGCCTACTTCCTATCTGATCATCACCTCCTTTTATCCCAATCATCACCCTACTTTCTCCCTGATCACCAACCTCTTTCCATTTCGATCACCACCTTACTACCTTCCCGATCATCACCCTATTACCTTCCCGATCATCACCCTCCTTTCTCCTCGATCATCACTCTCTTTCCACCCCGATATCACCCTCCATCCTCCCAGGTCATCACTCTCCTCCCCCTGTCATCACTCTCCTTCCACCACGATCATCACTCTCCTTCTTCCCGGTCATCATCTTACTTCCTCTCCGGTCATCACCCTCCTTCCTCCTCGATCATTGCCTTCCTTCCTACCCAGTCATCACCCTATTTCCTCCCCTGTCATTACCCTCCTTCCTCCCCGATCATCAAAATTTGGAAACTTGCCGCATCTGCTCCTGGAATTTGAAACTGTACTTCATGACGCAGTTGAAATATGTACCTCTCAAATTAAAATTTATCTGTTAGTTAACGCACACAACTCGGGATATGAGGAATGTATCCCTTTTTGATGCACTTAATCAAAGTACATTTAACTCTTCGTCAAATGAAACCATCCTTTACATGAACCTTTTGGGTGAATGTACTAATCTATTTGTTAAAATGACGCATTAGACATCATAGAAATATTTTCCTAGATGACGCATTGCGTCAATGTATATAGCTAATGATTCGATACGTCAAATAAGGTACGTATTCCTGTGATCAGCGTATACCTACAAGGGTGCATTCTGGTCATCACATTGTCGAGTGCAGACGAAGTCTAGGTACATAAATTGGACCAATGATGGGAAACCCTGCAGCCCCAAAGATAGGGGATGTACTGCAAATTGGTATCAAATCAAAAACATTCTATTTCCTACAAGCAAATCCGAAAAATATTTGCTTTCTCTCTATAGACAAAAAATAAATAAATAAATAAATAAATAAATTGCTGGTTTACAGTCTCATCCAGACCCATTCATGTGAAGCTTATAAAGTTTTGATTTGGTATAGAATCCATACCATCAATGGAATCCCCTCGACTCCTGACCGAGTTGGGATCACAAATCCTTGACGAGTAACATTACACGACAAGATTAAAAGTGTGCAGTAGATTTACGTCTTCCAGTGTGTTTTATGCATCGGCATGAGACAAATTGATTTGATTTCAGATAACGTTTTGTATACGATGTACCGTCATAACTCCGGCTAGGTAACCGATCAATGTCGCACCGGGGTGTCAGCGACTTTATAATGAATGTAAAGTTTGAGCCAAGGATTATTCCCCTTGATTCACCAAGTTACATAACATGAGGAGGCGCCCTCTATCATCCGGAGAAGGAAACGTTTAAATAGTTATCGCTTTTCATAAAACCGGGATTATAGTCCATTAATATCTACTTTGTGACCGTCGTGGAATGCATTAAACATACACTTCGTCGCGAGATGTCCCCCTTCCCACATTAAAATGACTTAATTGTAGACACTGTCTTCAAAGATTAAGCCTTTCAATCACATGCATTTTACATATATTGTATTGCAAGGAATTAGATCTCTCGGTTTCTTTCTCGTTCTTTTTTTTTCTTTCTTTTTTTCATGTTAAAACATCTTATACCCTATGAAGTGAAGTTATAGAATTCCAATTGTCTCTGTAGGAGACGATAAAGCAAAGTTTCAAATAAACTGCGGGACTGGCATCTTAACTTGTTAAGTTTGACGTCATATAATGAATTCTACTGTTTCTGATATGACCAGTTATGTCTTATATTATACTATATCCGCAGTATGAGCAAATCATTAGACAGTGATTGAAAACAACAGCAAACACAACACACACAGTCGTATCCCTGAACTATAAGAGGTTGGTTACCTCCAGTATCTATATTGAGAAATAACAAAATTTGTAAAAGTCACATAATACTCCAGTCAAATGACAAATGACACAACTTTAGTATTTCCTGGACAATAGGCGTCAATCTCGTCAGTATCCGTATACTCAGTCTGACCATGCTCTAGACCTCCGTGACCGGATGACTAATATTATCCACTCGGTCTGACCATGCTCTGGACCTCCGTGACCGGATGACTAACATTACTCACTCGGTCTGACCATGCTCTGAGCCGAATGACTAATTTTACCCACTCGGTCTGACCATGTTCTGGATTTCGGTGACCGGATGACTGACATTACCCACTCGGTCTGACCATGCTCTGAGCCGGATAACTAACATTACCCACTCGGTCTGACCATGCTCTGAGCCGGATAACTAACATTACCCACTCGGTCTGACCATGCTCTGGATTTCGGTGACCGGATGACTAACATTACCCCCTCGATCTGACCATGCTCTGAGCCGGATAACTAACATTACCCACTCGGTCTGACCATGCTCTGAGCCGGATAACTAACATTACCCACTCGGTCTGATCATGCTCTGAGCCGGATAACTAACATTACCCACTCGGTCTGACCATGTTCTGGATTTCGGTGACCGGATGACTAACATTACCCACTCGGTCTGACAATGCTCTGTGCCGGATAACTAACATTACCCACTCGGTCTGACCATGCTCTGGACCTTTGTGACCAGATGACTAATATTACTTTGTCGGTCTGACCGTGCTCTGGATATCGCTGACCGGATGACTAGCATTACCCATTCGGTCTGACCATGCTCTGAGCCGGAAGACTAATATTATCCGCTCGGTCTGACCATGCTCTGGACCTCTGTGATCAGATGACTGATATTACCAAGTCGATCTGGCCATGCTCTGGACTTCCGTGACCGGATGACTAACATTACCCACTCGGTCTGACCATGCTCTGAGCCGGATAACTAACATTACCCACTCGGTCTGACCATGCTCTGAGCCGGATGACTAATATTACCCACTCGGTCTGACCATGCTCTGGACCTTTGTGACCAGATGACTAATATTACTTTGTCGGTCTGACCGTGCTCTGGATATCGCTGACCGGATGACTAGCATTACCCATTCGGTCTGACCATGCTCTGAGCCGGAAGACTAATATTATCCGCTCGGTCTGACCATGCTCTGGACCTCTGTGATCAGATGACTAATATTACCAAGTCGATCTGGCCATGCTCTGGACTTCCGTGACCGGATGACTAACATTACCCACTCGGTCTGACCATGCTCTGGACATCGGTGACCGGAGGACTATTATTATCCACTCGATCTGACCATGCTCTGGACATCGGTGACCGGAGGACTATTATTACCCACTAGATCTGACCATGCTTTGGACTTCCGTGACCGGAGGACTAATATTACCCACTCGGTCTGACCATGCTCTGGACATCGGTGACCGGAGGACTATTATTATCCACTCGATCTGACCATGCTCTGGACATCGGTGACCGGATGACTATTGTTACCCACTAGATCTGACCATGCTTTGGACTTCCGTGACCGGATGACTATTATTACCCACTCGATCTGACCATGCTCTGGACATCGGTGACCGGATGACTAACATTACCCACTCGATCTGACCATGCTTTGGACTTCCGTGACCGGATGACTAATATTACCCGCTCGGTTTGACCATACTCTGGACATCGGTGACCAGATTACTATTATTACCGACCCAGTCTGACCATGCTCTGGACCTTCGTGACCAGAAGACTAATATTACCCGCTCAATCTGACCATGCTCTGGACATCGGTGACCGGATGACTTATATTACATGCTCGGCCTGACCATGCTCTGGACCTCCGTGATCAGATTACTTATTTTACCCTCTCGGTCTAACCATGCTCTGGGCATCAATGACCGGATGACTTATATTATCCACTCGGTCTGACCCTGCCCTGGACATCGGTGGTCGGATGACGATGACGGATGACAGTCTTAAGACGAAAACACAAAATGAGGACACCTTGGAGCAGTGCTGTCCTCCATCACGGACAGTCTTAAGACGAAAACACAAAATGAGGACACCTTGGAGCAGTGCTGTCCTCCATCACGGACAGTCTTAAGACGAAAACACAGAAAAATATCCAAAATCGTGTTGGGTCAGACTTGTTGGACTAAAGGACTTTAATCAACATTTAAAGCATCGTCATGGTTTAGGGGGTATACGATAGTATGTTAGAGTATCATGCGAGACTTACCTTTGGTGAGATAATGGCAGAGGTCCCTATCAATGTGTTGGACATAAATGAAGCCTCTTTCATCGACAAAAACGACATTTCTTTGGTGATTCCATATTTTACAGACTGTGACATCTTAGCCGGACTATGGCGACCTGGATTCCTTTTCGGCGCGTGTTCTTTCATCTTCTGCTTCAGAATTTTGTCCGATTCATTATTACTTCTGAAAAATGTTTTGAACAATATAAAAATCAAATTTCACTACTTTATAAATAACGAATTGTACCGTCTGCTTCTCACTACAGTACCATGCGTAACAAAACCTTTTACATAAAGGTACAATTTGATTCTACGTCGGTCTAAATCTATACGCGTGTTCATGTTCATTATAAATTTTAGTATTGATGAAAACTTTAAATCTTAGTCTCGTATTTCAATAAGAACTCTTTTTATAATTGCTACATCGACAATACTTGAAATCTATTTCTTTGGAGTTCTATTTACAGAATTCTGACATTTCACATTTAGTCAGGTCACGCAGTAATCACTCTAAAAGAGCATTAACATACATCCTCTTCACCATTCCAAATGAATTGCAATTAGAAATAAAAACGAAAACATTTTACTTACCATTCATTAGTGATATGTCAAAATGCGTGCAAAAAACTTTAATTTCACTTCGATATATATATATATTTGTGTAAGTAGTCACAAATATGTTTTGATAAATACAAGTGCCTCTCTAAACTCCATATTTAATTTTCCATGTGAGTGCATTTGTATATCTATGATCCTGAACAGCGATCGTGAAATGAGGAAATACAAAGAGAATATGAACCCTTCTTCTCACCGTAGAGTCCCACCATGTTAGCACATGTCTCCAATCGTATCCGATTTACGCTTTTTGTTTTGATAAAAGGGGCATTGTTGTGCGAGATATTTAAAACCTCTCACCTGGATGTAAAAGAGCATCCCCGCTCGTATTTAATTGCTTTACAGGGGTTTATCATTGCCAGCTTTGATTGCCGTGTATATCTACCTTGTGCATAGATTTATGGGGAAGTTAAAGGGCGGAAACTAATTACAAATTAACGGGAGAAAGTATGCGTGTTTCCCACGCAGACCAATGTTTGGTTTATATTTTTACAGCTAAGCCGTTTTAATTGAGGTAATAATTGTGATTTTTTTTTTTATGAATTTGTGTCACCATTCACCCGATCATAACAAACAATTGTTTGATTGTTTACCTAAATTATTCATGTAATGAGTGAACATTTCTGACGAATTTTGCTGATAATAATATTTTCTACGAATGATTTCACTGGAGGTATTTTCAGCCTTAGTTTATCCGAGACAAAGAGAACCTTAAATATCAGGCAATATAGAAACGATTGTGAGCTGTAGTAGGCAATATAACCGGATGGCCTCTACGTCTATACAGAAAAAAGATCTACACAGTTTGGTAGTCATGGGAATTAGAGGGCAAAAGGGGTAGAATTGATTACTTAAAAATATATTTCATCTTTTTATCATTAATTCAAAATTCAAAATTTAAATCTAAATTAAACAAGATAACAGAAATATTACAGCAACATATCAACCACAGAATCCATGATTCATCAAGATTCCACTAACAGTGAGTCAAGGTCATGATATACATTTGTATCGTACATTAAAACACTAACCTTTTACTGTTCAAAAAGAATAAACAATGGAAGAAATATCGAACCTTTTTACAAAAGAAATCTGCTTTCTTAACCAATTTATTATTAAAAGGTTAAAATTCAAGGTCAAAATGTAGGACTTGTTATGGTGAAGTGTGTGAAATATAAAACCCCAATCTGCTATACTGTAAGAGAAATCTGCTTACAAAACTTCTTAATCAAATTGTAAATACAAGACCAAAGTTCAAGGTCACAAGGTCAAATGTCTTTGTATCAAAATGTAGTACTTGTTATTGTTAATATGTGTGTGAGGTATGAAAGCCATATCCCTTAAACTGTAAGAAAAATCATCTTAATCAAAGTATAATTACAAGACCAAAGTTCAAGGTCACTAGGTCAAATGTCTTTGTATCAAAATGTAGTACTTGTTATTGTTAATATGTGTGTGAAGTATGAAAGCCATATCCCTTAAACTGTAAGAAAAATCATCTTAATCAAAGTATAATTACAAGACTAAAGTTCAAGGTCAAGTCACTAAGTAAATTGTCTTGGTATCAAAATGTAGTGCTTGTTATGGTGAATGTGTGTGTGAAATATGAAAGCCCTAACCCTTAAACTGTAAGTGAAATCTGCTTACCGAACTTCTTAAACAGACGAACAGACGGATGGGTGATTCCTATATAATCACCACCAAACTTCGTTTGCAGGGTATGAAGAATGGTACTCCTGCTTTTAAAAGTTTTGTTACACACATATACACACACTCACACAAATACACACACATACATACACACACACACCTACACACACACCTGATAAACTCATAACGACAAGACCTACACACATATGCTATGACGTAAATACAGACTAGTTAGCGTATTTAAGCGCCAAGTATCTACCTTTCGTCCACGTAGATCACGATGATGAGCGATAAGTTAGATCTTACTTGCCAACTTTATTACATTTAAAACCAAATGAACTGATGGAAAGGTATGAATCATTAATATTTAACTTTAAATCTGGCATTTATATTTTGTTCTTGACAAAAGGATCGGTATATATTTTTGACGTCATAGCATTACTGATCCTTTCTCACATTTTATTGATATTTATCATGTATCATCATGTATACTTTCACTCATGATTATTCATAGAGACTTGATCACAATCTCTAGTAGTGATCTTGAAATATATACAAAAGAAAAGGTACTGTTCTCTACCAGATATACTACATACTGGAAGAATAATTGCATCTTATTATTACTAATTTACTTTGTGAGTGAAAGAGCAGTATGCAGTCTTTGTGACCGCTCGGATCTGTCAAGCTATGGCGCGTTACCAGAAACTGAATAATCAGGCTTTCGGTCGCTCCTAGTCCGGCTATGTCGCGTTATCGGAGACTGAAAGATCCGTCCTCTGGTCGCCCCCAGTCCGGCTGTGTCACGTTATCGGAGACTAACCGATCCGTCTTCTAGTCACTCCCGGTCCGGCTATGTCGCGTTATCGGAGACTGAACGATCCGTCCTCTGGTCGCTCCCGGTCCGACTATGTCGCGTTACCGGAGACTGAACGATCCGTCTTCTGGTCGCTCCCAGTCCGGCTGTGTCGCGTTACCGGAGACTGAACGATCCGTCTTCTGGTCGATCCCAGTCCGGCTATGATGCGTTAATGGAGACTGAACGATCCGTTCTCTGGTCGCTCCCAGTACGGCTGTGTCGCGTTACCGGAGACTGAACGATCCGTCTTCTGGTCGCTCCCGGTCCGGCTATGTCGCGTTATCGGAGACTGAACGATCCGTCCTCTGGTCGCTCCCAGTCCGGCTATGTCGCGTTATCGGAGACTGAACGATCCGTTTGGTCGCTCCTAGTCCGGCTATGTCGCGTTATCGGAGACTGAACGATCCGTCTTTTGGTCGCTCCCAGTCCGGCTCTGTCGCGTTACCGGAGACTAAACGATCCGTCCTCTGGTCGCTCCCAGTCCGGCTATGTCGCATTACCGGAGACTGAACGATCCGTCCTCTGGTCGCTCCCGGTCCGGCTATGACGCGTTACCGGAGACTGAACGATCCGTCTTCTGGTCGCTCCCAGTCCGGCTATGACGCGTTACCGGAGACTGACCGATCCCTTTTCTGGTCGCTCCCAGTCCGGCTATGACGCGTTACCGGAGACTAAACGATCCGTCTTCTGGTCGCTCCTAGTCTGGCTATGTCGTGTTACCGGAGACTAAACGATCCGTCTTCTGGTCGCTCCCAGTCTGGCTGTGTCCCGTTATCGGAGACTGAACGATCCGTCTTCTGGTCGATCCCAGTCCGGCTGTGTCGCGTTATTGGACACTGAACGATCCGTCCTCTGGTCGCTCCCAGTACGGCTGTGTCGCGCTACCAGAGACTGAACGATCCATCTTCTGGTCGCTCCCGGTCCGGCTATATCGCGTTATCGGAGACTGAACGATCCGTCTTCTGGTCACTCCTAGTCCGGCTATGTCGCGTTACCGGCGACTGAACGATCCGTCGTCTGGGGCCAGTTGTTCGAAATTTTAACTACTAGTTAAGCTAACCAATGGTTAAATTTCATCTGACTATGTCTTTGAAATGAGAAGACTTTCAGTCATAGTCCGTGTACTGATTTGTAGCATAGGAAACACGCTTTGTAAAGTAATTTAGATTTTTATACAGAAATTCTATAAATCAAATTAAGTGTCTCCAAAACTTTAACCACTGGTAAGCTTAACCAGTGGTTAACGTTTTGAATAACTGGTCCCAGGTCACTCCCGGTCCGGCTATGTCGCGTTACCGGAGACTGAGCGATCCGCCCTCTGGTCGCTCCCGGTCCGGCAATGTCGCGTTACCGGAGACTGAACTATCCGTCCATTGGTCGCTCCCGGTCCGGCTAAGACGCGTTACCGGTGACTGAACGGTCCGTCCTCTGGTCGCTCCTAGTCCGGATATGTCGCGTTACCGGAGACTGAACGATCCGTCCTCTGGTCGCTCCCGGTCCGGCAATGTCGCGTTACCGGAGACTGAACGATCCGTCCATTTGTCGCTCCCGGTCCGGCTATGACGCGTTACCGGAGACTGAACGGTCCGTCCTCTGGTCGCTCCTAGTCCGGATATGTCGCGTTACCGGAGACTGACCGATCCGTCTTCTGGTCGCTCCCGGTCCGGCTATGTCGCGTTACCGGAGACTGAACGATCCGTCTTTTGGTCGCTCCTAGTCCGGCTATGTCGCGTTACCGGAGACTAAACAATCCGTCTTCTGGTCGCTCCTAGTCCGGCTATGTCGCGTTACCGGAGACTGAACGATCCGTCTTCTGGTCGCTCCTAGTCCGGCTATGTCGCGTTATCGGAGACTGAACGATCCATCTTCTGGTCGCTCCTAGTCCGGCTATGCCGCGTTACCGGAGACTAAACGATCCGTCTTCTGATCGCTGCCGGTCCGGCTGTGTCGCGTTACTGGAGACTGAGCGATCCGTCTTCTGGTCGATCCCAGTCAGGCTATGTCGCATTACTGGAGACTAAGCGATCCGTCTTCTGGTCGATCCCGGTCCGGCTATGTCGCTTTACCGGAGACTGAACGACCCGTCTTATGGTCGCTCCCGGTCCGGCTATGTCGCGTTACCGGAGACTGAACGATCCGTCTTCTGGTCGCTCCTAGTCCGTCTATGTCGAGTTACAGTAGACTGAACGATTCACCTTCTGGTCGCTCCCGGTCCGGCTATGTCGCGTTAGTTACCAGAGTCTGAATCCCGTACATGTAGCTGCTAATTACTCAGGTGTGTATCGAAGTGGGTTAATTTCGGGTGCAGGAACAAATGAAGATGTTATACTTAAACTGATAAAATTCCGTGTAATTGCTATCAATTGTCAATATGCTACACACCTTTACAAACCTTTCATTATTTACGTGTCGAAAAATCGTATTTTAAATGAGTGTTTTGATCTCACTGCTTTTTAGTGAAAGTGAAAACAGTTGGATAAAAACACACTTAAAATACGATTTCTTGGTTGATTGGTGTTTTACGTCGCTTTCAACAATTTTTCAGCTATACAGTAACATGGAAACAGGAGGTAACCAACCTCTTAAACATTGTGGCGCAACCCGGGAATCGAACCGGGATCGTCGGCACCGCAAGCCAAGCGCTTAACCAATACACCAAGCCTACAATTTCTCGGCAGGTAAAAAGTGAAACGTTGGTGAAATGTGTCGTATATACTGAAAACTGAAGACAAGATGTGTTTGTGAAACATGAATGCCTTCGGCAGCAAGGCTCAAATAAGACAAATATTCCAATGTCCTTTATCTTGATTACATTCCACCTCATGGGAATACCCAAATAAAATATGGAAGCCCTATCTCTTACGATTCATAAGATATAACCTATGTTAACGGTCACCAATTGTTATTTCGACTGAAAGATCTTGTCACAAGGAAAACACGTGATATATGAAAGCCCTACCTTTACGAATCAAAAGTTGTAACCAATGTTAAAGTTTTCTTGAAATGTAGGTCAAAGGTCACGGTAACGATTAAAAAAACATCCCCCCCCAAAAACCCCCCCCCCCCGAACTGGTACCGACGGATGGGTCTTGTCAAAAGGAATATGCATGTGATATATTTAAGTCCTATCACATACCATTCAAAAGCTGTAGCATTATCTATCCCCCCCCCCCCCATAAATTTAGATCAAACTCCAAGGGCAAGTTCAAAAGGTCAATTTTTTTGAACCTGAAGGAAGGTATTCCCGCAAGATATGCACATATGAAATATTAAAGCTCTATCACTTAGCATTCAAAAGTTTTAGCATAAGTTTTCTTTTCCTAAACATAAGTCAAATTCCTCGGTCAAGGTCAAATATTATTGTACAAAAAGAAAGGTCTTCCCACAAGAAATACACATGTGAAATATAAAAGACATATCAAGTATATTTACAATGTTATGCCTCTTTTATTGAAAGATGGACGGAACGGACAGAATGACAGACAGGCAGACGGATAACCCCAAAGCTATATTCCCCTTTGTCGTCAAGACCGGGGCATAAAGATTTTAAGATTTGAGTGTGACATGATATTCATGTATTCCTGGACAGCAAAAACTGGTCGACTTCGATACACAATTCCATGTACAGGATTCAGTATCTGGTAACACGATCTTGCCGAACCGGGGCGACCAGAAACTGGATTATTCAGTTTGGTCACAGGACTGAAAGACCTCTGGTTGGAATCTACAATGACTCATCGTTGGTTTAAACATTATTTATTAATTTCGTATACATACAGTACAGCCTACGCGGATTACACATTTTCCGCTCTGCCGCCGCGGACAGTTTAAGTTTATAGTGGAAAATCACCGCAACCGTTGCGGTGATTTTTCGCGGCGAACCACCGCAATCTATCTCTCTTTCCATATCCGAGAGCCATAGCAAATGCTCTGATCCGCACTTAACCATCGTGACCCATCGCAATCGCCGCAACCCACCGCAATCCCACCGCAATCGTCGAGTCTGGTATTAAAATCATCGCTACTCATTGCAATTATTAGGCTTTGTATTGCATTGAAAATTTAGACATTGAATATTGTAAACTTATTTATAACGTAGTTTGCAAAAATAAATATTTTAAACTTTCAATTTAACATTGTATTGATATGCGATATCGTCATGTCTTTTTATCGCCGTATATCATGGAAATTGCATGTATAGCAATGCCCTCATTTGCATTTTCTTATAGAAGCACATAAATAAGAGCACTTTTTATCAGGGAAGCTTGCTTTTTAATATATATATATATTGTTAACGGAGACCATATGTTGCACAGAAGGCCTCGCCTTATAACACCAGAGACATAGAGTCCCTGTATATACCATTATATAAGATGTCCCAGTGCCAGTATATACAGTCTCCCCCATGCCAGTACATATACAATCTTCCCCGTGCCTCTATATACCTTTATATATGTCTCTGATAACATTTTTATAGATTCAGGGGCGGCTCCAGCCTGGGGACACGGGGGCACGTGCCCCCCCCCCCCCGGCAGTGCCCGCCGAAGGGGGCACCATAGTCTGTTTTAGGACCTATTTACTGCATTTCTGTCCAAAATTTCCAAAATTTCACTTGCTTGCTTCGCTCGCCAGTTATTCTCTCGTATTTCTTTAAATTTGCAGTTGAAAAAAAATTGTTGACTCGCTTCACTCACGATTAATTTCATGATAAATCTCCCCTGATCCCCGTTTATGATCCATAATATTTTCCAGAGGGAAGCGAAATATATGTGCAATCCAAATTAATATCCAGCACACAAATGTTTGGTCACTTGGCCTCAGGCGAGTAAAATCGTATGGCTACTTGTACATCGTGTAGCAAATGTTACAAATGTTCGAAGCTACGCGCTGTACAAGATGGATTTTACTTATCCATACTATTTTACTCAAATGTGTCTTGTACATCGTGTAGCTTCAGTACAAATTTTTGAAACGCTTGTACTGAAGCTACGCGATGTACAAGATGGATTTCACTTCTAGGGCTCATTTCTAGAATAGTTTATTTTCACAACATATTTTGTATCTCCAAAAGTCTCAAATACAGGAGCTCCCGTGGAGTGGGACTTTGCACCTTGTTCCCCTACCAAGGATCTACCCTACATCCACCGGGGACCTATAGGCAGTCCCTAGACCCTGTGCCGAGTTTTACGCCTCCTCCAACTGAAAATCTGGGTCCATGCCTGATAAAATTTCCGTGAATTAGAACAAAAGGGGCCTAATATGGCACACACGATTTTGCAAGATTTTTGTCATATCTTCTCAGGAAAACCCCATCCCCACCTATGGGAGAGAGGGAGGGGTGAACATGATAATTCTTGATCGAAAATATTACGACAGTTTTCTTCCGATTTCAGAGTTTTTGCGGAATATTTGAAGTCAAGAAAATGTTGATGAATACTGCAAAAAAGAACGCCAGATTGCACCATTATGCCACCTATGGGAGGGGCGGACCCCTCCCCAATCGGTCCTTCGGGCCTCAATTGTGAGGTGCCCCCCCCCCCCTCGGCACATGAAGTTCTGGATCCGCCCCCTGAGACTCCTGCGCAAATCGTATACGTACTCTTTCTCTGAGCAAGGAGTCAAAATTCATCCAAAGGACTAAAATTTCAATAAACGGATATTCGTCAAATTAACATTTTAAGTGTCATATTCATTACGTTTTGTTACACTATCTTTAATTTCAAAATATTTTCCCAAGAAGGACATATACTAAAGTTTTATAAATCGGCATACATCAACTGTAATTTACTCAAATATAATAGTGGCACTGTTGGTATGATATAAAGATTCTGTTGATGTATTTCCTCCGAATATATATAACTTTCTCTTATTTTCAGTTTAGCTCGCATTATAGCACTGAATCTAGACTCTTATCCAATCCATCATAAGTGAGATATGAGACTCATATTCTATTGTAATGCAGTTCATATCTTTACTTACGACAAACTGGTAATACCCTGTTGGGGATAAATTTAGAATCATGAAAATAATAGCAATGTTTCGGATGCAAGTATTTAACGTCGAGGACAGTTAGAAATTTTATTATTCCTCTCCCCCAATTGGAACATCTCGCACTTTATCTCTTAAAACTTTGAAGTGTCCGACCCCTTTCCTTTACTTCATTCAGGTATGTTGCCAATGGTAACTACCACCCAATACCTGTGTGTAAAACCCACAAGGGTTTCGCTTCCCATGTCAACAACCTTTCCGCTTCGCAATGACTCGAGGTACATTCGTCTTGCTGCGGGTATCCGGGTATTCTTCAACATGCAGTGACTTCGGCGATCAGGTAGCACGTCCCCAAGTGTAATCACGTGACCTGAGCGTACTGCCAAAAAGTGTGGAAATCTTTAGTCAAGACAGAGACATATATACACAAATGTGTATATATGTCTCTGGTCAAGAGTTGTAACAATTCACTCCCGGTCTACGGCATCAACTTCAGTTTTGAGTTTAATAGTTAGATGCAGGTTATGTCATTGAGCTGTGATTCTCATCCTTAAAACTTGGAATGTTTATACAAACTGTCAGATATACCTGAGACATATATACTTTGAAAGTATAAATGTCTCTGGATATACGTACTACATAAAGTATATATGCATATTTAATAATGAACTTGTTAATATTATAAAAAGTTGAGAACCTATACGTAAATACTATCTATGTAATTTCAGGAAGAGATGGCCCTGAATCTGCTAGTTGGCGTCTGCCGACCGTTGCCACTGTTTTCTATATTTTTCATCTTATGTTGCCCTATTCTTGATGTCGGACTGGTTAAATGACCTAATTTGTATCATATTTGTTGGGGGGATAAGTCTCGGGATTTATCATCGCTGTCTACGAAGAATCCGATATTTTGAATCTTATTTTTGCAAAGTGCGGTCATATAAAATTCGAGGAATGAAAGAGAGTCATCATATAGTTCATCAAAGTTGCATTACGGTCTATGATAAACACCGAGTTTATCTCTCAGGTCATCCTCGGAATGTTTCAGGATTATCTTCATTTAGATCTTAGTGTGATGTCATGCCGACTTCGAGAATAAAAAGGAAAAGCTAGCGTGCTAGACCATATATATGTCTCTGGCTAGACTATCCAGTGTTTTACCACTAGATCAGGACCCTTTCGGTTTAAATATACCACCTCAGGCGCTAAATAGTGAACAGGGTATTGTCATATTTAATCCAAATGAATTAACAGGGTGTTCAATTTCCGCCAGGAAAACGGGAGTTATTCCCAGGACAGCATCAAGCACCCTCAAGTCTGTATATGATTTTCTTGTATCAAAATCCATCTCTACTACATTTTCCCGGCTGAAAATATAATCAGGAACTTATACATGATTGATTGATTAATTTTTGTTTAACGTCACACTATAAATATTTCACGTATATGGTGACGGCATCTGCCTGATGCAAGGCATACAAATTTTGACATTTGCAACGGACCCACCCGAAGCAGTGAGGGATCTTTAACGTGCCATGCATACTACGACACGGGGCCTCGGTTTTACTGTCTCATCCGAAAGACAGGACACCGACATGACCGGGACTCGAACCCCGGCCTCCCGACCACCAGGAGGCGAGCGCGATACCACTATGCCACGCCGGCTTCGGACAATATCTAATATAAGGCCCTGATCAAACTGAACAAAAGAACTAAATATCTAGGAAACACCACGTACGTGATAGACTATCAGGTGTTACTGCCATGTTCCAATTTTTTAATTTACTTGGAGGTGGTAAACACAAAAATTAAAGCATGACAACTAGTTGTCATGTTTTAATTTTTGTATTTACCATCCTTCACCCCCAAGTAAATTAAAAATTTAGAACATGCATATTACCACGGTCTGTTACACGACTGAAATCATGCGTGGATCCAGAATTTTTGTCAGAGGGGGTCCAGCCAAAAAAGGTAAATTTTTCTCTTAGACGAGGGGGGTCCAACCCCAAAAATGCCCAAATATTACCTTTTTTTGGTAAAATTTTCGGATTCCAGGGGGGGGGTCCAGACCCCCCTAACCCCCCCCCCCTCTGTATCCGCGCATGGAAATAACGAGTGACACTATGTCGATGCATGGCACCAGAGACATAGACTACTTTCAAAGTAGTCTATGTCTCTGATGACACATCGAACACAACAACTTAATTTCTAAGAAACAAAACGCGCTTGATAGAACATCGCGTATTAATTACCAGAAAGATAGACTACTTTCAAAGTAAAGTAGTCTATGTCTCTGTCACCATTCGATTGGGTAGTTACTTAATAGTTATCTGCCCTTTACCGGTAAGTATCCCGATCGTATCCGCCATTACGGTACTGAAAAAAGTTATCGAGATAGAAAAAATAGACCTATGAGCGTAGTGATTAAAACAATATTTACGTTTATTATTGTTTAGTTAAATGATCTGATCGGTGACTGTGATTGAAAATTAATAAACGTGTTTGTTTTTATAGTCTATCATGAATTTCAGTTTTAAATTAAGATATAAAAAACCAGACATACATATGTCTCTGGAAAAACAGAAAAGGAACTTTCCTAACTTGGTCACCCAAGCTAAGTAATGAATTATGTATTTATGTATTACAGATTAATAAGATAATAAGTATCAGAGACATAGACTACTATCAAAACCTAGTCTATGTTTCGGCAAATATCAATATCAATAATATCTTCTTGTTATCCATATCAGATTCTCGATTCGACTCTAAGTCGAAATGGTATATATCTTTGCAAATTAATTAAATGTTTAATACTTACATTAAATATTCAACAAAATATTTCATATATATATTATATATGACAGAAACCAGCACACCATATCATAAACGAGGATTTTTCGTAACTTTCACTCAGATGGAATATGACTTTAAATTTCAGTATTTCAGAATTGTTGTTTTCGAGGATGAGAAACATCATCATCTACTTAACTATTTCCAAATTGAGAATACTCTATTATGCAAAACCTGAAGTTGAAAGTTTCAGAAAATCCTTTAAAAATTTCGTATATGATCTCTAAGGTAATAAACTGCAGTATTAGGGCTGTGAAAATTGAATACAACTCTACTTCGTAACCGAAATCAACTTGTCAAAAATAACTTAATTAAACAATGGCGGATTTAGGAGGAGCGGAGGGGTGCTCCCCCCCCCCCCGCCCCCCAACAGTGACCCAAATTCTACCAAAACCCTGTAATTTAGTCCATTTTCGGCTAAAATTGATAACATTCGTCCTTTGATCCCTCGGCAAAGGGAGTGATGGATCCGCCACCGGATAAAGAACGAAGATCAATTCACTATGCTTTACTTCCCTCGTGTATGCAATGTTAATTGATTTGCTCCAATCAACATACACGTGTATCAATTATAGTCTTACGGAAGATGGGGTTAAACAGCTGACATAAATCCTGTAAGTTTATTGCGTAATACGGACGACAGTTTCTGGAAAGTCGCTTTCACTTTTGCCAAGGATACCTGGACTGAGATATTATTTACCACAGGTGACAACCTGGTTTTACACCTATTACACAATCCATTTTTTGTCAGTACAAGCTTAAAGGAAAGTGTTTTAATATATCTGAATCTCTTCTACATATCATCATTCTGATTCTAAAACCCAACAATGAACACCGTAACTTTGAATCTATCACCTGATAAACTTCAAGCGTAACAGGCATTTTTTTGCACACAATGACTGGGACTAGACAAATACTTCGCCAGTACTTTGACAGAGGACCTTGAGGACACCGAGTCGCCTGGCAATGAAGCCTCTCAGTCCACATGCAATTTGAAGGGGAACACGAATGCCCAGACTGCTTTTCATGACCCTGCGTGATAGATGATCGCAACCGACAGATGTGGTGACCAGAATCAGACGTCCCTCCTCACCATCGTAATCCGGCATAGCAAGAGAGAGGACCTATACAAGAAGTGCTGGACAATGCTATGCCATCGTGTGGGATGATTCTCGATATTTAGATAGAAAGACTCGGAAAGTCAGTCTGAACAGAAGGCGAAACAGATTTGTATGGCAGTCCCATGGATATTGGGAGGATATTATGCCCAATTGTGTATTTCGTAAAGTACAGGAGAAATATCAGCTTATGTCCTCAAACTCCTTCAAAATAAAACTCTCCAAATAGAGATCAAAACAAACAAATACATCAAACACCCCACCCCCTAAAAAGTAATAAAACCAATTAAAATGAAAAAATAAAATACAACTAGAATCTTCATTACTGCACTAAAGAATGTACTTTCTATTACCAATTCAAATCCCACACATTGTTTACATCAAACTATAGCATGTTCACACCTCCCGATTACCATGCGCTTCCAGGCATACCCAATACCCTTATTACCAAGCGCCTCTAGGCAAATACCCCGAGCTGGAGACAAGCAGTGATTTCGGCGACCAGTTAAACAACGTCCCCAGCTTTATCACGTGACTTCAACCGTACGGTCAAAAAGTTTCCCCTTTAAACTCGATATCATGGGAATAATCAGAGACTTCTGTCTCTGGAATAATTTAATTTTAATAGATCAGTACTAAACAGTCAGTTATTCCAGGAATATGCGTCCCTGATTATTCATAAAAAACTCACATTATTAGCAGTAAGATTGGATATATCTCCGTTTGCGTTAGGTTTTGTAAAGTAATGTTATCAAGGCAATGGCAAATAGTCTGTATTTCAGTCATAATTACAGTCAAGACCGCAAACATGCATAACGACTTATTAAAGATACAAATGATGAAAAAAAAGATACCAGTAGATTGTGTAATCTGATGGAAGGACTTATAAATTTGTGTAAAAGTCCTTGGCTGATGATATGAGACTAGGCTGATGATAGCTACCGTAATAGTCACGTGATCAGAAGATGACCGCGTACGTGTATTACGCGTAGGAATGGTCTATATTTAAAGTAAACTTTAAAAGCACAAATTCAAGAGATAGATAAGAACAGTTATATAAAGCGATCACGATTGATCAAGTTGTTTGCGACAATAATTCAGATTCATATAGGTCGGTTTCAACCAGAGACATACATACACATGTATGTCTCTGTTTTCAACCATGTAAACCAATAAGACAATCACGTTTCAATTACTGATTTTTTTTTTTGTAAAGAACGTATAAACAAGATAGGTCCTTGTTTTTCTTTTTTTCCTTGAAATCAATTTGTTTAATTTAATTCTAAAGAATTTCTTTCATATCGCGTGCCTACGGACATACTGGTAGTAGTTACCGGCTAAGATCAGTTACCGGCTACTACTTTTTTTTTTTTGTCTTTTGAAACGTGATTTTATGAGATTTTCTTCACGTGATTGTCTGCAGTACACAGAATACATATGAATTCATGGTTTGAATACCCTTGATAACGTAGTAGCCGGAAACTGGTCTTAATCGGGGACTGGTCCTTCGACAGTATACTTCTACATAAATTCTAAGATTTTATTATAAATAAAGGAAAATCGGAAATGACCTATTCTATAAATTACTTGTCAAATTAATGACCACTACTTTTGTACATTATTCATAAGACATACCCACTGTGCGAAATACGATTTCAGCTTTCCTTTTTTGCTAAGATAGCATTTCCAAATTAATCACAATAAAAGATATGTTCATTAATTCATATACAAGTAACATTTATTAAGAGCGACAGTGTTCGAACCGTTGTAACACATTACCCTTTTAAAGTTAATGCAATTGCGTATAATATTCTATTTTACTAACGAATAACTTTTAGATGTATTGTTTATAGAGAGCATTTCACATCAAAATATAAGATACTTAAGTCAAAGTACATTAAATTTAATAGACCCTTAGCTCCCGTAAGTGGAATATAAATAGGACCTGGACCAATTTTAAAGTATGGCTATTGAAACATTACAAAGTATCGCAGGTATCCCAATACAAGATTCTGCAACGATGATAACGATTGTGGTGGCCCGCCGCGTTTTTGTCTTCAAGTGCCTGCGGCGATATGACCAACTGCGGTGACCCGCGATGGACTATTCAATCTCCTGTCACGACAGTAAAAATTGCGGTGGGTTGCGATGGATTTGAACGTCCACCGCAATCTTATTTTGCGGTGGGTTGCGGTGATTTCCCACCCAAAAATCGGTTGCGGTGATGGGTGGAAAGTGAGGAATCCGCGTAGGCTGTACTGTAAATCAATCAACAATTACAAACTATCAGTATTTGGCAACAAGATAATGATCTTATGTTAAGCCATCTCCTGGAAAACATACCTGACTATCAGGAACAAAACAAGAGAGCAGACAGTATACATTTAGCTGTGATATGTTTAAACCATTTAAGAGTGTAGAGAGAAGGTAATGAAAGGTAGTAAGAAAATTGGGTGGGTAAAAATTATACATACATATTTGTATACATGTACAGAATGTATTTATATTCTTATGTATATAGGCCTACACATATACACATACTTACATGCATAAACGAATTTCTATCCAGTTTATTTTTCAGTGACCTAAGAATATTTATTCTTTTCCAAGCTTTTGCTGTAATGTCCGAAATATGTTCATACCAAGTGCATGCTTTATTAATTATTATACCCAAATGTTTGTGAGAATTTACTTTTTGAATTTGTATGTTGTTCATTTCCAAAACTGGATGCCTTTTCTTGAAATTACCAGTTGTTCTGTTTTTTGTATTGAAATGTACTAGCCATGATTAACCCCATTGATTGATTTTTTCCAAGTCAGAGTTCATCATCTCGGCTGCTGTTTCCGGATTTTCCAGGGGACAGGCTTGGTGTAGTGGTTAAGCGCTTGGTTTACGGCGCCGACGATCCGGGTTCGATTCCCGGGTTGCACCACTATGTTTAAGAAGTTGGTTACCTCCTGCTTCCATGTCGCGATATAACTGAAAAATTGTTGAAAGCGACGTAAAACGCCAATCAACAAACCAACCAACCGGATCTTCCACGATTAAGTAGAAAGATGTGACATCTGCAAATAACCTTATATTACTATTAATGTCACTTACTATGTCATTGATATAAATAAGAAATAAAAGTGGCCCTAGTATAGACCCTTGCGGTACCCCGGCTTGTACTTTTTGGTAATTTCAGACACATCTATCTATAGCAACCCTCTGAAGCCGATTTTCAAGATAACTTTGAAACCACTCTAGTAATGAGCCTGTTATTCCCATCCGCCTCAACTTAAATAGAAGACCTTTATGCCACACCCTGTCGAAAGCCTTACTGATGTCACAAAATACTACTCTTACTCCCTTTCCATCATCCAAGGCTCGACAGAATGTATCATAAAGGTCAATGAGTTGGAAAACAGCAGAGTCCTTTGGTCTAAAACCAGACTGCACAGACGTAATATTGTTTTGTTGTACTAGGTAATTGTATATGTATTTAAATACACATTTCTCAAACACTTTACCTAGACAACTTATGAGAGATATAGGTCTATAGTTTGAAGTATCTGACTTATCTCCCTTTTTGTGAACTGGAATGATATTGGCTAGTTTCCATTGAGCAGGAAAGGTACATAATTCTAATGATTAATTAAAAAGAACAGTTAAATAAGGGGAAAGAACTGAGGAGCCTTCTTTGAGTGATCTTGGGCCCAAATAATACGGTCCACTGGCTTTGCTACAATCTAACAACTTTAGCACATCCTCTAAATCCCGATTAGTTAATTGAATAGTGCCAAGTGAAACATTTGGGGGAATACAGGGAGGTAGGGAGGCGTGGCTGTCATCTTTTTAACTTTGTTTACAGAAATATCCATTTAATATATTTGCTTTTTCTGTTGGAGAGTTGAATTGTGATCCATTGTGAATTATTGTGGGGATATCAATGTCTTTGTTTTGTTTTAAAAATTGTTGTTATTTTCCACCATTGTTTAGATTTCAAATTTCCCTGCTGAAAGGAAGTTGCCATTTTTTAAAAATAATTTACTTTAGCATTTCTTACTAGATTATTTACCAAATTTCTTTGTTACCTAAATTTGGCCCAGTCATGTTCCCTTTTTGATAACTTAGCTATCTTATGTACCCTTCTCCTTTCCCTGATTGCTTTTCTAATGTCATTATGCATCCAAGATGCGTCTTTTGGTTGAATAGTTACCTTTTTGTTTGGAATGGCAATTTCGGCTGCTTTAAAGATATTTAGGGTTACTTTATCTACACATTCTTCTATTGACCTTTCATCAAATTTCCAGTCACACTCACCCAAGTTTTCTCTGTACGAATTATAATCAGCTTGTTCATATTGCCATATTTTACGTGAGTAACTTCTTTTGGTTACTTTCATGATACTGGTGGACATATGAATAGGACTACAGGGCTTTCGGCTCGTTGGTCCCCCCTCACTTATACCAATATATTGGTATAATTGAGGGGGGGGGGCATGAAGCCGAAAGCCCTGTGATAGGACTATGGTCACTACAAAAGGGGTCCAATACTTCTTTATTACTGCATGTTATAGAATTAGTGGTTAATGTCAGATCTATCAAAGAAATGGTACGATTGGTAATTCTTGTTGGAGTATCACTCAGTTGGTTGAGGCTGTATTAAAGTGTATATATTCATGACTCATCGTTTCTCGGTCTTTCGAATGAAACAAACAAACCGAGATTGCGTGTCATAACAGACGTAAGACTTTAAAAGATCCATCACTGCTTCAGTTGGTCTGATGCAGAGGTAGAAAAACAAGAGGCCCAAGTGGGCCTATATCGCTCACCTGAGTACCTAGATGATCAATCATGCATGAAGGAAGAATTCATTTATTTTTGCATTAATGTGACTAAGTCAACACAGATGTTGAAAATATGTCAAATTTTATTTCAGGCTAGAATAAAAAACAACACTTTTTTGCACATCCATTCAGGTGATTTTGATATTAAACATTTCCTTTGTCTCTGCAAGATGTCATTCAGGGCAACATGTTAGTCATTATCTTTAGGTGGGGCCTTTTGTTGACTGATTTCAAGTCTGGGTCATGAACAACAATTGTTTCAAATATTGTCCAGATCTAACTTAAAATTGCCTAATTTCATATGTTGAGTGTTGAGAAACATCTAAAAACGTATTTAAGATGTGTAAAGAAATGAAAAAAATTTTTTTGACCACAGCTGGATTTGAACCGCTACTTTCCATATTTCAATTACCAAGTGGTATATGTTCCATTGTGAGAACTGCTTTTTAGACATGGTGGCATTATCCGTTTACCAATTTGGATGAAATTTACCAAATTGATAGAGGACCTTTAGTACTTCATGTATTCCATGTTTCATTAAAATCTTTCATGTGGTATAACAGCAGAAGTGAAAAATGTGATTGAATTGTTCCTATACACCCTCATTTGGAAGTCTTAAAAAATTCATAGAAAATCCAAAAATTGAGATATTGACAAAATTCTTTCAAAGTAACAATCCTTACCATAATTTTAATCACAATAATCCATAATAAATCATCATTATCAATTAACTAGGAAATATGACACTTTTTTTTCTGCAATGAATCACCAAGTCCAAAGAAATGCCGAAAAAAATTCTAAAATTTGATTTTGGAAGGGAACCAAAATGACAATATGTCTTCACTCATCCCTCTAGATCATTTCTATGCATTCTGTTTGTCTCTGTATACAGCCCATATGAAAAAGAATATTGTTAAAGGAGGGAACTCTTTTGTGACCTACTTTTGACTATGGTGGCGCCACCTGTAAAGAGGTCTGGACGAAAACAACAGAATTTGAAGAGGATAATAAGTGACTTATTTCTACCAAGATTTATTAAAATTCTTCAAACAGTTTTGTAGAAAAAGTTGAAAATGTGAAAAATGGCCAACCCCCCCCCCCTTTTTTTTTGGAAGTCTTAAACGTAAAATTCCTAATTTCATATGTTGAGTGTTGAGAAACATCTAAAAACTTATTAAGATGTGTAAAAAAAAAAAAAAAAAATTTTTGACCACAGCTGGATTTGAACCGCTACTTTCCATATTTCAATTACCAAGTGGTATATGTACCATTGTGAGACCTACTTTTTAGACATGGTGGCATTATCTGTTAACCAATTTGGATGAAATTTACCAGATTGATAGAGGACTTTTAGTACTTCATGTATTCCATGTTTCATTAAAATCTTTCATGTGATTTTGTAGAAAAAGTTGAAAATGTTAAAAATGGCCAACCCCCCCCCCCCCCCCCCTTTGTTTTTTGGAAGTCTTAAAAAATTCATAAAAAATCCAAAATTGAGATTATGACAAAATTCTTTCACAGTAATATTCCTTACCACAATTATGATCAAAATAGTCATTAAGAAATCATCAATATCAATCAACTGAAAAACATGACACTTTTCTTCATTGAAATGACTAAGTCCAGAAACACGTCAAAAAAGCGTAAATTTCTATTTGACGGATCTTAACCCCGAACACAATTTTTAATAACCCATCTTTATACATTGTTGAAATGCAATTAGTTTCCCCATTTATGTACTGGTTCTGGAGAAGAAGATGTTTGAAGAGGGATACCCTTTTGGGCACTTTTGGTCCCGCCCTGGATCCACCCCTGAGGGAATCTGGATCCCGAACCCAATTTTAGTAGGGGACCTTGAGTACATCATTTACACAAAGTTTGATCCTAATCTGCAATGTAGTTCCAGAGAAGAAGTCGAAAATGTGAAAAAGTTAACGATGGACGACGACGACGACGGCGCACTATGACTATAGCTCACTTGAGCCTTTGGCTCAGGTGAGCTAAAAAGAGCAGTACATGAAGTCTGAAAGTAATGCAAACATAAAACAACACTCGTTTTCCAGTGTACCATTTATCTAAGTATCAGATACATTTTTCTTAAAAAATTAAATCTTTAAGTTACAATTAATCATTAAGTATATCACAAATCAAAACAAGACACGGATTAAAGTCTACACTGTGTAAATATCACGTCACAGACTACAAAGCTGGAGTTTCTCCAATATCTATATAATATACACCCAGTGGATATCAACTAAAATCATAAAATGACAAACAAAATGCATCAAGCACTATAAAGGTATGTATAGTATGGAGTATACATGGATAATATGGGTAATGAATATGTATATATAGAATATACAGAATGATTGATTATTCCTAAGCCAACCTGAAGGAGCATATTGTACCACAAAAGGCCTCTTTGTACTGAAAATATATAAAAATGCCTGCAGTCTATTTTGGGTATAACTACAAATATTTGAAATACTTGTCTGTTCTAACTAAAGTAATCAATGATAACCAGGTTTTTTATTGATTAAAATTAAATACCTCTGAGGCTCTAGATCATTCACAATGTACCAGTATGTCCGAGGCTCTAGATCATTCACAATGTACCAGTATGTCTGAGGCTCCAGATCATTCACAATGTACCAGTATGTCCGAGGCTCTAGATCATTCACAATGTACCAGTATGTCTGAGGCTCCAGATCATTCACAATGTACCAGTATGTCTAAGGCTCCAGATCATTCACAATGTACCAGTATGTCTGAAGCTCCAGATCATTCACAATGTACCAGTATGTCTGAGGCTCTAGATCATTCACAATGTACCAGTATGTCTGAGGCTCTAGATCATTCACAATGTACCAGTATGTCTGAGGCTCTAGATCATTCACAATGTACCAGTATGTCTGAGGCTCTAGATCATTCACAATATACTAGTCTGTCTGAGGCTCTAGATCATTCACAATGTACCAGTATGTCTGAGGCTCTAGATCATTCACAATGTACCAGTATGTCTGAGGCTCTAGATCATTCACAATGTACCAGTCTGTCTGAGGCTCTAGATCATTCACAATGTACCAGTATGTCTGAGGCTCTAGATCATTCACAATGTACCAATCTGTCTGAGGCTCTAGATCGTTCACAATGTACCAGTCTGTCTGAGGCTCTAGATCATTCACAATTTATGCCTCAGACTGGAAGAATATGTGCTTCAAGCAAAGGGATACTGTACTGCCCTCTGATGGGATATTGCATCAAAGGAATTTTTAAACTGGGTAGCCTATCATATATTTTCATTTAAGAAGTTGCAGAACGACAGAATTGACACCATGCTTCTCTGCAAGGAGTGTGTGTATTTCCTTGTGAGGAGCAACTATTTTTCCCCGGCAAATGGTAACAATATTACTTTACAAAAAGTAACACTATCCCCCTGCAAAAGATACTGGTTACTATGTTACCCTCTACAAGAAATCATTTAATCTCTGTGAAAGATGCGATGTTATCTAAATGCAGGAGGAGTCCATTCCATAAAAAGCACTGCAAACTGATCATTATGTGAAAAATCACTATATACAGACTTGCCAACCTTCAGAATCTACAAAACGGAAGGTTATGCCGAGCAAAGAGAGGCTTCAAAATTTTTGGTTACTTTTGGAGAAACTGGCATATATACATATATATATATATATATATATATATATATAAATATATATATAAATATATATATATAGATATATATATATATATATATATATATACATGTATATATATATATGTTTCGTTTGAAACCACACCACATGGTCTTTCATTGCAAACATACAACTGAGATCGAGGGTAATATTAATATACGCACTGAAACGGCAACGGTAAAGAAAAAAGTTCCATAAGTTCCAGATTTAAAAAAAACATAAGGAATATAATTAAAATGCACAGGCAGAAGTACAGGGTTAAAAATATAAAAAGATTATGATAAAAATGGGAGGGTTGGCAAGTCTGTAAATACTGTAGACTCTGCACTCAATCATTATCAAAGGTACAACACATCATTATTACCTGATCATCTTTCAGTATACATTAATCATTTAAATCTGTTTATGAATACTCAACCGAAAATCTGCTCACGGAATAGTACCACGAAATGATTACTGTTCAAAGTGCAGTGGAAAAGCGCACAAGGTCACCTGTCGGGAGCCTCTTTTAAATGTCATTATAATACTTTAAAGAAGAAAATGCAGCAAAAGTTTGTAATAACAGTAAAATTATATCAGTGCTGAATAATAAATCAGGTAATAAATCAGTTATTTCATGGGTATACAGGAAATAGTCAATGGTATACAGGAAACAGTCTATGGCATTGGGAAACACTTCGTCTAATTATTCCTGCCACCTCTGGACAAGAATCTTAATGGTTTTCTTCACGCCCATGAAACAATTACATACCGTTATTTTAGTATCATGTAAATTTGACATGTAACAGTGCATTTCATTAGCAAATCAGTTTTGGGTATAGATAGTTCTCAAATGTGTAGAATTCAATCTGAGTTACTACCCTTTTCTGCCATCTTAGAGGTACATGTATATGACTAAGTATTTGCAAATTACGTAAGAAATTTCCAAAAAGTAGGAATGCTTTCTGAATTTTTACAATTCCTATGCAAAATCTGAACCAATGCGCAATGTAAAAACGTTTTCAAAGAAATCTAAATATAGATAATTTTCTCCAAAACTTCAATAGAGTCAGTATGAGTATGAAGCAAAAACTGCAGCTTCACTTCCAAGACGGCAGTCAGGGAAGTAACTAAAATAAAATTTAATCGTAATAAAACTATCTATACTACCATCGACACAATTTCTCCTATGATGTCATGTCATAATGCCTTTCTTGCCATGTAAGGATACAGCCACACAGTTTGTAAAAGAAACTTGTTTTTAACATTAATATTTAAAAATTTTGCGGGGAATTTTTTCAGTGATGAAGGTATTCTCCTCCCAAAAAGGACAGAAAACTATGCATGATGACATGCCCTGTGTTTCTTTTTAGGGGTATACGTCCATCCATTGAAAAATATTACATTCATTCCTTGAATCATCTTCCCATTATCTTAATGTTATCTTTGTACCTTATCAGACTAATAACAATTGTAGTACCACTGACTTTGTAACGTGAAAAATCTATTCTAAGAAAAAAGGAAAAAAGAATAATGCCCACAGGAGGTTAACAAAACAAGACATTTTGCTATATATAAAGACCACTTGATACCAATCAAGTAACAATAATATCCACTGTATTATACAAAATGCATTCCATGATACAGTGATGAAAGGAAAGTATTACAAATCCTGAAGATCAAATGAAATAAAGATGACAAATAACATAAAAGATGACGAATGAAATATAGACATTAAATGAAATGAAGATGACAAATGAAGATGGTTCTATAATATGATATAAATTACTGAGATATTATCTTCAAAATGTACACACACAAATCATTTTTGTATTTCAAAACCTTATTACAGGTTTCATACAATATAAAATATATACATACATACATATGTAGTGTATATATACATACATACATACATAGGGTATATATGCATACGTACATGTATCGTGTATATATACATATGTACATATATAGTGTATATATACATAGTACATATATAGTGTATATATACATAGTACATATATAGTGTATATATACATAGTACATATATAGTGTATATATACATACATACGTATATAGTGTATATATAAATACATACATATATAGTGTATATATACATAGTACATATATAGTGTATATATACATAGTACATATATAGTGTATATATACATTGTACATATATAGTGTATATATACATAGTGCATATATAGTGTATATATACATACATACATATATAGTGTATATATAAATACGTACATATATAGTGTATATATATGTTTGTGAATATAAACATAATAAAAGAAATATAAACAAAACATAATTATCAAAATGTAAGGTATATATTCATTGACAAAATCTAAATCAAACTAACAAATTACACGTATTAACCAAAATTGGATACGGAGCTACACATAAATGCAACCATGTAATATCAAGGTAATCTGTGCTGTAACACTACCTGTTTAACAAAGGAATGTATCCATGGTAACCAACCAGTAAAACAACTGTCTATAACTCAACAAGTCTTAAGCTACACTTCCCAAAAATGTCGATTGCTCAACCCAATATAGGTGTTATGGGTAGATAATGTATATTAAAGCCATCAGTATTAATATGGGAACAAATAGGCTGGTGATAGAAATACACTGGACAGATACAGTAGACTAAATGAATCAAATATAACAAAAATAAAATGCCACATTCTATATATTGTAAATATTAGAAAACTGAAAAGTTCATTATCATATTCTAAAATGTGTCAAGTTGTACTTGAAATTATAGACAGCTATAAACAGTTCTCACCTTTGCTTGAACAACCTTAAAGCATTGTTTATTGATAAAATAATAGCCAAGTTAAAGCCTCTTTTATTACAGGGACATGATATATGTCTTCGATCATTGATATAAAAATTGTTAAAGAGCAGTTTTATTTCATACACATATGAGATCTTTTATCTTGAGTAACTTGACACAGTTACTGTATACCTTGTGACATTGTGAAGTGAAAGATCAAGTATAGGGTTCTTGTAAAGCATTACATTAGTACATGGTTAAGTGTGAGGCAATACCTCAGGGCTCCAGTAAGTTTATGAATGATTTATGAACGGGTATCATTAATACTGCAGTATAAACCACACAGAGGTAACAGAGAGTATAAACTATTATGTAGGTCATACAACATGGCACTACTCTCACTATATACAACACCACACCCACTTTTATTTCATATTTAATGTTATTCTCAAATCAAGTTCTGTATGAAGAAATAAGTTCTCATCAACGGGAACGAAGGCCTGCCAATTTGGTCTATAATGAATAAGAGGTGGAGCTGATCAATGCTATAGATCAGGTTCTGTATTCACAGAGCAACCATTCACTATCAGAGCACTGTTTACATGAGAGTTATTCTTTTAATATCTTTATTATCAAGCTGTCTATGTAAACTGTCAGATATTGAAAATTCAACTGTTACTCTAACAAGAAATTTTAAGCTGGAAAATAAGCTGTTTTCCTTTAAACTTCATAAGTTAATTACCTTACTGTTATTAGTTTTATACACCTTGGAAAACAAAATGGTTCTCACAGTTCTATACTACAGAGCACATTTAAAAGAAAAATTTCATATACATGTATGTACTAAGAGCAAAAACGTCACCCACTCTATACATATAATGTTGTGTCAGCTTCTGTATAGGAATATGGCACACAAACTGATGTCATTGTACCTCATGTATAATGACAAATTAAAACTAAAATAACAGAATAGATATCATTCATGCCCCAGCAAATACTCCCCTGGCAATGACTAGTTATGCTCAACTCTGAACCCAGTGTACAACAGTTAAAACACATATATAGAGAATATAGTGACTGCTATATGTCTATGTACTCGTATATTAATGACTGATTTTGTCCATGCCATAAAACAGAAGTTTTCTCTGCGGACAATAAGCAAAGGTCATCCATGTGTACCATTGTAACATTAAAGATTTACCTATATTAAGCAGCAATGTAAACAAGAGTAATGCCAATGCTGTATGTGAAATCATTATATACTGGGAGGGGGGTGCTCAATTTTTGTGGAAATTATTTTTCTTTTTTTTTTAATTCATAGTATGTCTTTTACTTGTAAAATGCCTACAGTCTATCATCAAAGGAGATTTTCTGGGTTTAAACAGAAAATTAAGCATTTAACAGCACTGTTTGTCAATACTGATCAATTAATTACAAACCAACATTCTAAAATTTTCTTTTAACCATGTCACATTTAAAATACATGATGGCATGGATGTAATTATCCACTTTGTAAACTGGCCTCAGCATGAGAGAAGCCCAAAGCCAACAAAGGCATTCTCCAATTAAAACATCTTTATGAACAGTGATTTATGAAATTAGATTCCAGTGTAAAATCTCACTACCCCATGAAAATTAGGCCCAAGAAAAAACAAAGATTTCAAAGATTAATGGTACAGTAACAATTTACTTTCATTTCCTGAATAAACACTGCTCTAATTTGACTTTTGACTTTCAAAAAGAAGAAGGCACTTACCATACACTACGTAGATTACATGTACTAAATTTGAAGTCTCTGTTACTTACAGTTTAGTCTGTATTTTGTCCATAGAAGCTGCAGACAACATTTTAACAAAGTCCCTTATCAATCTATTAAAATATGTTTAATGTCCTCTCTCTTCGGCAAGCTTCCCATTAAAATTTGAATGTAATCCAAAGGAATTTTTTTTTATCAAAATGACTTAAATTATTCCAATGTAATGTATTGGCCATAAGATTTTTGAACCAAGCATTGAAGTGACCTTTACCTTTGACCTGGAAACAAAAACTAGTTTTTCTTTCCCCATAGGGAGTTTTCGTGCTTAGTTGGGCAATTAGGTATACAGGTTTGTTTTGTACCTAATCATTATCATGACTATACTATAATCAGGCGCGAATCCAGAATATTGGTCGAGAGGGGGTCCACCCCCAATGAATTTTTCGAGAGGTTGTCTATACATGTTTTGTGTGTAAAATTACTTAATTTACATAGAAAAATGACAAGGGAAGTAATTTTGATACAGATGTTTGAGTGATCGAGATTAAACTATTTCCAAGGAAAATTGCTTTGCTTATGGCTTAAAATGAACAAAATTAACATCATGATCGTTCACGTAAAGTAAGAGTTTTGTCTACCATGTCTTCATACAGTGACACTATGCTTCCACATTCACATACAAATCTACTTCATACGATAATGATCACACAAAGTACCTATGTTACATATATATTTATATAATTATATACCTATCCTAAACAAGGCAGGAAATAGGAGTAGATTTTCATAGCATGTATGTTCAAAGGGAAATGTTGATCCAGATCCAATGGCAGGCCTTAAAGTCAGGGAGAAGATCAATTTTACAAATTTCGAAAGTTGAACCAAAATTCTTGGGAAAGTTTTTCTCTGAACCAAAGAGCCTAATATCATTAATGTTATTTTGTTACAAAGTACAAAGTAATTAACGCCTTTTATATTAATTAACCTCTGTATAGTTATGCTAGTATTTATGTAGCATTCACACATCTGGATTCTCTATACATGTATCTTAAACTGTTTCTGTACTCCATTCCCAATCAATAAATGTTGCTTTTCTTCCCAATCAGAGGTAAAATTTCTCCAATGGGACGAAATAATAAGGAGATGAGTAGAAGAAACATCAAGTCACTACAAAAACAGTGGGTGGGTTTTTTTTCTGTATTCTGAATTCATATCAATCAACAGCATCAATCTAAATTTGAATAAATCTAAGATTTAAAGAGTCATGATTTGCCCCAATTTAAAAATAAAAAATTTCAAAATTGGGAAAATAAATAATTGTCCCAATTTTATCAGCATGGTCCCATTCCGACAAAAAGAAGCAAGAAAATCAGTACCTTTCTACTCTCTCCGAACCTCCAGGAGGAGCCACTAGCAAAGATTTTGATGTAAAAGAATTAAACTGTTATTATGTATACTCTTTCAGTATTCAGGTAAATGCTTTTGAAATGGTCCCAAGTTTTTACACAAATAAAAAGTTACAAAATTCAAAATACCTTGTAGGAAATAAATCTATGGTCTTTACCTCATATCTCCTAATTTATCTCTACCAATCCAAATAACAGATCAATTTCGCTATAATCAGTGAAAATATTGATGCCCTAACCTGGACTTTATCACTGCAACATGTCCAATCCTTGACATATGTACAAGCTAGTGTTGATGGATTTCAGTTTACATTTCCATAACAGCATTTTGAAGATAGTATTCATTTTTTTTGTATCATCAGATGTTAAGTAAGAATTCTTCGATTTTAGATTCAGAATTTAGCCTCTTTGCTTCCCATGTCACCAGATTTCGGAACCAGATTCAGGTTTCCTAGTTACTAAGTTCATAGGTTCGTCTAACTTTGGACTGTCTTTGGGCTTCCAACTATGCGCCTTTGGTCCAAATTTGAAGCACAGTTTTTTGGGATAACCAGCATTTTTGGGAAGATCAGAAAAATAGCCAAGTGTTCTGCAATACCTGTAAAAATTCAATTAGAAAAGAAATCTATTTATTTACATTTAATAATACACATATATCATTATATATTATTATCTAAGATTACCAACTGGCAGAATTAATATTAAGTAGAATCTCACAATTTTGTTTAACTTTGTAATAATTTTAGTATGAATTTAAGATCTTCAAAAGGCATACATAATGCACAACACCATAATGAATTTTTGCATGCCTTGCATATTTACACTGACTGGTACTGAAGCCCAGTGATTTGAATTTTCAGTCAATGTGGTAATTACATTTAGAGTATATGACAATGCAGTTCTTCTTCACAACAACTACTGAAGCATGTATTTACAGCAAACATACTTCAACATATAGAATGTCATCTTTAAGTCTCATTTACAAATCAATGGAATGTTTAAAGGTACATGAATATAAAAATTTTTCTTTAAGTTTATTATAAACAGATTGCAATATTCATGCACACCAATAGACCTAGTGAAAGACATTTTTTCAATAAGATACTTATGCAGTTTAATAATTGCTTCAGATTCATCTACTAATCATTTTCAATTTGAAAGAACTAATAAATATCTTAAAGGAGAAGTATGTACAATATACAGTCAAACTTCGATAACTTGATGTGTACGGAGATCTTTGAATTTTCAAAGTTTCCCTTTTGTTTATAAAATTAATAGAAGGGTTGTCTGTCTGAACTGCATGATTATTTCTAGATTTCGATGGTCAAGTTACCAGTGCGACTGTACATGTGCCCCGATTCCAGATGTATAACTAGAAATGAGAATATTGTAAACATGTTACAGTTACTAACCTCCTATGTTACTTGCACTCACCTTCAGGATCTGTAAAGTTATAGTTATTGACCTCCTAGGTTTCTAGCACTCACCTTAAGGATCTCCAGTCATAGATATTGACCTCCTAAGTTTGTAGCACTCACCTTAAGGATCTGCAAAGTCATAGTTATTGACTTACTAGGTCTGTAAGCACTCACCTTAAGGATCTGCAGTCATAGTTATTGACCTCCTAGGTTTGTAGCACTCACCTTAAGGATCTGCAAAGTCATAGTTATTGACCTCCTAGGTTTGTAGCACCCACTTTAAGGATCTGCAGTCATAGTTATTGATCTCCTAAGTTTGTAGCACTCACCTTAAGGATCTCCAAAGTCATAGTTATTGACCTCCTAAGTTTGTAGCACTCACCTTAAGGATCTCCAAAGTCATAGTTATTGACCTTCTAAGTTTGTAGTACTCACCTTAAGGATCTGCAAAGTTATAGTTATTGACCTCCTAGATTTGTAGCACTCACCTTAAGGATCTGCTCATGTATTCGTAAGTCATTTTGGTGGATTTCTTTGTCTTGCCCCACAAGCTAGCGACCTCTTGTGAATCCACCACACGGAACACCCCGTCATCTGCATTCTCCCACTTAATGATGCGTGGACAATACTTGGGGTCATGTAGAAGGTCACGAATAAACTCCCAGAGATGGTAAACATCATGTACCGCATGAGCTGTAATTATAGAAGATTGTTCATGTCTTATCAATGTATCAGCTGCTAGTAGGTGAGTGAGCATTGCTCAGTGTTAGAATACATCGCTAAATGTGGATACAATATTAACCTAAAGACTACTACTATACTGCATGTTTCACATTTATAAAAATATATACAAGTACGTACAAGTTTAGCTTTGGCCAACATAAAACTACCTCATATCTACTTACCAGAAAATATCTATTGCAATTTTTAAAACTTGACTTTGACTAGTAAAGTCTGTTTTGTAATTTTACCCGAAATATCTGTTCTCATAATATTCCATAAAATAAATGTTTAACAAGCTGGCCATATTCTAACTTACTGTTATCCCTAAACTTAAACATCAATTTGCTTTCTTCCTGACACAGAATATAGGTCTGACACATTAATTATTACAGACACCTTCCTGTCTTGGGTTGACTTTCTGTACTATTTTCAATGTTTGAAGTTAGTTACTTAGGTAACTCAGCTCTATAAAGTTTGATCAGAATTGCTTTATTAAGTTAAAGTACAGAAAGTAGGATAAAAATCTCCCTCAAAAGCACATTCAAAAAGGGGGGAGGGGGGCAATATAAGGTAGTGCACCATGGGAAAAGATTATGCATTTCACAGAAGATGATGCATTTATTTGGGTTTTTTTTCCCAACTCTTATACATCATTAAGGAGAAAAGCTTTTCTATATTTGAAGAGGGAAGCTCTTCTTAAAGTTACAGAAATTTGAAAAGGTAATTGTTTTCTTTCTGACATGAGTGTTTCCAAATCAATAGAGGTCATTCATGTTCAATGAGAGAATTGTGGTTTTCTAAAGTAGTTTGGCACCACCAGGTGAAGAGACATATATGTTATGGCCTTAAGTTTGGTATCTTCAAGTGAAAAGAGAAATGAACGAGCTATGCTGAATACAGTTGAAAAGAGAAATGATTATGGCACTAAGTTTGGTGATTTCAGGTGGAAAGAGAAATAACTTGTGGACTGAAAAGTAATGTGTCCTTAGATAAACTATTAGAACCATATCCAGTATATCTCCCTCTCCTCATCATGCATACAATTTTTTGCAGGGGTAAAATAAAGGATATGACATTTTTTTATGTTCAAGATGTATGTGATGTTGGTACATGTAATACTGATCTCAGAGTTATAATCTGATTTGAGATCAAGTATTCTGGGCATGGATCTCTTCTGTACAGCAGAACTTCATCTAAATTACATTCTTAACAAGAATTATATTGCTTTCAATTGATTACCATGGCAGCCATGCTCACTATATCACAAATCATAACATAATAAAAGATAATAAATATTTTTTCTGGTCATGAGTGAACCTGTATTATAGGGATTCCTCAGAATCTCAGCATAGCTGCAGGGTATAGATTCGTAAGAATCTTAGCATAGTGGTAAGAAATGGCTTCCTCAGAATCTTAGCATAGTGGTAAGAAATAGCTTCCTCAGAATCTTAGCATAGTGGTAGGAAATAGCTTCCTCAGAATCTTATCATAGTGGTAGGAAATAGATTCCTGAGAATCTCAGCATAGTGGTAGGATATAGAATACTCAGCATAGCTATAGGAAATAGATTCCTCAGAATCTCATCACAGCTGTGGGATACAGATTCCTCAGAATTTCATCAAAGCTGTACTATAAAGATTCTTCTCTGAATCTCGGCATAGCTGTAGAATAGATTTCTTAGGATCCCAGCATAGTGGTAGGAAACATATTCCTCAGAATCTCAGCATAGTGGTAGGAAATAGATTCCTCAGAATCCAAGTACAACTGTAGGATATAGATTCCTCGGAATTCCAGCACAGTGGTAGGAAGTACGTCTATTATTCCAGAACCTATGACAATTATTCACTATTCCATAATAATGATGATCAATCAGCCTCTCCTTTAACATCTAGGGAAGTATCGTACTTCTAGGAAATAGTCTATTATACTTATATTTTTGTCAATGCTAAGGAAAGCACCATTCTGACAAGTTCGTTTTATTCTTGTTTTAAGTCACATCAAGTGTACTGCAATTATATGGCAATGGCATCTGCCTGATGCAGTGTGCAAAAATTTAAACAGATCCATCCAAAGCAATGAAGGATCTTTCACCTGCTGCATTCACTTATGGGACTTTTGTTTTTACTGTCTCATCTCAAAGACAAAACCCAAACCTGGGACCTCTCGCTCATACACAAAGAGCCTGACTGATTGAGCTATGCCATCCCCATACTGATGGGTAACAAATCTATAATGTTATATTCCTTGAACATTGTAATGACAGGAAACAAAGTCTATGTTTGATCCCTCAACATATAGGGAAGTATTATACAGGTATGAAACAGTCTATTACCTTTATTGATTTGCAATCCCATTACAAAGCATATTACAAACATCATGCAATAATATTAATAAATCAACAATATAATACTAACATTCACATATCAAAATGTACAATGTGATGATACATGTATAAGTACACACTATCAATGTGATGATACATGTACGAGTACACACTATCAATGTGATGATACATGTACGAGTACACACTATCAATGTGATGATACATGTATGAGTACACACTACCAATGTGATGATACATTTACTAGTACACACTATCAATGTGATGATACATGTATGAGTACACACTATCAATGTGATGATACATGTACGAGTGCACACTATCAATGTGATGATACATGTAGCAGTACACACTATCAATGTGATGATACATGTAGGAGTACACACTATAAATGTGATGATACATGTACGAGTACACACTATCAATGTGATGATACATGTATGAGTACACACTATCAATGTGATGATACATTTAATAGTACACACTATCAATGTGATGATACATTTACTAGTACACACTATCAATGTGATGATACATGTATGAGTACACACTATCAATGTAATGATACATGTAAGAGTACACACTATCAATGTGATGATACATGTACGAGTACACACTATAAATGTGATGATACATGTATGAGTACACACTATCAATGTGATGATACATGTACAAGTTCACACTATCAATGTGATGATACATGTACGAGTACACACTATCAATGTGATGATACATGTATGAGTACACATTATCTATGTGATGATACATGTATGAGTACACACTATCAATGTGATGATACATGTACGAGTACACACTATCAATGTGATGATACATGTATGAGTACACACTATCAATATGATACATGTACGAGTACACACTATCAATGTGATGATACATGTATGAGTACACACTATCAATGTGATGATACATGTACAAGTACACACTATCAATGTGATGATACATGTATGAGTACACATTATCAATGTGATGATAAATGTACGAGTGCACACTATCAATGTGATGATACATGTAGCAGTACACACTATCAATGTGATAATACATGTAGGAGTACAGACTATAAATGTGATGATACATGTAGGAGTTCACACTATCAATGTGATGATACATGTATGAGTACACACTATCAATGTGAAGATACATGTACGAGTTCACACTATCAATGTGATGATACATGTATGAGTACACACTATCATTGTGATGATACATGTATGAGTACACACTATCAATGTGATGATACATGTATGAGTACACACTATCAAGGTGATGATACATGTATGAGTACACATTATCAATGTGATGATACATGTACGAGTGCACACTATCAATGTGATGATACATGTAGCAGTACACACTATCAATGTGATGATACATGTAGGAGTACACACTATAAATGTGATGATACATGTACGAGTACACACTATCAATGTGATGATACATGTATGAGTACACACTATCAATGTGATGATACATTTACTAGTACACACTATCAATGTGATGATACATTTACTAGTACACACTATCAATGTGATGATACATGTATGAGTACACACTATCAATGTAATGATACATGTAAGAGTACACACTATCAATGTGATGATACATGTACGAGTACACACTATAAATGTGATGATACATGTATGAGTACACACTATCAATGTGATGATACATGTACAAGTTCACACTATCAATGTGATGATACATGTACGAGTACACACTATCAATGTGATGATACATGTATGAGTACACATTATCTATGTGATGATACATGTATGAGTACACACTATCAATGTGATGATACATGTACGAGTACACAGTATCAATGTGATGATACATGTATGAGTACACACTATCAATATGATACATGTACGAGTACACACTATCAATGTGATGATACATGTACGAGTACACACTATCAATGTGATGATACATGTACAAGTACACACTATCAATGTGATGATACATGTATGAGTACACACTATAAATGTGATGATACATGTAGGAGTTCACACTATCAATGTGATGATACATGTATGAGTACACACTATCAATGTGAAGATACATGTACGAGTTCACACTATCAATGTGATGATACATGTATGAGTACACACTATCATTGTGATGATACATGTATGAGTACACACTATCAATGTGATGATACATGTATGAGTACACACTATCAAGGTGATGATACATGTATGAGTACACACTATCAATGTGAAGATACATGTACGAGTTCACACTATCAATGTGATGATACATGTATGAGTACACACTATCATTGTGATGATACATGTATGAGTACACACTATCAATGTGATGATACATGTATGAGTACACACTATCAATGTGATGATACATGTATGAGTACACACTTCCAATGTGATGATACATGTATGAGTACACACTATCAATGTGATGATACATGTATGAGTACACACTATCAATGTGATGATACATGTATGAGTACACACTATCAATGTGATGATACATGTATGAGTACACACTATCAATGTGATGATACATGTATGAGTACACACTATCAAAGTGATGATACATGTATGAGTACATACTATCAATGTGATGATACATGTACGAGTACATACTATCAATGTGAAGATACATGTATAAGTACACATTATCAATGTGAAGATACATGTATAAGTACACACTATCAATGTGAAGATACATGTATAAGTACACACTATCAAAGTGATGATACATGTATGAGTACACATTATCAATGTTATGATACATGTACGAGTACACATTATCAATGTGATGATACATGTATGAGTACATACTATCAATGTGATGATACATGTACGAGTACAAACTATCAATGTAATGATACATGTAAGAGTACACACTATCAATGTGAAGATACATGTATAAGTACACGTTATCAATGTAATGATACATGTATAAGTACACTGCATAAAAGGGCACTTGTTGAAGTTATTTTCAATGAATTCCTCATTTTCGTATTAAGTAGGTTTTATATTAATGCATTAAATGCTGAACATTAACAGTTTTCACATTTATTTAAAACTCCATATTAGTTGATATTTGGAGGTCTGGAGTAACTGGAGTTAATTTAATGTTTCTATTATCCACTTCATCAATTTGACAATATTGGTATTTAATAGTTCTAAATACTATGGCCACCTAATTGACAATAATGGTATTTGGTCCTATGGTCTATGGTCATCTATTTAAAAAAAGAAGCTATTTGGTCCTAGTTGGTGTTTATGATCTGGTCAAGATATTTATACTCAATAGTAGTTACAGTATAACGCTTCATCAATCTGATCAGAAAAATGCTCAAACTTATATGCCCCCTCCAAGAAGATCCTATGGTAACACTGAAATTCCTTTATACGTATGGTTCTTCAGTTTGTATCTTTTTTTTTATGTAAAGTATTAAAGTACAGGAAAAAACATATAATCATGGCAGACATTTTCCTTCATTGTTTCATTGCCTCTGGTCTGACTGCTTGGGAAGGAGTTTCTCTTTTTGCTTTTTCACTTTACATCTAGTATTATGACGTTGCAGATGATATTTAGTCTTAAAGCTTTTCCGACACAGACCACATGAAAATGGTCGTATGTTAGAATGGCACTGTCGATGGGCTATCAAATTACTATGAGAAGGACATCTGCGTCCACAGATATTACATGTGAGATATCCTTGACCTTGACCATGCTGAATACTCAGATGCATTTTATGTCCTCTGACAGATTTGAATCCCTTGCAACAAGTATTACAGAATGTAACATATCCATGGTTATCCATCTCCTCGAAATGGGCCATGAGTGAGACATGGTTAGTTCCACGGTACGGGCAGTAACGACACTGAAACTCATTAGAGGATGACAGATCTATGATGGCAGGCCCCCCAGATAACTCAATGACGGTAGAGGAGGATGATGATGCCAGATCTACAGTATCTACCACTGAAGGGCCCCCAGAACTCGACATTTCTAGCATGGTAGAGGGAACATCTAAAAAAAGAAATGAAAACTCAGTCACTATGGAGTAACAAACTTTTGTTTAAAGAAATTTTCAGAAATATTTTGGAAAATTTTTCTCATTTTGACTTTGAGCAAAATCATTATATTTTTGGGGTTCATTTTAAGGTCATTAAATATATATCAATGAACTTCCCATCCTGCTTTATTGTATTTAAACCACATAGCTGAGGTGAAGGGTTAAGGGCTAATTATTACCGAAGAAAAATTTGCCTTTAAATTCATACCATATAATTCAAAACCAAAGTCCTAGTAAGCCTACATGTATATCACACCTGAGCAATTTGAACACATAACAAAACTAGAAAGCATCAGAATTTTCTTAGGTAAAAAGTTAAGTTCAAATCCACCTAAAATAAACGTCTAATTCTTCGAGAACACTGTGAAAAAAAGGGGTTGTTTTTATCAAGAAGTGCACCTTTGTGGATAAATAATGCCCTGGTTCTACTTTGATAAGATCTAGCCAAAATAGAAAAAAAGAACCATGTATAAAACTTCGAAAAATTTATTTCTGAAAGGTTTCATCAAAGTCCATAATTACTTAAAAGAACATACAAATAGTGCATCCATCTCCCCCCCCCCTGGGGTATTATCCGCTTGCCATTAGAAGCATGCGTACCAAGTTTGATATCCTATCCCATATTGTTCTATCTGTGTACTACTAACCCAATGGACTTCATCCTCATGAATTCAGGAGTATGTGTACCAAGCTTAATATTGTTCCCAACTTATGTCTTGTTTTAAAGGTTTATGAACAATGTATAGCATGTGACCTTTACCCTTTGAGCCCTCAACTTAAAAAGTGATAGGCATTATGCCCTCTATAACATTAGTGTGACTATGAGTGCTAAGTTTGATGGTCCTAACCAAAATAGTTTGGGCTGAATCATGTTTATACACTTAATCACCAATGTTTAGTGTGTGGCACTGACTTTCATTCTTTAACCTAGAAGAATATTAAGTGTCGTTCCTCTGTCATAAGAAGTCCATGAACCAACTTTGATGGTGTTAGTGCAAATGTTGCAGTTTGTACCTTATTTACATAGTTTATCAACAATGATGAGCATGTGACCTTGACCTTCGATCCTGAGAAACCGCAGATTTCCTCTTGTTATAAGTAGCATGTGTACCAAATTTGACAGTACTAGCCATTAGGTTTGGTTTGTATCTTGTTTACAATGTTTATCAACAATGTCTAGTGTGTGACCTTGACCTCTGATCTAGAAAAATTATAAGTTTCATAATCTTGTCAAAAGAAGTATGTGTACTAAGTGTTGATAATATTAGCCCAAGCTATTCAGCTCAGGAGTGCTAACAATATGATTATAACTTCACTCTATTTATTGTCATCCTGCCCTCCAGGGTCAACCATGTCATCAACAAATATGTTTTGGTCTTAGATGTGTTTTGCTAAGTCAATAACAAGTAGGTATCAGCAGTATTGTAAATGTTTGGCAAATGAATCCCAGAATTCATAAATACTTGCAATAAGTCCATGTACATGTATAGCAATATACTTAAGCACAGAATAAACTTTGTACATGGTTCAAGTGCATGTACAGCTCTGTACTTCGCAATATCAGCACAGCCTCTAGCAGAAAAAAACACTGTCCATGTACAGATCTGTACGTCACAATATCAGCACAGCCGCTTAAATGAATATTGTACATGAACATGCATTTTCCTTGTGCGAGTGTAGGTACCAGAATGTCATTTTTAGCTGCATTAAGGATACATGTATAACATCATTTATGGAAATGTCCACCACTTTTAAGTCTCAAAAGGTTATACTGTTTTGTAGCAGTCCCTTGAAATCTAAAAATTCAATGAAGCCAGCATTGCTCAATCAGTATGGTGCTTTGGCTTGTGAAGGAGTGCAGATCGGCGCTTGGGTTTGTGACAGAGTGCAGTACAGTGCTTTGGCTTGTAACCAGGTGGTCACGAGTGGCACGTGGTTTTCCTTTTTTCAGATGAGACAGTAACAAATGTGGTCCTATATCGCAGCAGACGTGGCACATCACATGCCTCATCACCTTGAGTGAGTTCGTTACATTTATAAAATTTTCTCTGCATTGTATCCAACAGATGCCATCACCATATAAGTACACTTAGTGCAATGGTATGATGTAAAGCAAGAAGCAAATCATCTGTGAATGAATGATGATGCATATACATGAATTGATAATAGACGAAAAAATAACCATCTGCCTTGAAGTACTGATACGGGAAAGATATAACACTTATATCTACACTGAGCTATCACTGACGAGTATCAAGGTGAATTAAAATAAACACTTCACAAATACAGATATACTTCTGAAATGATTGCAGTCATTATAGATGAGTGTAGCATGTTCTTATGATATATTGGGACCTAATTTGTGATAGCTGGACAGATGATAGATAAATCCAACTCAGTCCTCCAACAATCATAAAACCACAGATACACTAACAATTGATCTTAGGTTACCATTAGGAGTTTTACAAGTTGTGTTTGTGAAACACTAATGCCCCCGGCAGCACCAAAGTTCAAAAAGTTATTTTTAGCGTGAGGGTCATTGTTAAGGTCAAAAGGTCATCAACCTTGGTGTCATTTGAAAGGACTTTATTAGTAGAGTATGCATGTCAAATATGAAGTCTCTATCCCTCACGGTTCAAAAGTTACAGCCAGGGTTAAATTTGGCAACAGACGGACATACAAACAAACAGACAGGAAAAAAACAATATGCCCCCGATCTATTGATTGGGAGGCATAAAAATCTCACAATAAAGTACTCTGTACTGATACTGCTCTAACAGAGGTAATGATGATTGCTACAGAGTGGTGGATGTGTGCTATTTGATGATTGCTACAGAGTGGTGTATGTATGCTGTTGGATGATTACTATAGAGTGGTGCATATACTGTACGTGTAAATATATTAGCGCAATCAAATTTTGGCGCAAAATGCTCAAAAGAGGGGTCAGCAATATTTTAGCGTAGTCATGAATTAGCGCATTTGTCATGTACGATTAGCGCAATTTATTCATTAAATCAGCGTATTCAAAACTGTTTTTGGATTAAAAATAGTGTGTTTAAGTATCTTACTTATGAGGAATTAAAATATATGCCAGACGTGCGACTATTCTTGAAGTTGGACTGGTCACATGACCTAATTTGCATCATATTTGTTGGGGGATAAATCTCGGGATTTATCATCGCTCTCTACAAAGAATCTGATATTTTGAAATTCTATTTTTCCAAACTACGGTCATATAAAATTCAGAGAAGGAAAGAGAGTCAATCGTTGTGAGATTCCTCAATGATTTTCAAAAGTTTTAAGACTAATTTAGCTCCTGTGCATAAAATTCAGTAAAGTTGCATTACGGTCTATGATAAACACCAAGTTTATCCCCCAGGTCATCCTCGGAATGTTTCGGGGATTATCTTTTTTTAGATCTTAGTGTGATGTCACGCCGACTTCGAAAATCGAATCGGCTGGTATGACACGTTTGCCATTGGATATAATTAACAAGTACATGTACCTTGAGTTGTTAAACCATTGTTGGCTTGGATGACAAGCGTCGGGTCAATTACCTTACTCACAGTATATGCAGTGAATCAAATACATCCTCATTTCATTCAAGTTTATCCAATAACCTACCATATCATTGAAAGCACAACATCTAGTTATAATGATAAGTAATATTTTTTTTTTAAGAAAGACATATAGAAAACAAAATGCCATTCTTACGTTTTATGGACGAATCCATTGTTTTCATAAGTTGATATGAGATAAATCACTTGTATCACTGATTGCTCTTTGCCTATAATTACGTAATAGACGGTATTGTAGAAGCGATATGCATAGCGGGGGATTAATCCTTAAACTTCAAACCACGTTTTTATAATTCTTGTGTTGGTTTTGTGATTATCATATCGACTGTGTCCGGTATTACAAACATCTTTAATCGATCGTTACTTGTGTCCTCTTTATGCTTTATCAAAATAAATGATGAATTTGTTATTTGATAGACATATCTATAGAGTTAAAACTGAAGAGCCCATTTAATTCTATCATCTCAAGTACCTTTATATTAGCATAGTCATGAATTAGCCGCTTTGGACAGCGCTAATTGCACTAAAATATGAATCCCGCTAAAATAAGTACATGTACAGTATGCTATTAGATGAATGCTACAGAGTGGTGTATGTATGCTATTGGATGATTGCTACAGAAAAGTGTATGCTACTGGATGATTGGTACAGAGTGGTGTATGTAAGCTAATGGATAAATGCTACAGAGTGGTGTGTGTATGCTACTGGATGAATGCTACAGAGTGGTGTATGTATGTGGCTATTGGCTGATTGCTACAGAGTGGTGTATGCATGCTATTGGATGATTGGTACAGAGTGCTGTATTTATGCTGTTGGATGTTTGCTATAGAGTGGTGTATGTATGCTAAAGGATGATTGCTACAGAGTGGTGTATGTATGCTATTGGCTGATTGCTACAGAGTGGTGTATGAATGCTATTGGATGATTGCTACAGAGTGGTGTATATATGCTATTGGATGATTGCTACAGAGTGATGTATGTATGCTATTGGATGAATGCTACAGAATGGTGTATGTATGCTATTGGATGAATGCTACAGAATGGTGTATGTATGTGGCTATTGACGTATTGGGAATTCTCTTTACAGTAGCTCATTCTCTAGAGATCTGAGCTCTTAACCATTAAAATTCTGAGTTCAAACTGCAACACAGGCAACAAACTGTTATAAACTCTATTACACTGCTATTTTTTCAGCATGTTTAAGGTAATTTAACCCTTGCATAAGTACATTTAGATAAACTACATTATTTCTTCTCACCTCGTTGTGAGTTGTCTGCCCACAGTGCTCCGCCATGGTCACTATTGGTAGAGCTGCCATCATCAGGAGGTTCCTCGATCCTGAACGGCCCCTCTGACTCAGACTGACCCTCCTCTAATTCCTCCACAGACTCAGGAATATCTATTTTTAAAACAGCATCTCCTGTATCTTCAGTCTTCACTGATGACAAATCAAACTGTGAATCCTCTGACACCTCACTGAAGGAGAATGAGATACACAGGACTTGTACATAATACCTTTTTTTTTAATTAAGATTAATTCTATGTGACACTATTACATAATAAATTCACTTATATCCTTTAAAATTACAAGAGTGCACTTTTTGATTATGTGACTGACATTGAAACAATTACTTTTATTTTAAACTGGTATTTCAAGCATTTAAAATTGTTTACCATCCATATCTCATTCATCAAGTCTTTAACAGTATTAAGGTATGTACATATATTTAGCTCTTCTTAAAGCTCTATGACCCAAATATTTGTGATAAAAGCATAAACTTAGATTAAGGTTTATGTCTATTTCCCTAGCAACATAGAAGCTATTTAGTTTCAGAAAAAGCTGATTATTTGTTATTTTTCAGACATTGTAATAATCAGAATAAAATGATAATTCATTGTAAATACATGTAGTTGCATAATCAACCTGTTAGAGCGCTACCTGATGCCAAGTTGCCAAATGCAAATTCAAAATTGAAATGGCTAAATGTTTTTAATACATGAGTATCAAGTTGGCGAATACATTTCACAACTACACAAGTTAAAAAAGACTGGCTTTTTCAATATTTTTCTGTTTATATCAGTAGCATAAATCATGGTCATCACAACACCTTAATTTAGTTACTATTGATATCAACTTTATCAAACTTCAAAGTGATCGGGACGTAAACCATCTCTAAACATTCTGAACAGTGAACATGGCTAAACAAAGTTTCTTGGCATCATTTCAAGGGTTTATACAATCACCGAGCAGCACCCCATCATTAGAATCTGTGACAACAGACACAGTTCAGGTATCGATGTTTGTTGATATGCCTCGTTCCACCTCACTGTGAGGTAATACGATGCGCGTCAACAAACATTGATACCTGAGTCCAGTGACAACAAATGAACAAGATGAACCACCAGTTAAGAAAAAGAAAAATGCTAACAAACGTAACAAGTCAACTTGGTTAATGGACTCTGGATCGTTAATAGAAAATAAATGATGAATTTTATTGTCAGTTGTGTTATCAGTCATTTTTTCAATATTAAATTTTCAAAGTTTCTAAGTTGTTTTGTCTTTGTATACATGGCTAATGACTTATACATTTGGCTAATTAATTTGTGCTTGCATTAGCCAAATGGCTACTGAACAATTTATGCTACTGCTAGCTCAGTCAACATTAAACACATTGCAAGGAATCATGAGATAAGACTACACACGAATAACCTCAATCTGCATAAGAAAGAAAACAGAGCAACATGGAAGGAATCTCAAATCGAACGTGGGGGCAGCCAAAGGAAGAAGACTATGATATCGGCACAAATAAGGAGTGGTAATTAGGTAGAGACAAAAAGAAGAGACAAAATAGGATTTAGAGTGAAAGTTATCTACATTATTGAAATACAAATATAAATATGTAAAATCTATACACAATAACATATCACTCTAATTGATACATGGGTCATACAGTTTCAAAATTTGAAAACGACATTTATTAGATGTAATTTTACAGCAGGTCATGATAAAATACGAATCGTGATACTTGAACAATAACACAATACATATTATGATGCACTTGTTTAATTAAGAAATCATTTTCTTAATTTACTGCATCGGTTTCCTAAAGTATATAAAAATTATTTTTGAGAAACAAGAGCAATGCTAAGCGTGGCTTAATACACCTGTCGCTTACTTTGGACGGAATCAATGTGAACCTATGGCTTTATTACCCCCAAACTTGGGTCTCTTTGGTAATACTTTTATGGAATATTGAAAGTCAAAAGGTGGCTTTCCCTACACTATTTAAGCATTCGGTATAAGTTTCATGAAAAACAACTGAATGTTTACTTAAGTTATTGCGTTACATAGCATCTCCATAGCATCTTATCATAGTAAAATTCCAAGTCCCATAACTCCGTAATAACAAAACGGAATTAGCTAAAAATCAAAACTTAGCTTCCCCTACGTTATCAAAGCATTCTGTATGAGTTTTATGAAAAACAACTGACGTTTACTTAAGTTATTGTGTTCCATCTTTTCATATTAAAAATGAAATCCAAGTCCAATAACTCTGGAACGACACAATGGAATTTGCTCTAAATCGAAAGGCGGTTTCCTCTACATTATCGAAGCATTCTGTATGAGTTTCATGAAAAACAACTGACGTTTATTTAAGTTATCGAGTTCCATAGCATCTTTTCATAGTGAAAATTAAATCGAAGTCCCATAATTCGGAACGACAAAACGGAATTTGCTCAAAATCGAAAGGCGGTTTCCTATACACTATTTAAGCATTCTTTATGAGTTTCATGAATTACAGCTGACGTTTACTAAAGTTTTGACTGACAGATGGACAGAGCCATACCATGATACGTCCTGTCTTTCGCCTGGCGTATAAAAAGACAATACTAGTCATAATTACTTACTAGCCAAGGACCAGTCCCTGGGTATAACGTTATGAAATTTTCATAAGTAATATTAAGTATCCTTGAAGAGCCACAAAGGCGTCGAGCTAAATTTGATTTAAAGCTGTCAAAATTAGCAGAAATTGACCAGTTGTGTTAATCTTTTTTGTTGAATTCCGATAATTTTTAGAATAGAGTAAAAATAAAAGCTTAAGGACCAACAGTCATATATCATATAATATCAAAATGTGAATGAAAGTTGTCAGTGGGCACATAGCTCTCCGGTGGGGCTTTGTCATAAGGTAGGATGTATGGTAAACAGTTTCTTGATGGGGTCCGTTGTCAAGAGGAAGTCAAGGGTTTTAAGTGGTATTGATTATGACATCCTCATAACATTTTATTGTTCTTTACGTCATTCTTGCAGAAATATTTCAAATGTCTTATCTTAAAGAATGTACATGTGAAAACAATCGAACACCATTGCCATTTCTTTACAAAGATAGAAATGGACAAGTTGTTAACATTGCCAGCAAAATATGGAAGCCTTATGCTTTATTTGTTTTAAGATATGGTCTAGGTTACCGTTTTTGCCTACGCAACTAACACTGACACTAAGGCCAACAGCTTCTATATATCGTCCTAACGCACTAGTTATTATTCGGTCGTTTATTGTATGTGCACGTGTTAGGGCTACAACGCCATGCCGTTCGCCGTAATGACGCAAGCCGATTGTGAATCACAATCGCACTTCATCGGTTGATTTAGAATAAAATTGTCACATGCGAGTTCTACTTAATTCATTTTTCATACATCTTGTCCATGCTATCATCCTTTACATCCGCATTAAATTTTGTAGGCGATTTGAAAATTTTCTCGGCTGTCATTTTTATGCCGTCATGGGAACTTTTCCAACAATGGGGAAGACCATGTGATATATACATATGCTACTTCCCTAATAAGGCAAAATGAGGCGTGGCTTTAGAAATTTTAAGGGGAAAATTCACAACTGTGCAAATAAAGATGGTTTCAAAAATAAGTAATTCATATTTACATAAAGCTATTTGGCTTTGTGACCAACATCTTGAACATTTAATGCTATTCCGATTGCAACTTCAGCTTTTTAAAGAGCTATGCTTGTTCAAGATAGACTGGAGTTACCAGCTCTTGCTTGCTATCGCTGCGCGAAGAGACAAGTGACCACCGCCATTTTGTAGAGGCTATTCCCTGTCCAGCAAGTGTTATTTATAGCAAAGGCAGTAAGGGCAGTTACGAAGCTGTACACACTGCGTGTAGATATTTTCAAAATTCGTCTGCAGTGGCATACACAGCATCAGAGATGTCTCTGACAGAATAGTATGCAGTACCTGATGTAATTTACGAAAGGCTCGTGATGTTTAGCCTTGATGATGTAATTAATTTTGTCGATATTTGTTGATTCTAGGTTAAATGAATGAAACAAAACGAAATCCAGTGAGATAAGAATAACCGATAACATGTCACTTGAACCTAGGTCAGCCTCGTTATGAATTAGTGGTCACCTGTTTAGATATTTTAAGATCTTTGTGACACGCACTGCCAGTCTATATTTAGGATTTTATGAAATATTTTATTTTTTCTTTTTTAAACTGAAATTTATATCTAAATATATTATTACATTATTTATATTATTATATATATTTCGGAGATCGCATGATCGGTTTCCATATTGGCGCTTTTATGTCAAATTAGGCATCAATCGCGTGTGTTACAAGCGATCTACATGTGTACTACAATTTCTCCAAATAAGGCAATATGTCACGTGGTCTTCCCCATATTTGGAAGAATTCCCATGAAGTGCGATTGTAATTCATAATCGGCTTGCGTCAATACGACGAATAGATATTTTAACACACACAATAACCGACAGAATGATAAGTGTTTCAGGGCAATACATGTATATTGATAATTTAAGTTAAGCAGACCTATGCTTAAACCTATTTCTGTGCAATGAAATTTCAATAACAAGGCTAACAAAGCCGGTTTTGCAAGAACTTTTACTAGTTTAAAGAAGGTACTACTTTGTTCCGTGAATTAAAAAGGCGGTGCAGAGGTAAAATTTTTACGATCGCTAGAAGACTGTCGAGCAAATGCTTGACGCCTTAAAAAATGTTTTGATAATCTATTCAGATCTTTTCCTCATGATCAATTCTATGTAAAAATTTATATATATCATAAAATTTGTCATAGATTTCTATAAAGAAAGGCCTTGCAGTATCATTGTATATCGTTCAAACTTCTTCCCGTATTGTGTCAATACTATCATGGCTTTTTTATCACAATATATCGTATCATGGCATATTGTTACATCCATCATTTTTAATTATAAGAGTTGTCTTCCACTACTAAACAAATTTTCATACCAGTAATACCTACAACAGTATATTTCTGTAAATTAAAACAAAATTCTCCAATCATACAAGTTTCTGTTCTTGATCATGTTACATTCTTACCTAGATTTAGAGGTGAACTCTAAACCCGCTCGAGCTTCACTTGCAGATTTTTCTGGACTCTCTCTTGACACTGTTGCAGAGATATCGTTGGAGCTGGGCCTTGAGCCAGGGGGACTAACTGCACGAGAAGCTGCTAGGAGTTGGGACATGTTGGCTTCTATCACACTATTACGGTCAATTTCATTGGTCCGCTTGTACCCAGCTTGATTTGAAGAAACAACAGATGTATCTACAAAATGAGGCATATTATAATATATGGAAATTTAATTAGTATGTGTGTAAGTGTATATTGTTGATTGCATTGATTATTTCAGACCTCTAACTAACTAAGTAACTTACATGTCGTCTGGCACATATTTCTTAAATACAGCATAACATATGTATTGCTTTGAGTTATTTTATTTATGGTTATACAATTTTCCTGGTTTTTGTTGTTGTCTGCACCCATAAATTTGCATCTCATGAATTACACTAAAATTATGAATACAGAAGTTTCTTGTACATGTACACTTACATAATTTTACCTGCCAATGAAGGTCATTTATTCATGCCATTCCTCTATCCATGATGTCAAAGAAGGCATATGATTCAGCAGGTGTAATAAATATTCAAAACAGGTTAATTATTTAAGGATTAACTTTAACGCTTTTGCAATTTATTGAGATATAATACGGATTGAGGCGGTGCACACTTTATAATCCACAAAGTGCAGTTAATCCTTATAATCTAATTAAATTTGAATTATCAACATTAGGTTCTTTTTTAAACTGCAAATGAAAATGTAAAAACAAGAGCGGAGGAAAATATCCACATAGCTGGTTGTTCCTAGCAACCCACCAAACCAATTATGAAGCTATAATATGCTTTCAACGGCCAATCAAATTTCTTGTTTTATAAAAAATTAAATTATTGTTAAAAAAACACTGACTCAAGCCCAGGTACATGTAATAAAATGACCATTGCCTGGTGAAATAACCATTGCCTGATGAAATAAATTTTCCAGAGCAATTAAATAATCAGTAACTAACTTCATCATTCTGAACACAAACTGGCTATACCTCTCAACCAGCCTCTTTGTCTATATTATCTTAAAACATTTTAAATTCCTCATTAGGAGTGCTCTCATTATGTTAGTATTTATTGTAAACCAACAAACCATGAATACCGAAACCGACAAAAATTAAGTAGCGGTACTTCAAAGTAATAAAAGAGAACTAAACAACAGATAAATAGAAATTCTTCCATGTTAATACCCTTTTTAAGTACTGGCAGCTTTCTCTTCAGAGTAATCCCTGATTTTCTACTGCCCTGACTTTCACTTAAATCATGAAGATTCAAGATTTCAATCAGAGAAAATTTATATATGATAGTGTACATGTACAAACAAAAGATATATAACATTTGGGATCATTTTACATCTGCAGGCATTATCAATGCATGCTTCAATCAGTGTCATATTATCATTCCTTGCTATAGACTTGTTCAGATCTTCAAAGTACCTTGGGTACAGCTCTAACTTCTAAGTTCAAGTCATCAGTCATCTACCCAAGACTGTATGATCAGACATGGTACGATTTGAATATATATACCATTTGATAGTGTGAGTTCGAAACTCAGTCTGCCATTGTACATGTAAGTATATACTGTATGTTTTTTTTCACAGTGACACTCAACACCTTAATACTGGTACATGAATGTACACTATCAATACATCATATGTATTGAGTTCCATCTTTCAAAACTAGTATGTGATCATTAAATCATTTATAATTTAAGACATTTTTGCAATAAAACTGAAAATAAATTGAACAAAATAATATTTCAACAGAAATGTAGCATTTAAAGATACATGTACAATGTAGAGAGTACAGAAAGATAAAACACAATATTATAGGATTAAGATTTTATAAATACCTGGGGCACTCATTTGTTGAAGTAATTTGGGTTGTAGTCGCTGTCGTATCCCGGACAAGGGGTGGGTAGATGGTGGTTGAGCACTAAATGGGTGGCGAGGGGAGTGAGGTAAAGACAAGGGAAATAAATGAGATGAAGAAATGGAGGATTCAGTATGTACAGGAGTTGTCTGCCCTTGTGAGACGGTCATTCTTAGCAATGCCTGCTGCCTTTGTTGCTGTATGTGCGTGGCATAAAATTCAGAAAGTTTTTGATGGAAATGTTCCGTTTGTGATGGCATTACGGTGCCAGAACCTGGATGAATAAATTGCCTGCGAGATTCAAATGTTTTGTTTTGAGCCCATTCTACAGTTTTTGGAATGTTTTCTGTTGGAATAGAACCTGTTGACACGCGTCTCTCTTGCAAGGGTAACGCAGCTGATGGAGAATCCGTTGACATTGAAGCAGCATCCGTTGAAGGCACAGAAATTTTGGGGGATGACAAAATTGTTGATAAAGATGATGGTTTGGGAGGTAGATTTTCAGCTATATCAATGACTTGTGGGGGAGGATTTTCTATGTTTTGGCTAGCTACAGTAATGCCCATAGTCTGCTGTATAGATTGTGAGGTATGAGAAGTAGTGGGGTCCGGTGGGTCATGGTGGACGATTTCTAATCCATCTTGGATGACCTCTGACTGTCGAGTATTCTGTGGTGATGCCTGAGGCATGCTCCTTGGTGAGGTTTCCATGGTATCCTGTATATAATCTTTTCTCATGGGCACACGATCACTAGAGTGCTGTGCTAAGTTCAACATGGGCAGAAGCAGAGGTGGAGGTGGAGTTGTCATAGTTTTCTGACGTTTGCTTTCTGGTGTACTGAGATTAGAATCACTCATGGAACGTTTTTCCTTGTCCTGTACTTTTAGGAGATCTGTAGTTCTCACATGAAGTGAGTCTTCATTTTGTCTGAGGGTGTACCTTGTGTTTGTGGATTCTGGCATGCCAGTCTTCTGCATTAAACACTTTTCGAAATCAACACAACATTTTATAACACTTTCAACTTGTAGTAATTTCCCAATTTTTTCCACATCTTTGTAATTTTCCTCAGTAAGCATCATAAATCCTTCATACAGATACTGTAGGAATGACATAACAGATTCCTGCTTGATATTGGAAGCCAGTCGCACCTCCAAGTTCGATCCTATAGTAGCATTCTCCATGTGCTGCAACATGGGACATGCTGCGACCAACACTAACCTGTGAGCCTGCAATAAATACAGAACAAGGCATTATCTATGCAGAGTTCAAATGTACAGTAATGTTTTGGGTGTGTTTATAAATTTCAACAATTTAAAGAAAAATAAAATATCTACTACTATAAACATTGTGTTATACATGTACATATATGTACATGTAATGGGCATTTGGACATGGAGATGAATGTAAATTCTAAATTAAAAATTCAATACATGTACTTTATTTACAAGTTCTGCTTTAGATAGGTTGTTGTATGTTCAGGAACACATATGTAGCATACAAAAACCAAGAACACATATGTAGCATACAAAAACCAGTTAAAACTATATCAGTCCTGACTGAACAAATATCCCCTCTTGGCAGTTAAATTTGGTCACAGCCTCATGGTGACACTGATCTTGGACATATGACACAATATTTGCAGCATGCATCTCAATGTCCATCATTAGATGAACTTTTTACATATATGCAAATTAGGTTGGTACATGTATATCACTTGAAAGTACCTTATAATTGAATATCACTTGAAAGTACCTTATAATTGATTTAATGCCAAGGTACAAGGTAATCCAAAATCACTTAAGCCTAAACATGGCTCAGACATAGCATGTATCTCAATCAATGAGAGTATCCATTCATAGAGGAACCATTCATGCAATTTAAGACTCAATACCACTGGCACATCTGGTTACCTTACAACTGACTTGAAACATGTAAATGCTGTATGTAAAGTGTGAAATGTATATCAAATGTGATATCTGCAACATGCATATAGCAATATCCATCTTCAAATGAGTCATTCAAGTTTAGTTGGCACACTTCAAAACTGACTTAACTAAAATGTCTACAGAGTAATACATGAAGGAACAGATGAAGTACAGACAGATGACATTACTGAAGTGTCTACAGAGGAACAGACAGAGGAACAGATAGATGACATTACTGAAGTGTCTACAGAGGAACAGACATTACTGAAGTGTCTACAGAGGAAAAGACAGAAGAACAGATAGATGACATTACTGAAGTGTCTACAGAGGAACAGACAGAAGAACAGATAGATGACATTACTGAAGTGTCTGCAGAGGAACAGACAGAAGAACAGATAGATGACATTACTGAAGTGTCTACAGAGGAACAGACAGAGGAACAGATGGAGGTACAGACAGATGACATTACTGAAGTGTCTACAGAGGAAGAGACAGAAGAACAGATAGATGACATTACTGAAGTGTCTACAGAGGAACAGACAGAAGAACAGATAGATGACATTACTGAAGATTCTACAGAGGAACACACAGAGGAACAGATGGAGGAACAGATAGATGACATTATTTAAGTGTCTATAGAGTATCAGACAGAGGAACAGATGGAGGAACAGATGGATGACATTATTGAAGTGTCTACAGAGTAACAGATAGAGAAACAGATGAAAGAACAGTAGATGGCATTACTGAAGTGTCTACAGAGGAATAGACAGAGGAACAGATGGATAACATTACTGAAGTGTCTATAGAGTAACAGACAGAGGAACAGATGGAAGAACAGATAGATGACATTATTGAAGTGTCTACAGAGGAACAGACAGAGGAACAGATAGATGACATTACTGAAGTTTCTATAGAGTAACAGATAGAGGAACAGATGGAAGAACAGATAGATGAAATTACTGAAGTGTCTATAGAGTAACAGATAGAGGAACAAATGGAGGTACAGACAGATGACATTACTGAAGTGTCTACAGAGTAACAGACAGAGGAACATATAGATGACAGGGGCATAAAAAGTCCATAAATCATTGTATGAATGTTCAGAGAGTTTTTAATTGCTGTTTTACAGTTATCACACTTAATTTCATTTACATAAAATTGTAAATTAAAATCAAACGTTGGCAAGTGAAAGAGCTCATGTCAGGGAATGAGTAATACTTATCGACCAGTTAGCGTTTCATTGCTTGTTACATTTCTATCATTGATACCTTGGTTTGAATGTTGCCAGTTTTGATGACGGCATCACACAGTAGTTGGTTCCGCCATAGTTGAGACACCTGTCCCATCAGTGTGCTCGAGGAGATTTGATTCATATAAACCTTGTGGTAATTCATTGTTCTTCTGTGTACTTATATCCTGTATTATGTTGTCAGAGTTCACTACACCAGTATTAGCTCATATAACAGATCATCTTATATCTCTGAAACAATAATTCAAACATATAACAGTTATCTCAGATTTGTATTTGGCAGATACTGTCATATACAAGAATAAAACAAAATCTATATAGATGTACATGTAGCTTAGACCATTATATTTTTTACTATATGCATTTCGTTTTAAGCTAGTGCATGCACATACATGTACTTTATTAAACAATACTTATAATTATACAAGTATATGTATGTACTGTTTACAAATATGATAGTGCAGTTCAGGTGTTTTGTATACTACACAGAAATTCATATGAAATTTACCTGTGCTATTTCACACCTCTGTGTGATTCTATGAAATCATAGTGTTCTGTATAATTTCTAAATTGACACATGGATTACAACCATTAACTAGTGTGAAAATTTCAAAACACTTGGACTGTACTAAGTGCATGGTTTGACACTACATTTTTCATAAAGGAATCCACAGGACTACAAACTTATCAGTGTTGTGATTTGAATTGAAGGAGTCCTGCATATTATACAAAGAACGATTTTCATTACAGATCAGCATATACATGTATAAATATACCTCTATAAAATGTTCCTGTACAAATTGATATCAAGCTTTAATAGTAATTGTCTTCACAAATGAACAAATATATTTTTTCATCAGTGGCCTCTGACAATACATGTATACTACCTTGCATTGCAACTTAAAAAGCTTATAACTCTGTTACGCATTACTGTTATAACCTGTTACTGTACACATAATTATGAAATGTTCTCTCATCTACGGATGCAGTAACGCTTTATTAAATAAAGTGCCTAAATTAAAATCAACTGTAACATGATAAGCAGATTAATACAACACCACCAGTATGCTATATATCCAATCTAGTATCTGATGTATATCCATTCAGATAGTTTCTATAAATTAAACTGATGATATTGGCCTGTGCAAAAAAGTATTCAAATACAATTAAACAAGACCTGCTTTGTTACATTCTACTTTTGCCATAGAGGGTACCAAAGCGATGTATGTCTAACGTTAACTGTTGATTTAAACATACTTTCAAACATCTGAATATGTTTATAATACATGTACATGTATTTCAGGGGTGCGAAATTGTGAAAAATACATGTATATAGACAAATCAGGAGAAAATACAAGTCTAATGGTAAAATTTGTACTAATACAGTACAGTCTGGGTGGAACTTTGAAAGCCCACTGTCCACAGTGGGCAGTCCACCTGAAATTTCAGTGGGCATTAGGAATGGACATTTACCTGAGCTGTCAAGCTGTCCACTTACCTGTATGTTAATTCTAACTGGCTCTTACAAGAATGTCCACTGTGTCCAGTGGACATTTTTAATGCCCACTCTAAAAATGTCCACTGGTCACCAGTGGGCAAATTAAGTTCCACCCGGACTGTACTGTAAATTTAGTCAAAGCAATGGAAATACAAATAAGCAACAGATAATCGAAATATTGAAGGAAAAATAAAATGTTAAGGAACAATTCTAATAAATTTTCAGTGGATTAAGACATAGTTATACCCGAAAATAAAACAGAAAACTAGACTTAACATGCACTTCACGTAATTCTGCTGTCATCCATTATACCCTAAAACAAAACAGAAAACTAGACTTAACATGCACTTTATGCAATGCTGCTGTGACAGTGCTGTCATCCATTTTTATTTTGATGTATATCTCTATCCATCAAAAAAATTTATTAAATTCATAGAATTAATCCTGAGACACAGATACATGTATTTTAATAAAAAAAAAAAGTCGTGTTTCCTGCTACCCGACCGACCCTAACATTTACTGCCCAACCCTTCAGTTATTTGGTGCTTATAAATGTTGAAAAGAAACAAAAATAAAGAACAAATCCTTCCGATCACTCCGTAATTGTAAAATCATTTCAATTTGTCTGTTGTAATCTTTAAATCTGACTCAGTTCCACACTTAAATCTATCAGTTATGAATACTCTGTAAATATCAAGAGATGCCTGTGTATACATCTGACAGCATGCCAATGGATGCTGTGCAGACTGTCATCAATATTCCTGTGCACATGAACTGAGTGAGTCTAATTACACGTGTGGTTCACCACTCTTGTCCCATCCAATCCATTGTTTAAGATTGTAATATGCTGATTAGCTCTGTCATGTCAAGCTTTCATATGTGACAGATGCCAGTATTAGCCCGGATACGGGGATAGCATAATGCATTAATGGTAAGAGCATCAGCACAAAAAACGGAAGGTTCTGGGTTTGATTCCCAGGTTAGGGCACCATTTTTCACCCTGCCTGTTACATATATTACAAATTTGGTTTGGCTGTTCCTGATATATGTTGCTAGTGTTGTGGTGAGGGGCAAGTAATAAGTAAACTGTACCTCAAATTCAAAACTGTGTTACCTACATGTGACATCTGCATTGCAGAAGGGAAAAAAGTTATAATGTGAGACCTTCAGGAAAAAATATGTTAAATAGATAGTTTTCGAATGCATAAAATTCAAGTGAAGTTATTTCCCTTCTCCACCATGTTGGCAGTATATGACTGGAATGGACAACTGTGTATAAATCAACCATATTGTGTAAAGAATTTCTCCAAATTAATTTTTGCAATTGTTATATGCAATAAAACATCCAATGAACAATGTTAAAATGTTTTCAGAGGAGCAAAAATGTAGACAACTTTCTCAAAAACATTCGATACAGTTTATATAAATATAAAGCAAAAACTCTAGCTTCACCAGTTCCAAAATGGCAGAAAAGGATCCGAAAGTAACTCCAATGAAATATCATGCACTTGAAAACTATCTACAACAACATGTATTTATGCATATTGATTTTGTCAAAATAGAATAAAAATGTAAAATAAGACTTTTTTCCCTATATACCTAAATTTTTGCCTTGGAGGCAGGAAACAGGGTTATTGTTTTGGTCTTACTTTAACTATTACAGATTTAGACAGTTACTGAGTTAGAAACTAAATCTATTGAATACAGATATTTCAGTTGTTTTAAGGTATGATTTGATGGGGTTTTTAGTCTATTGAAAATTATTTAAACCTGTGTATTTACATTTAAACTATGACGAGTATGGAGTGGAATTTAAGGAGGGGAAATGTGTGGGAGGGCACATGTAGTTATAGTCATTATATTAGAATACTTTTTAATTTGAAGAAAAACAATGTATGTCATGTATTCACTAGTCTGGATGCTACAATTTGTGAATGCTAATAGCCTTATTATATAAAAATTTAACAATCACATAATTATTTAATAAGTAAGTGCACACATGGACTCACACATGTGTCAACATGTGTAAGACAATAGTACGACAGGTGAGGTCAACACACCTACGCATACGTTTTCCCGTGTACAGGAATACGCCAAGGACAAATCTATAAAAACTTACGTTGATAATTATACAAAACTTCGTTTTGTAACATATGCCCTTTCTTCTTTAATTCACAGCGCTATCAATGTCACACAAGAAACCAATGACCTGTTTCATGCCAACGAACTTCTATTGAAAACTAGTTTGAAAACGTGGTCCATTCAACACATAGATACACTTAGAAATTCGATAAAGTATGTAGCAGAATAAAAAAATAGGGACGTGTAAATGCAATTAGACGAATAATTACCACGTAGATGTCGGTGTAAACTTGCACTTCGGTAGACCATGGCTTCTGAATGTAAACAAGTTTCTGCCTTGACGCGTTTCACAATTATACTGTTTAGAACCAATACAGTATATTCACTTCCGGAATTCCTTAGAATTCCATCCTGGTTGAGGATGATACATGCAGAATGTTACAACGGGTTATTATTCTCAGTATATGAGCAATCCTGACAAATTTATTGACTCCAAAAACTCTGAATTATTCCGGGAGTATGGTATTACGACTTCAAATTCAATGAACAAATATGTTTCATTTATGTTTTACTTGTTTACATATGTACATATAACGCGCGAGATAGGCTAACAAATCTGCATACCTATGGTAGTGAATACACCCTATTACTCACAAAAGATTTACAAGTAGCCATTGATGAGAAAGTCGCTGGAATAACTGCTTTAATTAAAGAACCCCTTCACACATATATAAAATTTTCATGGCGTTACCTCTTCGCCTTCCTGGTACGAATCGGATTCTGAATGGAGCCATGAACTCATAGTTACTTGGTTGTCAAATATCCTGCTACCCCCGTGTATATGTAAATAGTGTTTGTGTGGAAACAGATGTTGTCTCTTACGTATTAAAGTGTTAAATCGGTGAGTGGCAGTAGCTAATAAAGTGGGTGTATTTGGTATGGGGATGTTGGGGTCGTGAGAGGCCGTTTATTGTACCAAAGTATACTGATTTCTTAAATTCGTTTGTTTTGTTTTGTTGGTTTTTTCTTTCTTTCTTCTCTCTCTCTCTTTTGTTTTTGTTTTCTTTTTTTTTTTTTAATTATTATTATTAATATTATTCTGCGTTATTTTAAAATTGAGCGAGATTTCACGTTTATTTCCGACGTGAAAAAGTATTCTCGCGTTATTTGTGACGTCATAACACGGTAATTGTCATAAACATGTAAGTCGCTTCACAACATGTAAAATGGCTATTCGGAAAGAGGGATAGATTTACTTTAACATGGAGCGTTTGACAGTAACGCGTCCAAGATCTGCAGAAAGTGAGAAATGCCTTCCAGACGGAGATGGTTTACCATTGTGGGATACACTCCCGCTTTATGCCAAATTCCCTATGGTACCAAATCCACGAGGTTCCATAACACTCTGTACGACAACGATGTGCATGCCGGTAAGTATTCATGAATTAATGTAAGTCAACCCGCCTCAATGAATTAGCTATCAATTTGATAAAATGTGTATATAAATAACTTAATGTAAATTTATTATTGCACAATCTTTCATAATACAATACAACATATTTTGTATTATTTCAGAAACACAAATCTTTGGACTTTGAATTTGACCTCAGTGATCCTTATTGTCACGTTATTTCAAATGAATATCAGCCGTTGCACGACCCTCATCTACGTCATCATTTTAGCCTCCCGAAAATGAGACGCCATCTACAGCGGAATGGCTTCATTACCAGCGAAGGAAAAGTCATATGTAACCTACGAGAATTTAATCAATATCGACAATATTTACGGAAAATTTATTTGCTTGAAACTGCAAGAGAACGAAAGGTACATTCACCTACAAATACATATTCTTTTCTTTTTTTTTTTCCCTTACATTCTACCATATGCATTGTATTGTCAGCTTAAATCAGCATTTAAAAATTAACTTAACAGTGGCGGATTTAGAGGGGGCCCGGGGGCGACTCCCACTCCCCCCCCCCCCATATTTACAAGTAAAACCCAGATCCGGCACCAAAAGTGGTTAAGTAGTTTGGCTAAAACGCATGTACCACCCGTTTTTGGAAATCCTGTATCCGCTACTGCTTAATGTGTTGATCAAATATTAAAGATACAATTGGAGGTACCGTCCGTACAATATGTACGTGATTAGGAGAGAGCTTGATATAAGTATTATACTTGTTGCTTTATTCTATACATTATATGTTTGCAAAATAATCTTGATGATATAATCCAAGTAAATACTAAACTAAATAAGTAAAGTATGTGATTTTGTTGTTGTTTTCTCTGTCAAGCAATAACCTGTTTCAATTTGTTGAAGATTGTGTTAATATCATTATTTGATAAACTTTTTAAAATTACCCAAATGAGTAGAGAAAACAAATCTTTATGAAGAAGAATATGGAAAATAATTGTGCAGGCGTACGGTATTTGAAAATGTATTTTTATTACAAAAATGTATCGTAATGCATGAAAACTTTCTTTCCCAGTTACGGGAAGCCGAATCAAACAAATCGATTAAATGTGGAAGCAACAATACGGAGATGAAGAATAAGAATACAACGCGAGGAGAGGAAGTAAGGGCTCGTCTGCAGAATATGAGAGAAGAAACAAAGGGCAGGTAAGTCTTATCCAAGTGTAGGTAAGTCTCATCCAAGTGCAGGTAAGTCACATCCAAGTGCAGGTAAATCTCATCCAAGTGCATAGGCGGATCAAGAAATTTTTGAAAAGGGTGGGGGTTGCAGCCTCCCACGACTAATGTTTTGCACTATTCGGTCCGGAAAAGGGTGGGGTGGGGGGTGCAACCCTAAAAGTGTAGGTAAAATCTCATCCATGCGCAGGTAAATTTCATACGAGTGTAGGCAAATCTCATCCAAGTGTAGGTGAATCTCACCCAAGTGCAGGTACATCTCATCTCTGAGTAGCTTGATCTTATCCAAATACAGGTAAATCTCACCTAATTGTAGGTAAATCTCACCCATGTGTAGGCAGATCTCACCCATGTGTAGGCAGATCTCACCCATGTGTAGGCAGATCTCATTCAATTGAAAATCTTTACTATTGCACAGCGTAAGGTAACTTCGTTCAGATATGTGGCTAAAAGTGAATCTAATTTCTTACTTCTTAGTAATGGTGCTCCATCTTTTATAAAATATGATATCTAAAAATAAATTCATTAAGTGACATATACAAGACTTTTAGTTGTTGTGAACAGTATACATCAATACTATCCTGTGTTAAGATGTACGTGCAATGTTAATTATAATCGATTTTTTTTTGTTTAATTAATTATAAATATTTGCTTTGTGCATTTTTATTGTTTAATTCTGAAGGGTTGAACAAGAAATTCAGGAAAAGTCAGAACGCCTGCAACGTCGTCTGCAAGAAATCAAGAATCAGAAGACTATACAAGAAAACTGCAGACGACAAGAAAACCGACGAAGGCTTGCATTCCTTCAACAGCATCAGAATGAGGTTATAAAATACAGACTTTATAGCATTGCTTTTTATTTGATTGTTATTTTGGTATGGTGTGTGTGTCTCTATGTGTGTGTGTCTGTGTGTGTGGGGTGGGGATGGTGTAGGTGTGTGTGTGTTTTGAATGAGTTGCACAATTATGCCATCGTTGTAAAGTACCTGCGGGAAATGCTATATATCATGATACAGCGACATTATTCATATTTCTTTTTATCTTTATCTATTTATTTATTAATTTTATTTTTATTTTTATTTATTATTTATTATTATTTTATTTTATTTTATTTTATTTTATTTTATTTTATTTTATTTTATTTTATTTTATTTTATTTTATTTTATTTTATTCTATTCTATTCTATTCTATTCTATTTTATTTATTTTATTTTATTTTATTTTATTTTATTTTATTTTATTTTATTTTATTTTATTTATTGTGTTTTTGTTTTTTTTATTTTTGTTTTTGATTTCTGTTTCGTTTTTGGTTTTGGGGGTTTTTGTCCATATGGTTGAATAATTCATTAATATGGTTAATCCGGGGCAGGGCTGACTTACCTTACCGTGAGCTTGAAAACATCCACTTGTTTTATGCTTCGCCATTAAAAAGGTGGAGGGACGGTAGTGTTACCCACGTCCGTCCGTTCTTCCGGATTTGGTTTCCGCACCTGGCTTTAGAATGTCTCGAAAAAGGGAACTGTATACATGTATTCCTATAAGGTAAAACTCCAGGCCAGGCAACGTTCGAATTTCGATCATTTCCAGCAATTTCTATCGGTGTTGTGACCCTTTTTTGTTTAGGAAACATTTGCCGTAACATAAGAATGTTTTGATAGAATTAAAAACAATGTATGATTTAAAATATTAAAAACCTTTGTCTAGTATGGCAGGTAGTAGGATATGCCAGCGTACTCTCACCTCTGTCTAGTATGGCAGGTAGTAGGATATGCCAGTGTACTCTAACCTCTGTCTAGTATGGTAGGTAGTAGGATATGCCAGTGTCCGCTCACCTCTCTCTAGTATAGCAGGTAGTAGGATATGCCAGTGTACTCTCACCTCTGTCTAGTATGGCAGGTAGTAGGATATGCCAGTGTCCGCTCACCTCTGTCTAGGATGGCAGGTAGTAGGATATGCCAGTGTACTCTCACCTCTGTCTAGTATAGCAGGTAGTAGGATATGCCAGTGTACTCTCACCTCCGCCTAGTATAGCAGGTAGTAGGATATGCCAGTGTCCGCTCACCTCTGTCTAGTATAGCAGGTAGTAGGATATGCCAGTGTACTCTCACCTCCGCCTAGTATAGCAGGTAGTAGGATATGCCAGTGTACTCTCACCTCTGTCTAGTATGGCAGGTAGTAGGATATGCCAGTGTACTCTCACCTCTGTCTAGTATGGCAGGTAGTAAGATATTCCAGTGTCCGCTCACCTCTGTCTAGTATGGCAGGTAGTAGGATATGCCAGTGTACTCTCACCTCTGTCTAGTATGGCAGGTAGCAGGATATGCCAGTGTCCGCTCACCTCTCTCTAGTATGGCAGGTAGTAGGATCTGACAGTGTACTCTCACCTCTGTCTAGTATGGCAGCTAGCAGGATATGCCAGTGTACTCTCACCTCTCTATAGTATGGCAGGTAGTGGGATATGACAGTGTCCGCTCAATTCTCTAAGTATGACAGGTAGTAGGATATGCCAGTGTCCGCTCACCTCTCTCTAGTACGGCAGGTAACAGGATATGCCAGTGTCCGCTTACCTCTCTCTAGTATGGCAGGTAGTAGGATATGCCAGTGTACTCTCACCTCTGTCTAGTATGGCAGGTAGTAGGATATGACAGTGTACTCTCACCTCTGTCTAGTATAGCAGGTAGCAGGATATGCCAGTGTCCGCTCACCTCTCTCTAGTATGGCAGGTAGTAGGATATGCCAGTGTCCGCTCACCTCTCTCTAGTATGGCAGGTAGTAGGATATGCCAGTGTATTCTCACCTCTGTCTAGTATGGCAGGTAGTAGGATATGCCACTGTACCCTCACCTGGCTATAGTATAGCAGGTAGTAGGATATGCCACTGTACTCTCACCTAGCTATAGTATAGCAGGTAGTAGGATATGCCACTGTACTCTCACCTGGCTATAGTATAGCAGGTAGTAGGATATGCCACTGTACTCTCACCTGGCTATAGTATAGCAGGTAATAGGATATGCCACTGTAATCTCACCTGGCTATAGTATAGCAGGTAGTAGGATATGCCACTGTACTCTCACCTGGCTATTGTATAGTAGGAGTAGGATATGCCACTGTACTCTCACCTGGCTATAGGATAGCAGGTAGCAGGTTATGCCAGTGTACTCTCACCTCTGTCTAGTATGGCAGGTAGTAGGATATGCCAGTGTCCGCTCACCTCTGTCTAGTATGGCAGGTAGTAGGATATGCCAGTGTCCGCTCACCTCTGTCTAGTATGGCAGGTAGTAGGATATGCCAGTGTCCGCTCACCTGTGTCTAGTATGGCAGGTAGTAGGATATGCCAGTGTCCGCTCACCTCTCTCTAGTATGGCAGGTAGTAGGATATGCCAGTGTACTCTCACCTCTCTATAGTATGGCAGGTAGTGGGATATGACAGTGTCCGCTCAATTCTCTAAGTATGGCAGGTAGTAGGATATGCTAATGTCCGCTCACCTTTCTCTAGTATGGCAGGTAGTAGGATATGCCAGTGTACTCTCACCTCTCTATAGTACGGCAGGTAGTGGGATATGACAGTGTCCGCTCAATTCTCTAAGTATGGCAGATAGTAGGATATGTTAATGTCTGCTCACCTCTCTCTAGTATGGCAGGTAGTAGGATATGCTAATGTCTGATCACCTCTCTCTAGTATGGCAGGTAGCAGGATATGCCAGTGTCCGCGCACCTCTCTCTAGTATGGCAGGTAGTAGGATATGCTAATGTCTGCTCACCTCTCTCTAGTATGGCAGGTAGTAGGATATGCTAATGTCTGCTCACCTCTCTCTAGTATGGCAGGTAGTAGGATATGCTAATGTCTGCTCACCTCTCTCTAGTATGGCAGGCAGTAGGATATGCTAATGTCTGCTCACCTCTCTCTAGTATGGCAGGTAGTAGGATATGTAGTAGGATATGCCAGTGTACTCTCACCTCTCTCTAGTATGGCAGGTAGTAGGATATGCCAGTGTACTCTGACCTCTGTCTAGTATGGCAGGTAGTAGGATATGCCAGTGTCCGCTCACCTCTCTCTAGTATGGCAGGTAGTAGGATATGCTAATGTCTGCTCACCTCTCTCTAGTATGGCAGGTAGCAGGATATGCCAGTGTACTCTCACCTCTCTCTAGTATGGCAGGTAGCAGGATATGCCAGTGTCCGCTCACCTCTGTCTAGTATGGCAGGTAGTAGGATATGTATGGCAGGTAGCAGGATATGCCAGTGTCCGCTCACCTCTCTCTAGTATGGCAGGTAGTAGGATATGTTAATGTCTGCTCACCTCTCTCTAGTATGGCAGGTAGCAGGGTGTGCCAGCGGTACCCTCACCTCTATCTAGTATGGCAGTAAGTCGTGACTTACTGGTTTATTCTGACACCCCGCCATCGTGACTTACTGACTTATCCAGCCTAATTTGTCACTGTATTCGTTGTACTTGTAACTCCCAATGCATAAGAAATGCAAGTTTATATAATTTACTGTAAATGTTAATTAATGCTGAAATTCTTATGTACAGTGAAGTCCAAAGTTGAGCAGAACTTTCATTGCGGTACAAAATGTTTTAAAACTCATTAGAATATTTAGTTAATATCTTAGTCTAAATATCATAATAATCAAGTTATCTTCATAAATCGAAAGCCACTTTATTAATTGTTTATGTATTTATTCATTTTTTCATTAATGTTATTTGTTTATCTATTTTTTTTTTTCATTTGATTAGCCTACCTCATTTTGAATTTTCTCTTTTTTTCTGTCGCCTATCTCCTTATATTCTATATTCAAGGCTTATCATACATAACAATATATACTTCTGTTCACGTTGAAATTTATATATTTCTTTTTACTCGATCCTTAGCTTATTGCAAATGCTATGTAATAGTTATTTGTAATTCAAATTAATACTGTTTAAAGTGCTATTAGAATGCTGGAGAATTTTGCGTTTTCATGTGATACTAATTGAATTATTCCTTCATTGATAGAAATTACAACTTTTCCTGCTTCAGTATTTCTCTGGGAGATGTTTTAAAATACCGATTTGCCTAGTATTACGAACAAAATAAAAGACTTCCGGTTTAACTTGTTACATAACATTTGTACAACTGTTAACGTCATTCACTATGACGTCATAATTCAAAGTTTAACGTAATAATGAAAAATCAGGGAAAGGTAGCACCTGTACAACTTCTGATGTCACATATTATGGCGATTAACTACTGAAAACAGCTATCGAAATTTTTACTGCTTATTGTATTTATCTTAAGATCGGCTTCACGCATGAGCATAATATTTTGTGAGCGACTCTTTTATGTACATAGGCACCTAATATAGAAAAATTGTGATCATTCTAATAGCACTTTAAACCAACTCAGAATTCTGTATTATGAACGAGGCGATACGTTTTATCGTAATAAATTGTTCTATTCAGAGACAACGACAGACCAAACTTCTAGTGAGGAAATGGAAGATAAAAGAAAAACAACGCCTTGAACGAATAGAAGAACAGCGTCGATACCGACTCAGAATGCAACAGCAGAAGGTGAGAATTGTCTACTGACGACCACTTTATTGATCAAGGCATTATAATACAATAACTGTAACCTCCTTATTGATAACGCTGATCACTAAGTCTTTCTCATTGATTACGCACTGACAATTGTTTTCCTGATTGACGACGCATTCTAGATTGATTATGCATTACCAATCATTTTACTGATTGATTACACATTACCAGTATTTTTCTTTATTGATCACGCATTACCAATCATTTACTTAATTAATTACGCGTTACAAATCATTTCATTGATCAATCACGCATTACCAACCTGATTGCTTACGCATTACCACTCATTTTCGTGATTGCTTACGCATTACCAATCATTTTCCTGATTGATAACGCATTACCACTCATAATTATTCCTAACTGACTACGCATTACCAATCATTATCTTTTATTGATTACGCGTTAGCAATCATTATCTTCATCGATCACGTATCACCAACCTGATTGATTACGCGTTACCAAACATTTTCGTGATTGATAACGCATCACCAGTCATTTTCCTGATTGATCACGCATTACCAATTATTTTCTTGATTGATCACGCATTACCAATCATTTTTCTAATTGATTACGCATCACCAATCATTTTCTTGATTGATTACGCATTTCCAGTCATTATCTTCATCGATCACGCATTACCAACCTGATTGATTACGCGTTACCAATCATTTTCGTGATTGATAGCGTATCACCAATCATTTTCCTGATTAATACTGTTTGCCAACACATGATCTATGGCCATTTTCTTGATTGATTACGCATTTCCAATCATTTTATTTGATTGATTACGGATGGGCCATCACTGTCCTGTAGTAAACAGGAAGTCACTCTCGGCTAATAGTATCCTCCTTAAAGTAATTAGGTAAACGACCTCTCAGTAATTACAGGAAGTGTGTAAAGCGATATGAAAGACAAAAATATTATAGATTGTATAGTGTTTGTCAGATATAGAAAACTGTTTATTCACATCATACATTATTTTTTTTTTTTTTGGAGGGGGAGAGGGTTGAAATTGAATATATGAAAGCAATATTATAATTCTTTTTTTTCTATCACACTACGTGTATCTGTGGAAGTGTATCTATATGAGTATATAGATCTTTTTAATAGTTTATATATGTTTTATGACTAAAGGAATTTTCTAGAGAAAATCTTATTAAGATTCTTTGTGTTGAAGCTTTGGGGCGCTACTACCAAATTCGATCGTTTTCTATACATTGTAAAGAGGCTGGTCGGTGCCCTTCTAAAACTCCCTTTGATCTACAAAGGCCATCTACACAACAATCTGATTAAAACCATATCTTTATTCCGCTTCTTTATTTGTCCCATTCCTTTATCCACAATGGGACAAATAGAGAAGCGGAATAAAGCTATTGTTTTAATCAGATTGGACATCTACAAAGCCTGATTATCTACCGAGATCCGTGCGTTGCCCGGTGGGTTACTATGCATTGTCCCAAAATTACTGTGATTAACTTCAACGGGTGCCCGAAGTATTCTGTTTTGTAACTAGCCGATTGACATCCGGTGTCTCACCCATCTCGGGCTCATACATGCCGGCTAATGACACAATATCGACAAGTAACTATCGTACGGATTGGTGTGGGTTGTTCGACCAGGTAGTCCGGTCAGTAATCATGCCGGATGGTCCTGGGTGTGTGAAGTGAAGACGTAAATATAAGATTGTCGTATCCTCTTTACTGTAGTTAAAACAGGAAGTAACATCATACTTGTCGTTTTCACCTGAATGTGGTAAAACAGGATGTGACATTAAGTTTGTCGTGCCCTCCTTACTGAGGAATCAGGATGTGCCATTAAGTTTGTCGTTTCCTCTTTACTGTGGAATCAGGATCTGCCATTAAGTTTGTCGTATCCTCCTTACTGTGGAATCAGGATGTGACATTAATTTTGTCGTGTCCTCCTTACTGTGGAATCAGGATGTGCCATTAAGTTTGTCGTGTCCTCTTTACTGTGGAATCAGGATCTGCCATTAAGTTTGTCGTATCCTCCTCACTGTGGAATCAGGATGTGACATTAATTTTGTCGTGTCCTCCTTACTGTGGAATCAGGATGTGACATTAAGTTTGTCGTGTCCTCCTTACTGTGGGATCAGGATGTGACATTAAGTTTGTCGTGTCCTCCTTACTGTGGAATCAGGATGTGCCATTAAGTTTGTCGTGTCCTCCTTATTGTGGAATCAGGTTGTGACATTAAGTTTGTCGTGTCCTCCTTACTGTGGAATCAGTATGTGCCATTAAGTTTGTCGTGTCCTCCTTACTGTGGAATCAGGATGTGACATTAAGTTTGTCGTGTCCTCCTTACTGTGGAATCAGGATGTGACATTAAGTTTGTCGTGTCCTCCTTACTGTGGAATCAGGATGTGACATTACTGTCTGGATCTGGATTTTTAGTTATTCATCTTCAGAATAATTTCAAAATGGCAAAACCTTTCGATAGATTTTGTTTAGTCGTAACTTTTGCTGTATGCTATATGTTTGTATGAAGAAGCGTTCATATTTTATAGAAAAAAAATCAATTTTAGATAGGGCGATTTCCATATTTTTTTTTTTGACGTGACGTCGCCAAGTTTCCCATAGACTCAATGTTAAACATCGGCGACGTCACGTCAAAATGAACATGGAAAACGCCCCATGTAAAATTATTTTTCCCCATAAAATACGAATGCTTCTTCGTAGAAACATATAACATACACTAAAAGTTACGACTAAACAAGACCTGTCGATTGATATCAATTTTGTAAAACTATTTTAAAGATAAATAAGTGAAAAAATAAGATTTTTCGGTTTACAAAGTGAGTGGCGCGGACAGTAAGTTTGTCGTGTCCTCCTGACTGAGGAATCAAGATGTGACACCAACCTTGTCATATCCAGGTTGTGAGGGGAAGCTTGTCGTATTCACCTTGTCATGGTTAAACATAGTTAACGAGAAGTTTAATGTGATCGTTCTTAATGTAGTATACAGGAAGTGAAATTAATCTTGTCGTATTCTACTGAACGCAATAAACAGGAAATACGTTCAGTATACCCTATTGAAGCGCTATTTTTGAAACCGATTCGTTTATCACTGACCGATGATCTACAAAGCGCTACAAATTCTTGATCTCGATCCGTTTATCACTGAACGATTATTGACAAAGCGCTGCAAATAGCCTTCACGCTGTCTAAACCATTCAGTGATGTTGTCTGCGATACACTGTAGATTAAAAACCACTAAACGCTTAGCATGCATTTCTGACGAAAATCTTTGCTTGCCTATGTAAAGCCTTTCTTGATCTCAGTAAGTAAAAGCGTGTACACAAGCTCCCCATTCAGTAGCACCACTTTCATCGCTTCGCTTCAGCCCGCATTTTGACGTCGTCTGATTGATTTGGAACGTTCCAACATCCGTTACGTTACGCTACATAACGCCTTGAAACGCAACGGTCAGTGAACGGAACCCGGGTGTATGTCATCACGCTATACTGTAGTGAATAGGATGTACATAAATGTTAGTCGTAAATCACACAAAGACACAAAGAGGTTTGTATAGATATAACGAATAACTTTTAAAATAACACTTAATATCTATATAATAGAGTCAAGAAACCTGGGAAACAAGAAAAGCACTTCAAAGAACCCGATTGGACAAAGAGGAAACGGCATACAAACGCGAGGAACAAAGACGACTGTTGAGTCTCACAGAACGGGAGCAAGTTATCCAGAGACAAAGGGAACGTCTCAAAGGTAAAATATAAATGAAATTTCTTCCTCTTTTGACATTAATGTGCCGGGCTCTTTCTGGGGCATTTTCGCATATGAAAAAGAGTTAAGATAAGATAATATAGGTCGAATGGAATTAATTAAAAACTAAGAGCTAAATCTTCTTTAAAAAGCAAAGTTCGGTCACATTGGCCTGACGTGTTTATTTCAGTTGGTAATATCAGATGGTTTCCGAATTTTCTGTCTCATGACCCTCTCATTGTGAGCATCTCCCAAACAAGCACATAAGTTTAAAGCAGAGTGGGCCCCAGATTTATGATAACAAACTTTTGATAACTGTTTTTACAAATATTTCAAATGAAGTTTCTCAAGTAGCAAACACAACAAAAGAAAAAAAAAACCCACAGAGTATTTGAGAGATAAGAGGATGGACAAATTAAACTATTTAATATTTAATATTAATAGTAATAGTTCCTATATGTGTGAAAATGTGATGTGGCCATGACTACGAGTTAAACATTCCGTATGCCATGTAGGTTCTCTTTGACATGTAGCTTTTTACCGCCTTTACAGCCAGCCTTGACCGGTTACGTGACCAGGCGCGGAAGGAATATATGGAGAACGAAGAGAAGCACGCAAAACGTCTGGCGAGGAGGCTGGCCCTGGCTAACCTGAGGAGCAAACGGAGCCGTTAGTCTCACAATCTTTATCAAATCAACTTATCAAGTGTAACAATCAGAATCGAATTAACTCATTAAGTCTAACAATCAGAATCGAATTAACTTATTAAGTCTAACAATCAGAATCGAATTAACTTATTAAGTCTAACAATCAGAATCAAATCAACTTATCAAGTCTAACAATCAGAATCAGGTTAACTTATTAAGGCTAACAATCAGAATCTGATTAACTTATCAAGTCTAGCAATCAAAATCAAATCAACTTATCAAGGCTAACAATCAGAATCTGATTAACTTATGAAGGCTAACAATCAGAATCTGATTAACTTATGAAGTCTAACAATCAGAATCAGGTTAACTTATTAAGGCTAACAATCAGAATCAGGTTAACTTATTAAGGCTAACAATCAGAATCAGATTAACTTATGAAGTCTAACAATCAGAATCAGGTTAACTTATGAAGTCTAACAATCAGAATCAGGTTAACTTATAAAGTCTAACAATTGGTTAAAATTTGATGCGCATGCGTATATGATACTCCAGATTAATACACGTATTATGTCCTGATATTTATTATTCATGTACCCGACTCTCGCTGCACTTTTAGGTCATGGACGATACCGGAAGGATCGGCGGTACCACAGAAGTTTGTGGTCCCTTGAAGAGTCCCTCCGACGACTCTGTCTATCTGATATACCGTTCCCAGGTACGTATATACACGTACATAGCGAAGCTCAGAGATGTTTAAGCATCCGACTGAGTCTAGTCTAGTCAGCTTCTAAGATGAGAACACAAATTTTATACACACAAATATAGCTAAGCTCAGAGATATTAAAGCATCCGATCCTTTCTTGATGGTAACAATATTCCCAGAGTATGATCAGCTTCTTCTCAATATCATTATCATTACTATTAATTGTGATTAATTAATTCATACCACTAGGGAAGAAATCTTCAACGCAATTTCTGGAAATGTTAAACGCAGCCATAGAGGAAGCCGTCGATATAGTGTCCGACGAACAAATGGTGAGCAAATTCTGTATCATTTATTATTATCTATATAGAAAGTTTCTGGCTGATATAGAGCCATAAATGCCCGCAAACTGCATATCAGCCCGGGGATTATTTCCAGTTACGTGACGTCACACTTATATGCAAGCTCGGGCCGCTTTACCGCTCAAAGACCTCGGGCGGTCTTATTTCGTCGTATTCAGTCAATAACCTATAAATATAAACTACGAGCAAATGGTAAGAGGAAATTTTAGAGCTGATTCCGTATCACTAAATATATTCTACGAACAAATTGTAAGAAATAATTGTTTTACTAATAATATACCACACACAAATAGTTAGAACAAATTCCATAATATAATATAATATAATATAATATAATATAATATAATATAATATAATATAATATAATATAATACAATATAATATAATATAATATAATATAATTATGGACTTTTTACTCTGTGAATATGGTGTGATATTTACTGAATTTGAAAATATTGACCCTCGGCTCCGCCTCGGTCAATTTTTTCAAAGTCAGTAAATATCACATCATATTCACTGAGTAAAAAGTCGGTAACTATTTTATTATATAGCGAACTTCATCAACTCAAACAGAAAATATGGTTGCTGCATAACTCTTGATCAGCTCATTGAAATGAGAAACAATATATATACAACCCTACGCTACATTATTTTGGCGTGTTTCCCGTATTTACTGAAAAAAACGGATGCGAGAAAATTCGCGGTACTCGTATTTAATGAAAATGCTCAAAATATGGTGAATACGGTCTCATGATTACTGATCACGTGTACAATTTTAGGCCAATGAACACAGGAGTAAAATTAGACTATATAATAAAATATAATGTAATATAATAATGACATTTTATCACATGTTTTGCTGTTTATGCAGTGAAATATCGCTATGTCATAAATTAATTTATGACATAGGTGACGTCACAGTATACGTAGTGTATCCTCTTGACTCGTGAAGATAGCGTGGAAAAGAATGAGACATTTTCACAATCGCTTAGATGATCCAGACTGGTGATTTGCTATGGGTTATACTCCTCGGGATTTATCTTCAATCTCTAAGAAAAATTTTATTTTTTAATCATTTTTGCATTATGACCCAGGATAAAACCAAAGTCATAACCCATCATGCATTCGGAATCTCTCGCGCCTTTACTCATAAATGAATATATGTAAAACTCAAAACGGATACGTACAGTGAAATAGTCCCATTGTGTCATGCCAGTGTTTTATGAAATAAACACCTTTAAACTGAGTGTAAACATGTGTTAAAAAGAATCTGAAATGAATTTTCATTCCATACGGTATCTATGAAACGAGCCAAGGTTCGTTATTTATCTTACGTCAATACTTCTACAAATCTTGGTATTATAAAAGTTAGTGTTGGTTTACTTCGTGCAGGAGATGACATCTGAAGAGGAGGAAGTCCAATTAAGGGCACAGCAGATTGTAGACTACGTCATTGCAAAAGTGCAGCATGTACGTGTGATCAAATTCCACTTCGTGTTCATTACATCTCTGAGAATCTAGAAGCATTCTCAACCAACGCAATGAAAACTTCTATTGATATAGCAAGTTCTCCAACCTTGTGTCGACGTAAACAGATAGGCCTACATGTACATACTGAGGCATGGTAGTTGGTACTCAAATTAATGTTTGTGATTTCATTAGGCTTTACCAGTTTGAGAATTGTTTATCCATTTAGTGTGGACAATTTGTTTGTACACTCAAAGATGGACTTTAAAATAGCAATATTTAATTTAATCTACAATGAAAAAAAAAAAAAGAAAAAAGAAGGAAAGAAAGAAAATAAAAAGAAGAGACATGTGTGTGCCAATCTGTTGACACATCTTTTTTGTATGCCAATGTTTTTTGTTTTTCCACTCTTGGGAAATATACAGCGCGTTACGAATGTAATAGTCATCGGTGACGTCATCTATTGCCCGGATTTTATGTCCTTCAGAAAAGCCCTAGATATTGGAATTTTGGGGGGAATTTGAGAAAAAAAGTTCAGTAAAGCAAAATACGAAAGTAACTGGTGCCACATGACTATGGCACTAACAACAATGTACCACAGTGGACATTCACGGACCCCTGAAATTCAGGGGTGAGACCAGGTGCCCAGGAGGAGTGAGCGTCCCCTGTTTGGCTAGCCACACCCGCCGCGAATGTCCTTAAACACAGACGAAACAACTATAATTCAACACTGTATATATAAATGAATGTGAACAAACATTGTATGGAAAGTGTCAAAGCCACATAACATCAGGAAAAAGGTATAATAACACTTAAGTCAAACCCTCCGCGGGTAAAATTTTGCAAAAAGCGATTGTCACTATTGAATTCAAAGTGGATATTATCCGTGACAAGAGGGATAGGAACACAGAGTAGATTTCATTACTTCATTCCATGAATAAACAATAAAACAATAGAAGTGATCCAAAATATACAAAATCTTTGGAGATGGCTATTTCTGGACAAAATGTATAGCTATAAATAATACTTTCAATTACCATTTTAGAAGGTGAAGGGATTAAGTGTTTGATTGGGTAGATATAGTTGTCTGTGTGTCGGAGTTCAATCGGTAAGGCGTTTTGCTCGTTACCGAGGGGTCCCGGGTTCTAGTCCAACAGGTGTCTGGTTGGTCTCTTGTCTTTCCATCCATTCATTCATCCAGCCATTCATTTTGTCGTTATAAACGACCTAAAATGAAATACTTTAAGACATGTATAGTAGATGACTAAGATTTTTCTCGCACCGGAGATCGACTATTCCCGTTTTTTATCAGTACTGGAAAATTCTATCCGGAACACCTTGTATCCTTCCGCGCGTCGTCTGCATTGTTTACAAACAAATGAAAACATATCGACTCATGATTTTTGCGTCGGAGAGATAGTCAACATTGTGTGTTATCGTTAAGTTTAATGTTGAAAATTCTATCAAAATATAAAGTTTCTTCATGCATATCATGGTGTTTTACTTTATTGCGGCGGACTATCTTTTTATTCAATCAGTGATTCGGCCATCAAAGGAAGTAAACAAAAACATTGAAAATATCTATAGCCTACATCGAGCTGCTGAGGTGCGAGAAAAATAATCAAGCACTAGTTTGAGTTCCAGATAGAAAAAGATCAGTCTCGGGCTGGATGAATCATCATATCTCAACCTCAGCTAACGCCTCGGTTGAGATTTGTTCATTCATCCAACCCTCGACTGATATTTGTCTATCTGGAACTCAAACTAGTGCTAGATTCTATTAATCTCGTCTTTACTTACAGGAAGTTTATCCTCTGTATCTGAAGTTAAGAGAAGAGGAAGAAGGTAAGTCAACACATAAAGTTCGTAAGGGGGAGTTCTCACTGTAAGGGGGACTTCTCACTGTAAGTGTGAGTTCTCACTGTAAAGGGGAGTTCTCACTGTAAAGGGGAGTCTCACTGTAAGGGGGAGTTCTCACTGTAAGGGGGAGTTCTCACTGCAGGATTATTGATTCAGGAGCCACCTGAACCCATTAGGTATGAAATCTAGGTGTTCAGAAGAAAAAAGGGGGTAGGGGAGGGGAGGGCATTGCAATAATTCATATTTATTAAGCTATTTGAAATTATATATTTTATTTATTTTCTGTACATGGACTTATACATATAGGAGTCATGAGTATAACGCCCAACTTCTGAGTTCACGAAGATGAACTGATGCACAAACTGTATACATGTAATTCCTGCGTGCTCAGGTACAGAGCAGGCTTTCGATATGTATTTACCAAAAATCAATGTTTAGGGCCATCGAGGCCCAAATTTTACAGACTTTGACCACCAGTTTAAAATCTTGTGGCCATGGGTTTATGCACTTTGGTAAGTGCTAAAATACTCCCCTGTTCCTCGTGTCTAGAAAAATAACATCAATCGCACTTTTTTTTTCAGACTTGTCGAAATCGGGAGTGCGTTTCCAACCTACAGACGCAATAATTCCTCCAGGTAACAGAACAGTGGACAGATCTCAATTAAAGCCGGTAACTGAACACACCTTAACCCCTGTCGCCTCTCCATATGCGCTGAGTAAGTCAACCGACTACAGCTGCCAGTCTGTCAAGGCCAAGCTACTGGAGAATCTACTAACTCGTCTAATAGATGATCTGGATAACAATAGGCTGACTCAGGATGAGTTAATGCGACTCACAAGGTGTGTAATGACACTTATTCTGAGCAGCCAAGAAGACAAAACATTAATAGTAACCGAAGATCTCGTGAAATTTACGTTAGACAAAATCCTGAGGGATCTGAGGTCGGGTAACATAGCGCAGGAGGATATCACTGAACTGACAAAGGCCATTGTGGGCAGAGAAGGGTCATCTGAGGATGATTCTATAATCAGCATATCGTCTAATGATACCCAACTACAGCAGTACATTGAAGAGACCCTGCAGAATCTGACGCAGGACGTCAGAGAAGAGTCGCCCGTCAATGACGCCATGTTAGATGAATGGATAGTGTCTCAGCTACGAGAAATCACAAATGATGTCAACAATGGGATGCTATCCAAACAGATGATATCGGAGATGGTTGAACGTATTTCTGGTGATTTGGATAAGGAAAGAGATTTGCACGATTCCGAGGATTCCTTCCGACATTTCCTGGAAAGTTTGATCAATGAGCTGAACGGAGACAAAGGTCATTCCCTGTATAAAATTGTCCACGCCATCGTGTCGTCTTACCACGCATACAAAGCTCAGTCCATGTCGGAGTTTGTAGAAGTCCTCATCTTGTTAACTACAAAAATTCAGAAGGAAATAGAGTGTGGTGGGATGCTGGAGTCGGATGTAGACTTAACCAAACTGAACTGTTTTGTTCGACATTTCTCTGGAGCAGTTCTCAGTCAGCACGAAATAGGCCATTACGCTTCAGACATTGTAGCCGCTGTGGCGAATGACGAAGAGATCGAACGTCGGGCACATTTAATTGTAGAAAACGTTCTACAGGAGGCAAGACAGAAGGTTGAGAGAGCTTCTATTGACGATCTGAAAATGTTCGCAAACGTAATAACAACGTCCTGCCAGGACATTGAAATGTCACAGGAATCCCAGGACTCGGCATTTGTTGAAAATATATCGCAATTCATTGTCGACATACTGAAATTGTCATGGAAGTGCGTGAAACACGGCGGATTTAATGACAAGGATTTGGTTGAAATGACCCAGATTTTTGATAATGCCTTGCAGACATCCAATTTTGCACCTGAAACTGGCCTTACTAGGAATGAGATTCTTATCAAACATATTGACGAAGTCCTACGTTCGTTAGAAAATGGTCAGTTTAATGATAATGAGATAAACTCCATTGGAAAATCTTTGTTATCATGCGGTAATCGTTTGCTGGGAAGAGAAGCGGAAACCTCTCTCCCGAATCATGACGATATAAACCAATCACTGACCAGTACAACCATAGCTGATGATGTAGTCAACCATTTGATAAACTCCTTACAAAACGAAATAAACAGCGGAGAAATGACAAAGGACTCCATAAAAGAACTAGCCTTGTGCATTTTGAATTCTAAAACATCCCAGAATTCGGTTGATACCGTAATTGAAAGCGTGTCTCGCCAGAAGCACACATCCCCATGCGATTCCCAGCTGGCAGAAGACTTTGTTCGATACACTATTGATGATATTGTACGAGATTTGGAGAGCGGATTCTTGGACAGTGAAGGGTTGTCGTCCATGGCAGTGTCCATCATGTCGGCTCTATCCACAACCGCCTCTGAAATGGATGCACAAAGATTCGAGGCGACAGTTAACGATATTATCAGAGTATTAAAGAACGATGACATCCCACCATACGACATCAAGAAAGTTTTTGCTCTCATAATGGAAAACTACTCATCACAAATGTTTAGGGAACCATTTCCCAATAGTCAAGCGACCACTTCAGACTCGGTATTGGCCGAGTCGCTTATAAAAGAAACATTGCAGAAGGTTGAGAGGGACATACAGAGCGGTCAGCTGAGTAACGAAGACATCAACTTCATGATGAACGATGTCATTGGTATCTCCATGGTAAAGTACAAAACCCCTGGCGACGTCGTCAATCTCACACTAGCAATCTTGCAGCAGCTTGTATTTGATATCAGTGCTTTTAGGATCTCTGCCGAGGATGTCGTTAACTTTCTCAAGAGCATATGCAATACTGTTGATGTGGATAGCAATGCATGCATTTCTTCTATTCGAAAAGAAATCAAAATCGTCATGGCGGATATACGACAGAAAAGATCGAAGTCTGTCTATCTGAAGAATATTTTGAGTGCATTTAATAAAAGCGAGAGCTTATCTCTGAGAAACATTTCTCCAGAAAAGAATCCAGTACAAGCTCTAGACCATGTTTTAAAAAATATCAATTCGGATATTCTCACGAATTTTGTGAGAATGACAGTTTGTTCAGTAATGAGTGACCTTAGTGTAAAAGGGTCATGGAGGCAAGTTGTACATGAAAAGGATGTATCGGAATATGATTTGCAGACAGCGTCATCGGACATCGCAAATAAAGTTGTAGCTAATCTGATGGAAAAAATGGACCAAGCAATTCAAACAGGGAGTAAGTTAAGCTCGAACGATAGCATTGTAATGTCTTCTAACGACGTACATGACTGGAATCGAATTAGTATCAGCAGCATACCATCCAAGGAAATCAGCGGCCTTATCCTTGATACACTCAATAATATCGTCTCTAATATGAGACTTGAGAAATCTATTGTCAAGGATACCGAAACACAGGGCAACGAAGCTCAAATTGTTACATCACAATTGATTCAAGACTTCGTATTGGAAAAACTTCAAGAGATAGTCGAATCGATGCAAGATAACCTGAACTTTGACGGAAATATCCCACCTACTGACAATGAGATGAGGCAAGAATCAGAACCAAGTGCAATAATAGGAATGGACCATAAATCTGCAAAGAAACTTGTAAGTGAATCACTCAAAAGTGTCGTCAGTGAGATCTTAGTAGAGAGCGGAAGAACAAGGACAGAGATGAGTCACAAAACAGTGTCAACTGGGTCATTGGAAGCTGAAGCCATAGTCGTAGATGCTTTGCATGGTATTCTGAACGAATTTGAAGAGGAAGGCACAGCCGTATCCGACGACAAAACGAAAGAAAATCTTTTGGTTGCGATGAATGGCATCATGAGAGACTTCAAGGATTATGACAAATCAGATTGTCGTCTGGCCCTAGAACAGCTGTTTGAATCGTCATTGCCATGTGACAAAATGAGTGTAACAGAAATAAGTGAATACATTGAAACTACTTTAAATACAATTGTTAAAAGCATAGAGGATGACGTAATAAAGGCGGCAGAAGTTTTCCGACTTACCGGGTCCTCGCCCATTGACTGCAGTGCTTCGTATGTAAAGCAGATAGCTGAAGCAGAGAGAGGAAACGTCAGAGCACTGACCCAGCTCACGGCACAGGTTCTCGATATTCATGATGACGTCTCTGTGGACAGCAAACAAATGGGATCCGAATGCTCACTTGAGGCTAAGTTGTCCTCAGAAATTGGAGAGATTGCTAAGGAAATCGTCAGTCAAACGATAACAAATATTAAAGAACGGAAATTGAGCGACGATGAAATAGTCGACTTGGCTACAGCGCTATGTGCTTCTGATGTCAATGAGGAGACAACCGACAGAGATATAGAGGACTTCGTCCTAAGCGTTCTAGAGCAAGAGCTGCGGCTGCTCAGTTCAGTCGGAATGGATCGGGAAGGCGTTGTTATGCTTACATCTAAATTGAGTCAATCTGCGAGACAAAACAGTCAGACTGACACGAATGTCAATCGAGTTCCATCCACAGAAATTGCCGAACTTGTGAAGGACACCCTATCAAAAATCGCACAATCATTGTCTCATGTTGATGAAGACTCGCAACCTGTTGGCAGTGAGGAAAAGAGAGATGTCACCAGTGTTGATGATAACATATCCATAGGATCCTCAAACCCACAGTATGTGACGGGATCGAGTACGAACGTGAATCCCAATGCTTTAAGAAAGCAATTATCTGTGAAATCTTTACAAGAGACTTCAGGACCTGCAAAGAAATCTGCGCCTGTTGCTAAGATACATTCCTTAACAAACGTAACAACTTCACACAAATGTAACACATTGATACAGAGGCCAAGAGTCAACCAAAGAGAAGATTTACAAAAGAATCAGATGAAAAAGGTGCCAGTCTTGGGGAAATCTCCAGGTAAACGCAGTGAAGCTCGACATACATATTTTAGAATAAAAGATTCGTTGAATGCAGGACCAAAACATTCACAGGATGAGGAATTGGCTTCAAGCAAACCTGCAGCATTTAAAAAGTCACCAAACACAGTAGTTAATGGATCCCAAGGCAGCAACACATGGAAAAGACAAAACAATTTCCGCCAAGTGTTACCAAAAGTACATCCATCTAACAACCAAGTCATATTAAAGAAACAAGGAAACAAAATTACATCTTTGTATCAGAATAATTCACAAAACCCAAAGGTCAATCGAAGCAGAGACCAAATACAGAATTCGATTCGACCGATATTGACTCCGTCTGCCAGAGTTATCCCGCCCATTGATGTGGAGCATCACACGACACCAGAGCATCACACGATACCAGAACATCACACGACACCAGAACAAGTTAGATCTCTGTGTGGTTCTCATCGTCTGCGGGTCAGTGCTGTTGCCAGGATACCATGTGATGATTAAGGTATGTGTATCAATTACAACATTTTCCCATCTAGACATTAATGAGAGAGTGTGTGTGTGTGTGTGTGTGTGTGTGTGAGAGAGAGAGAGAGAGAGAGAGAGAGAGAGAGAGAGAGAGAGAGGCGCAAAATAAAATTGGAGGTAAAATACATATATATTTTGGGGATAGATACTGTGTTTGTTTCCGACAGGTATACAGTGTTTATACCGTTGGAAACAGTTTTCCTGGCGACGCTGGCGGAGCCATGAAAACGGTGGTTTCCAACGGTATACCTGTCGGAAAAAAATCAGTCACAGTATGTTTATCCCCATTCTAATTCACTGCAACACAAACATCGGTTATTTTTCTTTGAAATTGCCCCCGAATTCCTCGTTGCTAAGGGATGAATGGCGCCATGTTTAAAATCCTTCCGAGAAACGAATTGATATTTAGTGCTCCGACATAAGAAGTTTCTTCATTTCTATAGACTTGAAATTTTATGATTAAATTATTAATCTCAAATTGATTCATACATGAGAGACTTGACATCGCATCATGAACAGCTGAACAGGCAGATTTGATGCGGCGCGGCGAGATGAAATAACATGCCGGAAAGCATGTTGCATGGCGGTACGTCACCATGTCATGTACGTTGTGAATTTTGTTGGTTCCACTTGATTGTAATAAATGTGCACGTGAATGGTAGAACTCGCAAATCGTCCTTGATATGAGACTTAAGGGCTGAACGAAGTTGTTACTGACAGGAATTTTGATAGTTGGAGTCAGAGGCAATGCGGACAAAGAGTAGGAACAATGTAGTAATAAATTTGAGGACGGTATATCATGGTTATACATGTCTGGACGCTAATGTGTGGACCAATCAGAATTGTCAAAACAAAACAAGTGAATTAGAATAAACGCATAGCCAGATAATTTAAAAATATAGAATTTTTTCTTAAGTGTTTTACGTCATTTTCACAAACTGCAGACCTTATATTTAGGGAGGAAATAAACATATTCCCGCAGAAATAACGTAAAGAACAATGGTACGTTATTGTGACGTCATAAGGTTGCTAACTTCAATCGATGTTACTAACTGATAGTACACAAGCGCCGCCTAACGGACGGTACCTCCCATTAAGTTAACATTTCCAGAAGCAAAATATTACTTATCTTTAGTGAAATTGATTTAAGGATTTATTTTGTAAGTAGTAAAAGAAATGACAAATGATTCTTTGTGAAAATGCCTACAGGTTACAGCACTTTGCCACGACTTGAAAAAAAGGACGTATGCATGGGACTATGATTGTCAGTAGCAGACAGTGACTACGATTGTCAGTAGCAGACAGTAACTAGAATTGTCAGAAACAAACAGTAACTACGATTGTCAGTAGCATATAGATACTACGATTGTCAGTAGAAGACTAGAAGACAGTTACTACGATTGACAGAAGCAGACATAGTAACTACGATTGTCAATAGCAGACAGTAACTACGGTTGCCAGTAGCAGACAGTAGCTATGATTTTCAGTAGCAGATAGTAACTACTGTTGTTAGTAGCAGATAGTAACGACTGTTGTCAGTATTGGAAGAAGAAGAAGAGTAGCAGACAGTTACTACGATTGTTAGTAGCAGATACATGTAGTAACTACGATTGTCAGTCATAGACAGTAACTATGATTGTCAGTAGCAGACAGCAGCTACGGTTGTCAGTAGTAGATAGTAACACGGTTGTCAGTAGCAAACAGTAACTACGATTGTCGATAGCAGACAGTAACTAAGATTGTCAGTAGCAGACAGTAACTACGATTGACAGTAGCAGATAGTAGCTACAGTTGTCAGTAGCAGATAGTAGATACATTTGTCAGTAGCAGATAGTAGCTACATTTGTCAGTAGCAGACAGTAACACCGATTTGTCGAATTATTTTCCGTTACGACGAGGTTGTTACAATCCTCTAGGCATATTTCCATGACTACAAAATTGCACGTCTGCAGAATTATCCAAATTATCAAAAACTGATTGTGCAAACTGGTGGAACATTCTAGATTGTCTGTTTGCAGATATTTTGATTTCATTGAATTGTAAATAAAAGGATTAAAAAAAATAAAGGAGTGAACGAAAAAAGATAGAAAGAAATGAAAAGGTTAGAGAGAGGAAAAAAGAAATAGAAGCAATACATGTAAATAATACTACGATCAACTATAAGACCTGGATATGATATATGATAAACGGACGTCTTACTCTGATAACAGTGTACTAAACAATAACGATTATATAACAAAATAATGAACTCATAATGTAAATAATCTGTGTTGTTCCAGGTACAGAAACTTTGGTAGATTAATGATTGGTTATAATTATTCAATTGTTGTAAGTAATCTCTGCTGTTCCAGGAAGTCTTGTAGAAGAGTGATCGGAGATAATGAATCAGGAATACACGATGGGATTATGTTACTGAGTTTGAAGATTCAGGAATACACAGAGGGATTATGTCATTGTATTGAGTTAGAAGAATAAATTCCAATAAAGCATTGAGAGTACAGTTTTATTGTATGTAATGTTAACAACATACATGATTTTAAACGAATTTGACTCTAGCATAGATCACGAAATATTGAATTCTTTCCTTCCCCACCTCCTTGGATCTATATATATATATATATATATATATATATATATATATATATATATATATATATATATATATATATATATATATATATATATATTATGGTACATATATATATAATATATATATATATATATATATATATATATATATATATATATATATATATATATATATATATATATATATATATATATATATATATATATATAGTTTATACACAGCCATCACCAGTATTTCGATATCTCAAATGTTGCTTCAATATGTACCAGTATTATGTTAAGTGGTCTTTATGGTTCCTTATTTTTCATAGTTCCTTATTCTTTATGATTCCTTATTCCTCATAATTCCTTTTTCTTTCTGGTTCCTAATTCTTCATGGTTCCTGATATTCTTTATGGTTCCTTTTTTACGATTCCTTATTCTTCATAGTTCATTATTCTTCATAGTTCATTATTCTTCTTAGTTCATTCTTCTTCATGGTTCCTTATTCTTCATGGTTCCTTATTCTTCATGGTTCATTCTTTGATCCCTTTTTCTTTAAGGTTCCTTATTATAACATATTATTGCTATATGGCCATTTTGATTTTGCCTTAAGACTGAACTCTTGCTCCGTAGTAATAACATCCGTCCTAAGTCAAATTGTTCGCCCTATGGCTGAAACTTTGCTCCAGAGTCATATTATACACCCTAGGGCTGAACTTTGCTCCAGAGTCATATTATACACCCTAGGGCTGAACTTTGCTCCAGAGTCTTATTACCCGCCCTAGCGCTCAAATTTGCTCCAGAGTCATATTATCCGTCCTAGGGCTGAACTAATTTCTTACTCTTTTCTGACAGTGATGGGTTCTACGAATGATACTGTCAACAAGCAAAAGTGATGAGTTTCCACATAAATAATTGAGAAATTGGAAAATATCTTGCCATTATGTAACTTACACCTCTGCTGACGTTACTTTTTGTTTTTCTTTTGTTTTTCATTTCTTTTCTATTCTTTTTTAATAATCCAAAATGAGACCTAAAACAAAATTGTCCAAAAATATGACACAAAGGAAATACATATCAATACACTTACTACTGGTTGCCGCTAGAGAGATCAATTTTGTATCGCTGAACGCTTAAGAAAATATTGTATCGCCAAAACTGAGATCAAAAGAGAAAAGCAAGAAACCCCATCTAGCAAAATAAAACATTCAAGAAAGGGGATGTTAAAAGCGTTGCAGTCTGCGAGATCTTTATTTTTGAATGATTCAAAGGCCAATGATGAAGAACTGGATTTTGTTAAAATTTCATATGATGATGATGAAAATTATCATGACATTAAAGTTGATACACTGACTTCTAAACAAGTCCAGGAATGTCCATATAAGGTGTTTTATGAAATCTGTGCAATTTTGTTAAAAACAAAACATTAAAATTGAATCCGATGAGGAAGCAGGGTAACGGTTCTAAATTTATCAAACAATCGGGAAATTGATTTAAGCAGCCAGTGTCAAAAAATTACTGATTGGATTGATTCTTGTTACACGTCATTACACTATTATTGCACGCATTTGTTGACGGCATCCACCTGGTGCATTGCATACAAATTTATACATTTGTAACGGATCAACCCGAAGCAGTGAGGGATCTATTACGTGCCACGCCTACCGTGACACCGGACCTCGAATTTTACAGTCTCATCCGAAAGACAGAACACCGGCATGACCAGGACAGGAATCGAACCCGGACCTCCCAATCTCTAAGCGAGTACCATACCACTGGACCACACCGGCTCTGAATAATTGGATGGTAGCATCTGTGATATACTTTTTAATTAGGTGAAATCAACTACTGATCAATCAGGACGACACAAAGAATTAGTGATAGCGGATGATTAGTTGTGCAAATGGGTAATTTCTCGGTATTAGAGTTTAAATTGCCTTTACTATGCCTCTGTAAATTTACCTGACTGAAGAATCTCCTCCAACAACATGCATAGGATCCATTTCCTTTATGTTTTAACTTACGGACATAAACCTCAGACTTGCTTTTATATGTTTTCCCACAACCGGGACACATGAGTTTGCTTATGTTATAAGAAAACAATTATAAAAACATGACATCACATTTGATTTTCAAGAACCAGATTTTTATGCGTGGAAACTCATCACTTTTGCTTGTTGACATTATCATTCGTGGAACCCATCAATATCAGAAAAGAGTAAGAAATAGCTTTAAATACACGTTTAGACGAATAGTTTTTAGGTAATTAGAATGTGCGGATTTGCAAATAACATTTGATGTCAGTTTTAACTATGAATATTCCAACAAGGTAAGAAATAGGTAAATTTTCATAAATTCGTGAAAACTACCATACACAGATTTCGCTTGTTCGTGAATTTTGTCACAATGTTTGTAAAAATTTCAATGATTCATTGACTGAAAAGTTGACAATTATATTAATATCAGTTTGTACAAGGACATGGGCTATGAATATATACAAATACGTCAGTACAATTATCAAAATACCTGTTTGTATTCTTCGAAGCGAGCTTTCTCCCTCCATTTTGAATTCGTGGATTCACCAAATTTAGTCATGTGATGCTACACAGTGATATAGCCAAACGAAAAATAATGAGAATCGAAACTAAAGTTACGGTAGACCAATATCATACTTGACAAGTGCGTATGTGCAGAAACTGTACACGGTGACATTCCCATTAACTAACCTCTTATTTTTATATACTTGACCGTCCCATTATCGAAAGCGAATTAAACCACGCAATGAAAAAAGTGAACCTTGAATAAAAGTTGTGCGGAGGATAATATGATACATGAACATTTTATTAATTGTAGAGATATTCTGAGTGCTAACCTTCTTACTTTGTTCAACGTTGTTTTCAGCTCTTGTTTTACCCTGTATTTTAGGCAAAGAGTTGCATAGTACCCATTTTTGTACGCCCGTCTTTGACAGGACGTATTATGGTATGGCGTCGTCCGTCTGTCCGACCTTGTGGGCAGGATGCAGGGCAAACCGATGGGGCTAGGACTGTCAAACTTAATGCACTCACTCCTTATGGCAAGACAAAGACGCCTATTGTTTCTCAAGGTCAAAGGTCAAGGTACTACTTGGTAGGAACAACCTTGTGGGCAGAATACAGACCAAATGGTTGGGGCTAAGACTGTCATGATTAGTACACTTACTGCTCATGCAAAGACAAAGACGCCTATTGTTTCTCAAGGTCAAAGTTCAAAGGTCAAGGTCGTAGTACTACTTGGTAGGAAACCTAGTAGGCAGGATACAGATCAAACCGTTGGGGCTAGTGTACCTTTACTCCTTATGCCAAGACAAAGTTGCTTTTGTAAAAGTCAGAGATCAAAGGTCAAGGTCGTAGTGTTACTTGGAAGGAAACCTTTGTAGGCAAGATACAGATCAAACCGTTGGTGCTAGGACTGTCAAACTTGGTACACTTACTCCTCATGCCAAGACAAAAACGCCTATTGTTTTCAAGGTCAGAGGCCAAAGTTCAAGGTTTTAGTACTACTTGGAAGGAACGACCTTGTAGGCAGGATACAGACCAAACGGTTGGGGCTAAGACTGTCAAACATTGTACACCTACTCCTAAAGTCAAGACAAAGACACTTATTTTTTCAAGGTCAAAGGTGAAGGTCGTAGTACTACTTGGTTAGAATTCCTTGAAGACGGGATACAAAATCAGCTACTGGGATGGATCAATTTAAAGGGGGATGTTTCCATACTTTCAAAGTCCTCCCCTTCAAACTAAGCGACGGGCGTATTTTGCCATGCTAGGCGTTGCTATTGTTATAAAGGGGGATCCAATGACCCCAACGATTTCAGAGGCATAACAATTGCCAGTTGCATGGGTAAACTTTTTACATCGATAGTAAATGATAGACTTCTCTACAATAAGATATTACGGCGATGCACAATTCGTCTTTAAACAAAGGATCAGCACTGTGCATGCCATATTTGGTTGTATTACAATTATTGATAAACAGCACATTAAGGGGGGGGGGGAGAAAATGCATGTATACCGTGGATCATTGACGATAGAAAAATCTTACTGAAAGTTGCCAGATGCGGGGAAAATTACAAATTCTGATATACAATAGTTTATAACAAGCTTTTTTTAAGGGGAGATATGTTACGTTATATTATAAATCGCCTTACTTTCGTTTTCTGTATATTTACACATAAACCAAAAGGTGCAATATCCTACAGTACACTCCCCGCACCTGTTCTAAAAGCTGCCGGAAGTACCGGAACTTCTTATGACCGTTGCTAGTAAACTAAAATGGCGTCGTCTGCAGGGTCCCCAGACTTAAATGAATTTTTTTTAAAAACCCCCCCCCCCCCCCCCCACACACACACACACACACACACACACACACACACACACACACACACACACACAAATCTTGTTTACGAAAGACTTCGTTTCGCAAAACATTCACACCCTCGGTTTTTGTGCGGAGTGCTAGCAAGCTCGGGCCGGTCCGCACAAAGACGCTTGGGCGTGAATATTTCGCGATACTAAGTCAATAAACTATAAATCTTGTATTCTATATATATCCATATTTTGAAATGAATATCCTGTCAGACAATTATCCATCTACTGAAATACAACTAATTAAATATCTGTGTGTTTAAACGCCAATATGTTAACAGTTACCGTATATATTGAACATACTTTTTGTTTGTTTGTATTTTCTGTATGCTGCATAAGCATTTGAATATAAACTGAATTCATTTGGTGCGAATCCGGGTCCGCTCAGTCAAAAGCCGAGCACTTCACTAACTGATCTCCCCAGGCTCAGACTCGTCATTTATCCTTGACAATCAGAGTATCATAAAGGTATTGTTTCCATAAGTAGTGTAACATTAATTGATCAATGATTAAGTTTCCTTTAACCCTATATAGATCTATGTATTAAGATAGAGACATAGAAATACTTCATCAATGGGTATTAAGGAAACAATGATGCTTTCACCGGTTTCTTATCTCAGAGAGGATTATGAGATTTTCAGTGAATTATCTTTTAAGAAAAGATGTTTTTAAAATCATGCGTAAAGATAAAAAGAAGTAGGGCAACACGTATCATAATGCATCCAAACATAAAATCGTTTCTTTGGGCTTCTCCATACCGATTACAACCTGAGAGAGAGAGAGAGGGGGGTCCGTTTCATCGCTCCGTTAACGATGACACAGACATTTCTGACTGGGGATTCGCCGATACTTTGTAAGTTTTTGTAAAAACATAAGTCTTGCTTGATACTTCCAAATAAGCTTACACTCGATACTTTTGATCAAGGTCATCAACGACGTTTCCGAAGGGGCGTGTGACGTCATAGGAAAAACTGCAGTGAAATGTAAATCCCCTTGCAGTTTTTAAAACGTATAATCAATCAGAATATAGTCATGTGCTCACTTTAAATAACAAAACTTTAAAGGTAGAAAAAGACAGTAGTGTAAGACTAGTTAAGGAGTTTAATTTACGATTTAGTGTAAAGAGTTCATTAGAAATAATTTTTTAACAGTCGTATATATTGCATTCGTCGTATTTTCCCTCACATAGAAGGCCTACCACGGGCCTAAGCTAATCTCGAGTACACTTCACTCCATATTTTGAACCCGCATATCTCAGGAAGTACGGGGTATGTTGTGATGAATTAATGACGATGTACATTGCTTATATGTGTATACAAGAAAAGACTCCTAGGTAATTTGTAATTCCCTTATTTGGATTAACTTCTGAAGCTCAAACTTCAATACCATTCAAGTTACCATTTCGTACGAGAGATATGGACGTTAACCTTACATAGATAAGCGACATATCCAGGCGGAAGGCCTCACCCTGTATGCTGAAATATTTTAAAGTTGCTCTCCTTAAATCATTATAAGAACGATGGTGCTTTAGTTATTTATTCAGGAAAAAAGCACATGATCAATATGGTGTGTATAATACATTCAGGATTATGTACAATCTCATCATCATACAAAATAGTGCAATCATACAGTGGTGGATTAAGCATACCTGGATCCCAATACTCAGCTGTAGAAACTACTATAGTATGTAACATTCTAAAATTTCAGCAAAGAGGGAACCCCACTTGTCTCACTCTATATCCGCCAGTGTTTTGTGGTGATAAGCTTTCTTTCGTGTTACATATAGCGGTGCATTCTGAGGCTCGAATGATCGGCGCGTGACCCATGTAATTAGTAGGTTGCAATAGGCCTAAATTAATGAGTTACCTCCCCTTTCCACCTTCCTATGTGTCATACTCTGTATTTTCATGCATAATTCAACCAAAGTTTTCAAAACGGTTTAAAAAAAAATAAGCTTTTTGATTTATTTAAAATTCGTCTACGTCATTTATTTTGAAATATTGTCACAGTACCTCAGATGTGAAATTACGAATTCCTGTTTCAAATGAGCTGTTTGAAAACAGTAAGAATACAAGCGTAGCTTTTTAAAAAGCCTAGGTTGCGATCGGAATAGTATTAAATCTACATGCTGTTGGTTACAAAGCCAATTGGCTTATATATATATATATATATATATGTGTGTGTGTGTGTGTGTGTGTGTGTGTGTGTGTATGTATGTATGTGTGTGTGTGTGGTGTGCTAATATTGTTTCTTAGTACTAGGTTATTACCTATTATGCCACATTAATGGAGTTTGTACATGCGCTCTCAAAGCAAATTTACTCTCAATGAAGGAAAAACTATGGTATGGCACACAAGATGGCTGACAACAGGCGGTAACTCCAACGGATTCTGACCTATTGAAAACTATCTGTTTACCAATCTTATCAAAACGCGACTTGTACTTCGTTCCTCTACTACACTCTCCATGTATATGTACAAGGTCTTACAAGAATTTGAGTTACAGATCTTGAGGTGTTATTTTGCATACAAACGATACCGAAACATCTGTTACTCAAATTCTGATTGGCTGTACTGAAAGGTCATCCTGAGATGACCTCGAATCGGCAGATGTAAGATCATGGAGAGTATCGTAGAGGAACGAAGTACAAGTCGCGTTTTAATAAGATTGTCTATTCGCAAACTGCATCCTAAACACAAGTATTTAGACGATATCATAATTGATGGCTCGCCAGATCCAAGTTTAACCACACCCATAACGCAGTTTCGTTGTGACGTCACAATTAAGTTACTGTTTGACATGCTATGTATTATGACGTAATAATGACAAAAGTGCGTCAACAGGTGCGATGCAGAACAATTGACGATCAATCAATGGTGTTTACCAAGACATATATCCCCAAACACATATATTTACAAAACAGAGTATTGGTGTTTACTTATTATCTACATGTGCATTGTATCACATTACACGTGATTGCACGATTATATATCACAGTAATATATTGTTATTTATTCATGTGCATTTGTATGTACATGTATACAAGTATATGGCTGGAGAAAGGAAATGGTATAATGATTATTTCTCATTGTAATCATTAGCTAACAGCTTTCTGATTAGTGGACCAGGAATCCGATCAATTCTTCTGATTGTTAAGTAACAAGCATTTAAATAAAGTGTTTACAAACGTTCTAATATTTCTAAATATACATAGGTTTCATAAGCACTAATTTAGTTAGAGTTACCTCCCTTTGTGGTCAAGCAAAAGGTTTTGCCTCATATTCATACTAAGTTTAATAAAATGTTTTTAGAAAGTTGTTAATATAAACAATTATTTAGAAAATTTGTTACGTCGTCTAATACCTCAAATTTTAGTTTAGAGAATTTACCTACATAATTTGGTTGATTTAAAAACATATATTAAGTTCTATACTTCAAAGATGGCGGACAACTTATCTCAAGGGAAGTAACTTCAATAAAATTTCACGCTACTGAAACCTATCTATTATAATCATTCAAATCCAATTATCACAAGCTCTTAGACTGATAACATTAAAACTAATCGGCTACACAAAACACATGCGCACATCGAGTCCGTCCGTAATAGTATTAGCAACGAAGCCAAGTCATATATACTCGGTGATAAAATGGTTAAATATACTTCATGATAATATCTAACAATAACATTATAAATGGCACTGAATTCAAATACCCCAAAACAATCTTATTTCAACATCAATTCAATATAAAAATGACAATACATCAAATGTGTTAGTTATCACAGATATCTGAATGTCAACAATTTCTGACACATAATGTCAAGATAATGTCAAAAAATACTCTTCATGGCTTCTTAGCCCACAAAGACCATTCGCCGTTTAACAGATGACCTAATGTCATGTCCTACTTTTTGAATTTACTTGGGGGTGGTAAATACAAAAAATTACCACCCCCAAGTATTTTCAAAAATTAGAACATGACACTAAGATGAACGAGTAAGGTTTTATTTCCATTTTCCATGGTCCGGCTGATATGGATAATGTTTTCTTTGTCAAAGAAAACCAAAGAGTAAAGATGGTTCGTAAAAAAAATATAACTGTATTCCTTCAAAGTACTCGATCAAAGTTTCTTCAACGTAGACTGTCAGAATTTTGAAGCAGGTTTTTTTTTCTAAGTTAGTGTGGCTACCAACATGCAGTCTTCTATATCGCTATAAAAGGAGGCCCAAGGGCCACATCGCTCACCTGAGCTAAAACGATCTCATTTAAACAATTTATACAAAGTCTCACAAGGTAAATTACTTCTAGATTTGATTATAGTACAAAAGGCTAATAAATCTACTAATGGTCATCTATACATGTATAACACTGAATATTAAGAATTTTTAATACCATGGGGATGTAGTATACATGTAAAAGGTCGATCTCAGACATACATGTAAAAGGTCGATCTCAGACATACATGTAAAAGGTCGATCTCACACATACATGTAAAAGGTCGATCTCAGACATACATGTAAAAGGTCGATCTCAGACATACATGTAAAAGGTCTCAGATATGCTTCTCACGAAAGGGGTTACCAGGCCTTTCTCTTATATAGCATATATAGAATATGATTATCAGCTACTGTGAGTCACCCTAACCCAATAAGTAAGGCGCTCGGCTCGTGACCCAGAGATCCCAGGCCCGAGTCCCGCCGGTTGATTCTTAGTGTTGTCTTTCGAATAAGACAGAGAAAACCGTGGTCACGTGTCACGTAATGTGACATGTAAGAGACCCCCCATTGCTTTGGAGGAAGGGGGGGGGGGGTTGGTTCCGTAACATTTCTGTGCGTTGCATCAGACTCTGTCACCAAGTTATCATGTTCTCATTTTTGAATTTACTACTCTGTCCGGTAAACGGTGCTTGAAATTGACCACAGTCACTAGAATGCATTTCCCAATCGCCCTCGCTGTAGCCCCTGTACCTCAGTCACTCCTGGACTGACCTAACCATGAAGATGCAGTCTCCATTTCCCAACCGTCTTGCTGAAGACCCTGTACCTCGATCTCTGATGGTCTGACCTTACCACGGAGATGCAGTCTCCATTTCCCAACCGTCTTGCTGAAGACCCTGTACCTCGATCTCTCACGGTTTAAACTAGCCACTAAAATGCAGTCCCCAGTTCCTAACCGCCTTTGTTAAAGACCATGTACCTCGATCTCTGATGGTCTGACCTAACCACTGAAATGCAGTCTCCATTTCCCAACCGTCCTTGCTGAATGAAAACCCTGTACCGCAATCACTCGTAATCTGCGAGTTACGATACTACAAATTTGATGTTAAAATTTTCCCATTACGTGTTTTGTTTACTTCCTATTGGAGAATTAAATATGCCAACTCCCGGACGAGGCGAAACATTACAACAATTCTTTTGCTTGGCAATTGTTGAAGCTACATTGCATATGGGTGCTCTATATCGAACCTGAAGGCTCATGATGGGACTTGATATATCCATAAGGTTTTTCCTTGACCAACTTTGATATTACATGTTATAAGGATGTTGTATAACAACCATTACAGCATGTGGTTGTTCCGATGGAGAGTTTTAAGATTAAAAAACAAAAAAACTTTCTATATCGGCAATTGTCATTCTGTGAATGGTTGGTGGGGGATTGGTGGTTGTGAGAAACATTACCACAGTTACTTCCTTTGAATAGACACCACTCATCACACGATAAGGATACTGTGTACTTCATATCAATTCGCTGTGGTTTGTGGTTCTTGAGAAGATTTTAATAGATATTTCCTGAGCAGCCTAGGTACTGAATATTGTCAGTCCCCTGGGCTGGCCTGAATATTGTTAGTCCATGGGGCAGGGCTAAATATTGTCAGTCCCTGGGGCGGGGCCGAATATTGTCAGTCCCGGGGGGCTGAATATTGTCAGTCCCTGGCGGGCCCGAATATTGTCAATCCCTGGGGTGGGGCTGAATATTGTCAGTTCCTGGGACGGGGTCGAATATTGTCAGTCCCTAGGACAGGGATTGAATATTGTGACAAGAATATGAATATTGAATATTGTTTTACGTCACTCCACGTTTATTTCACGTATATGGTGACGGCATCTGCCTGATGCATTTTATACAAATTTAGACCTTTGAAACGGACCCAACCGAAGCAGTGAGGGATCTTTTACGTGCCACGCCTACCGTGACAAGTGACCTCGGTTTTTACTGTCTCATCCGGTGCGCCAAGGGCGGGAGTCGAACCCGGGACCTCTCGATCACGAGCCGAGCACCTTAGCCACTGGGCCATACGGACTTATTGTCACAGGATCCTCTATTTAACAACTAGATGCTACATGTTACAAGGATGCTGTATATTCACATGCAATAAACACCATTTTCACAAAATTGTATCTCCATTCCCCTTCAATTATTTATATGAAAGATTTCATTTAAATCCAGTCAGTGGATTATGAGAAAAGTCGAAAATGTGGAGACTTAACGCACGACACACGACGGACAATGCGCCGCCACAATGTAGTTGGCGAGAGTAAAGTATTTGTCGCTGGAATACGGGGCCACGTTGGCGAAATGATAGCACTCGTTCTGAAGGTCATGGTTGACAAAGTTCCATGCAGGTGTCATCGGCATTTATGTACGAAGTCTTTACAGTGGACAACACATCTAGGCATGTCTATAAGTACAAGGAGCAAACACACTACAATGAGAATAGCGAGTCCAACATAACCTATACTCTGTGCACTAGTCCTGTCATCCGGGGCACTTATCAGCGACCTCTGGTAGTTGTTTGTTTCTTTCACATTAATGGTGAGTTCCTTTTTAATCTGCTCTATTCTACTCTGTAATTCTTCCTTTGTGTATGTTTTATTGCTATATTGCGAGCAAGGACAGTAACATACAGACTGCGACGGATACACAGAACCCGGTGCTGAAATGTATAACACACAGTGTTATTGCTACAAAATGGAAACATTGCTGAAAATAGACATCAATAAATGTGTATAGTCATAACGAGAATTAAGGTGATACAATAATTCTTCAGATAAACCCTTTATGTACAAGTCTAATACAATGCACTTTCAGAATGTAGATACATTCGATAGCAGTCAAATAAACGTGGTACTGGTACCGATTCCCTATGTATGAGATCCATACTGGCCAGATAAACACGTGGAACTGGTACCGATTCCCTATGTATGTAGATATGCTAGATATATACTGACCAGATAAAGACGTGGTACTGGCACTGATTCCCTATGTATGTAGACATGCTAGATCTATACTGACCAGATAAAGACGTGGTACTGTTACCGATTCCCTATGTATGTAGACATGCTAGATCTATACTGACCAGATAAAGACGTGGTACTGGTACCGATTCCCTATGTATGTAGACATGCTAGATCTATACTGACCAGATAAAGACGTGGTACTGGTACCGATTCCCTATGTATGTAGACATGCTAGATCTATACTGACCAGATAAAGACGTGGTACTGGTACCGATTCCCTATGTATGTAGACATGCTAGATCTATACTGACCAGATAAAGACGTGGTACTGGTACCGATTCCCTATGTATGTAGACATGCTAGATCTACACTGGCCAGATAAAGACGTGGTACTGGTACCGATTCCCTATGTATGTAGACATGCTAGATCTATACTGGCCAGATAAAGACGTGGTACTGGTACCGATTCCCTATGTATGTAGACATGCTAGATCTATACTGACCAGATAAAGACGTGGTACTGGTACCGATTCCCTATGTATGTAGACATGCTAGATCTATACTGACCAGATAAAGACGTGGTACTGGTACCGATTCCCTATGTATGTAGACATGCTAGATCTATACTGGCCAGATAAAAAACGTGGCACTGGTACCGATTCCCTATGTATGTAGACATGCTAGGTCTACACTGACCAGATAAAGACGTCGTACTGGTACCGATTACCTATGTATGTAGACATGCTAGATCTACACTGATCAGATAAAGACGTGGTACTGTTACCGATTCCCTATGGATGTAGACATGCTAGATCTATAGTGACCAGATAAAGACGTGGTACTGGTACCGATTGCCTATGTATGTAGACATACTAGATCTATACTGGCCAGATAAAGACGTGGTACTGGTACCGATTGCCTATGTATGTAGACATGCTAGATCTATACTGACCAGATAAAGACGTGGTACTGGTACCGATTCCCTATGTATGTAGACATGCTAGATCTATACTCACCAGATAAAGACGTGGTACTGGTACCGATTCCCTATGTATGTAGACATGCTAGATCTATACTGACCAGATAAAGACGTGGTACTGGTACCGATTCCCTATGTATGTAGACATGCTAGATCTATACTGACCAGATAAAGACGTGGTACTGGTACCGATTCCCTATGTATGTAGACATGCTAGATCTATACTGACCAGATAAAGACGTGGTACTGGTACCGATTGCCAATGTATGTAGATATGCTAGATCTATACTGACCAGATAAAGACGTGGTACTGGTACCGATTGCCTATGTATGTAGACATGCTAGATCTATACTGACCAGATAAAGACGTGGTACTGGTACCGATTCCCTATGTATGTAGACATGCTAGATCTATACTGACCAGATAAAGACGTGGTACTGGTACCGATTCCCTATGTATGTAGACATGCTAGATCTATACTGACCAGATAAAGACGTGGTACTGGTACCGATTCCCTATGTATGTAGACATGCTAGATCTATACTGACCAGATAAAGACGTGGTACTGGTACCGATTCCCTATGTATGTAGACATGCTAGATCTATACTGACCAGATAAAGACGTGGTACTGGTACCGATTCCCTATGTATGTAGACATGCTAGATCTATACTGACCAGATAAAGACGTGGTACTGGTACCGATTCCCTATGTATGTAGACATGCTAGATCTATACTGACCAGATAAAGACGTGGTACTGGTACCGATTCCCTATGTATGTAGACATGCTAGATCTATACTGACCAGATAAAGACGTGGTACTGGTACCGATTCCCTATGTATGTAGACATGCTAGATCTATACCTACCAGATAAAGACGTGGTACTGGTACCGATTCCCTATGTATGTAGACATGCTAGATCTATACCTACCAGATAAAGACGTGGTACTGGTACCGATTCCCTATGTATGTAGACATGCTAGATCTATACTGACCAGATAAAGACGTGGTACTGGTACCGATTCCCTATGTATGTAGATATGCTAGATCTATAGATAACCAGATAAGACGTGGTACCGATTGCCTATGTATGTAGACATGCTAGATCTATACTGACCAGATAAAGACGTGGTACTTGGTACCTAGTAGTATACTGACCAGATAAGATCTACTGCCGATTGCCTATGTATGTAGACATGCTAGATCTATACTGACCAGATAAAGACGTGGTACTGGTACCGATTCCCTATGTATGTAGACATGCTAGATCTATACTGATCAGATAAAGACGTGGTAATGTTACCGATTCCCTACGTATGTAGACATGCTTGATCTATACTGACCAGATAAAGACGTGGTACTAGTACCGATTCCCTATGTATGTAGACATGCTAGATCTATACTGACCAGATAAAGACGTGGTACTGGTACCGATTCCCTATGTATGTAGACATGCTAGATCTATACTGACCAGATAAAGACGTGGTACTGGTACCGATTCCCTATGTATGTAGACATGCTAGTTCTATACTGTCCAGATAAAGACGTGGTACTGGTACCGATTCCCTATGTATGTAGTCATGCTAGATCTATACTGGCCAGATATAGTAGTGGTACTGTTTCCGATTCCCTATGTATGTAGAGATGCTAGATCTATACCTCCCAGATAAAGACGTGGTACTGGTACCGATTCCCTATGTATGTAGACGTCCTAGATCTAGATCTATACTGACCAGATAAAGACGTGGTACTGGTACGATGCTAGATGTATATGAGAAGATCTATACTACCAGATAAAGACGTGGTACTGGTACCGATTCCCTATGTATGTAGACATGCTAGATCTATACTGAGATCTAAAGACTGGTACTGGACCGATTCGCTATGTATGTATTATGACACATGCTAGATCTATACTGACCAGATAAAGACGTGGTACTGGTACCGATTCCCTATGTATGTAGACTATGCTAGATCCAGAGATAAAGACGTGGTACTGGTACCGATTCCCTATGTATGTAGACATGCTAGATCTATACTGACCAGATAAAGACGTGGTACTGGTACCGATTCCCTATGTATGTAGACATGCTAGATCTATACTGACCAGATAAAGACGTGGTACTGGTACCGATTCCCTATGTATGTAGATAGATCTATAGATCTACTGGCCAGATAAAGACGTGGTACTGGTACCGATTCCCTATGTATGTAGATATGCTAGATCTATACTGACCAGATAAAGACGTGGTACTGGTACCGATTGCGTATGTATGTAGACATGGTAGATCTATACTGACCAGATAAAGACGTGGTACTGGTACCGATTCCCTATGTATGTAGACATGCTAGATCTATACTGACCAGATAAAGACGTGGTACTGGTACCGATTCCCTATGTATGTAGACATGCTAGATCTATATTGTCCAGATAAAGACGTGGTACTGGTACCGATTCCCTATGTATGTAGACATCCTAGATCTATACCTACCAGATGAAGACGTGGTACTGGTACCGATTATCCCTATGTATGTAGACATGCAGATCTATACTGACCAGATAAAGACGTTGTACTGGTAACGATTGCCTATGTATGTAGACATGCTAGATCTATACAGACCAGATAAAGACGTGGTACTGGTATGCTATGTATGTAGACATGCTAGATCTATACTGACCAGATAAAGACGTGGTACTGGTACCGAATATGACATGTAGTAGATCTATACTGACCAGATAAAGACGTGGTACTGGTACCGATTCCCTATGTATGTAGATATGCTAGATCTATACTTACCGGATAAAGACGTGGTACTGGTACCGATTCTTTATTTATGTAGACATGCTAGATCTATACTGACCAGATAAAGACGTGGTACTGGTACTGATTCCCTATGTATGTAGACATGCTAAATCTATACTCACCAGATAAAGACGTGGTACTGGTACAGATTCCCTATGTATGTAGACATGCTAGATCTATACTGACCAGATAAAGACGTGGTACTGGTAGAGATGCTATCTATGTAGACATTAAGATCTATACTGACCAGATGTAGACTATGACCAGTGGTACCGATTCCTATGTATGTAGACATGCTAGATATAAAGACGTGGTACTGGTACCGATTCCCTATGTATGAGGACATGCTATATCGACAATTCCCAGATAAATACGTGGTACTGGTACCGATTCCCTATCAATGTAGACATGCTAGATCTATACATGTCAGATAAAGACGTGGTACTGGTACCGATTCACTATGTAGACATGCTAGATCTATACTGCCAGACGTGGACTGGTACCGATTCCTATGTATGTAGACATGCTAGATCTATACTGACCAGATAAAGACGTGGTACTGGTACCGATTCCCTATGTTTGTAGACATGCTAGATCTATATGCCAGATAAGACGTGGTATGGTTACGATTCCGTATAAAAGACGTGGTAATATGGAGACATGCTAGATGTATGTAGACATGCTAGATCTATACATAAAGACGTGGTACTGGTACCGATTCCCTACATGTTGCTAGATCTATACTGACCAGATAAAGACGTGGTACTGGTACCGATATGTATGTAGACATGCTAGATCTATACTGACCAGATAAAGACGTGGTATGGTACCGATTGCCTATGTATGTAGACATGCTAGATCTATACTGACCAGATAAAGACGTTAGTGTACCGATTCCCTATGTATAGACATGCTAGATCTATACTGTGACAGATTAAAGACGTGGTACTGTACTACGAATTGCTCTATGTATGAAGACATGCTAGATCTATACTGAAGTACGTGGTACTGGTACCGATTCCCTATGTATGTAGACATGCTAGATCTATACTTACCAGATAAAGACGTGGTACTGGTACCGATTCCCTATGTATGTAGACATGCTAGATCTATACTGACCAGATAAAGACGTGGTACTGGTACCGATTCCCTATGTATGTAGACATGCTAGATCTATACATACCAGATAAAGACGTGGTACTGGTACCGATTCCCTATGTATGTAGACATGCTAGATCTATACTGACCAGATAAAGACGTGGTACTGGTACCGATTCCCTATGTATGTAGACATGCTAGATCTATACTGACCAGATAAAGACGTGGTACTGGTACCGATTCCCTATGTATGTAGACATGCTAGATCTATACTGACCAGATAAAGACGTGGTACTGGTACCGATTCCCTATGTATGTAGACATGCTAGATCTATACTGACCAGATAAAGACGTGGTACTGGTACCGATTCCCTATGTATGTAGACATGCTAGATCTATACTGACCAGATAAAGACGTGGTACTGGTACCGATTCCCTATGTATGTAGACATGCTAGATCTATACTGACCAGATAAAGACGTGGTACTGGTACCGATTCCCTAAGACTGTAGACATGCTAGATCTATACTGACCAGATAAAGACGTGGTACTGTACCGATGTATGTAGACATGGTAGATCTATACTGACCAGATAAAGACGTGGTACTGGTACCGATTCCCTATGTATGTAGACATGCTAGATCTATACTGACCAGATAAAGACGTGGTACTGGTACCGATTCCCTATGTATGTAGACATGCTAGATCTATACTGACCAGATAAAGACGTGGTACTGGTACCGATTCCCTATGTATGTAGACATGCTAGATCTATACTGACCAGATAAAGACGTGGTACTGGTACCGATTCCCTATGTATGTAGACATGCTAGATCTATACTGACCAGATAAAGACGTGGTACTGGTACCGATTCCCTATGTATGTAGACATGCTAGATCTATACTGACCAGATAAAGACGTGGTACTGGTACCGATTCCCTATGTATGTAGACATGCTAGATCTATACTGACCAGATAAAGACGTGGTACTGGTACCGATTCCCTATGTATGTAGACATGCTAGATCTATACTGACCAGATAAAGACGTGGTACTGGTACCGATTCCCTATGTATGTAGACATGCTAGATCTATACTGACCAGATAAAGACGTGGTACTGGTACCGATTGCCTATGTATGTAGACATGCTAGATCTATACTGACCAGATAAAGACGTGGTACTGGTACCGATTCCCTATGTATGTAGACATGCTAGATCTATACTGACCAGATAAAGACGTGGTACTGGTACCGATTCCCTATGTATGTAGACATGCTAGATCTATACTGACCAGATAAAGACGTGGTACTGGTACCGATTCCCTATGTATGTAGACATGCTAGATCTATACTGACCAGATAAAGACGTGGTACTGGTACCGATTCCCTATGTATGTAGACATGCTAGATCTATACTGACCAGATAAAGACGTGGTACTGGTACCGATTCCCTATGTATGTAGACATGCTAGATCTATACTGACCAGATAAAGACGTGGTACTGGTACCGATTCCCTATGTATGTAGACATGCTAGATCTATACTGACCAGATAAAGACGTGGTACTGGTACCGATTCCCTATGTATGTAGACATGCTAGATCTATACTGACCAGATAAAGACGTGGTACTGGTAACGATTCCCTATGTATGTAGACATGCTAGATCTATACTGACCAGATAAAGACGTGGTACTGGTACCGATTCCCTATGTATGTAGACATGCTAGATCTATACTGACCAGATAAAGACGTGGTACTGGTACCGATTCCCTATGTATGTAGACATGCTAGATCTATACTGACCAGATAAAGACGTGGTACTGGTACCGATTCCCTATGTATGTAGACATGCTAGATCTATACTGACCAGATAAAGACGTGGTACTGGTACCGATTCCCTATGTATGTAGACATGCTAGATCTATACTGACCAGATAAAGACGTGGTACTGGTACCGATTCCCTATGTATGTAGACATGCTAGATCTATACTGACCAGATAAAGACGTGGTACTGGTACCGATTCCCTATGTATGTAGACATGCTAGATCTATACTGACCAGATAAAGACGTGGTACTGGTACCGATTCCCTATGTATGTAGACATGCTAGATCTATACTGACCAGATAAAGACGTGGTACTGGTACCGATTCCCTATGTATGTAGACATGCTAGATCTATACTGACCAGATAAAGACGTGGTACTGGTACCGATTCCCTATGTATGTAGACATGCTAGATCTATACTGACCAGATAAAGACGTGGTACTGGTACCGATTCCCTATGTATGTAGACATGCTAGATCTATACTGACCAGATAAAGACGTGGTACTGGTACCGATTCCCTATGTATGTAGACATGCTAGATCTATACTGACCAGATAAAGACGTGGTACTGGTACCGATTCCCTATGTATGTAGACATGCTAGATCTATACTGACCAGATAAAGACGTGGTACTGGTACCGATTCCCTATGTATGTAGACATGCTAGATCTATACTGACCAGATAAAGACGTGGTACTGGTACCGATTCCCTATGTATGTAGACATGCTAGATCTATACTGACCAGATAAAGACGTGGTACTGGTACCGATTCCCTATGTATGTAGACATGCTAGATCTATACTGACCAGATAAAGACGTGGTACTGGTACCGATTCCCTATGTATGTAGACATGCTAGATCTATACTGACCAGATAAAGACGTGGTACTGGTACCGATTCCCTATGTATGTAGACATGCTAGATCTATACTGACCAGATAAAGACGTGGTACTGGTACCGATTCCCTATGTATGTAGACATGCTAGATCTATACTGGCCAGATAAAGACGTGGTACTGGTACCGATTCCCTATGTATGTAGACATGCTAGATCTATACTGACCAGATAAAGACGTGGTACTGGTACCGATTCCCTATGTATGTAGACATGCTAGATCTATACTGACCAGATAAAGACGTGGTACTGGTACCGATTCCCTATGTATGTAGACATGCTAGATCTATACTGACCAGATAAAGACGTGGTACTGGTACCGATTCCCTATGTATGTAGACATGCTAGATCTATACTGGCCAGATAAAGACGTGGTACTGGTACCGATTCCCTATGTATGTAGACATGCTAGATCTATACTGACCAGATAAAGACGTGGTACTGGTACCGATTCCCTATGTATGTAGATATGCTAGATCTATACTGGCCAGATAAAGACGTGGTACTGGTACCGATTCCCTATGTATGTAGACATGCTAGATCTATACTGACCAGATAAAGACGTGGTACTGGTACCGATTGCCTATGTATGTAGACATGCTAGATCTATACTGACCAGATAAAGACGTGGTACTGGTACCGATTCCCTATGTATGTAGACATGCTAGATCTATACTGACCAGATAAAGACGTGGTACTGGTACCGATTCCCTATGTATGTAGACATGCTAGATCTATACTGACCAGATAAAGACGTGGTACTGGTACCGATTCCCTATGTATGTAGACATGCTAGATCTATACTGACCAGATAAAGACGTGGTACTGGTACCGATTCCCTATGTATGTAGACATGCTAGATCTATACTGACCAGATAAAGACGTGGTACTGGTACCGATTCCCTATGTATGTAGACATGCTAGATCTATACTGACCAGATAAAGACGTGGTACTGGTACCGATTCCCTATGTATGTAGACATGCTAGATCTATACTGACCAGATAAAGACGTGGTACTGGTACCGATTCCCTATGTATGTAGACATGCTAGATCTATACTGACCAGATAAAGACGTGGTACTGGTACCGATTCCCTATGTATGTAGACATGCTAGATCTATACTGACCAGATAAAGACGTGGTACTGGTACCGATTCCGTATGTATGTAGACATGCTAGATCTATACTGACCAGATAAAGACGTGGTACTGGTACCGATTCCCTATGTATGTAGACATGCTAGATCTATACTGACCAGATAAAGACGTGGTACTGGTACCGATTCCCTATGTATGTAGACATGCTAGATCTATACTGACCAGATAAAGACGTGGTACTGGTACCGATTCCCTATGTATGTAGACATGCTAGATCTATACTGACCAGATAAAGACGTGGTACTGGTACCGATGTCCTATGTATGTAGACATGCTAGATCTATACTGACCAGATAAAGACGTGGTACTGGTACCGATTCCCTATGTATGTAGACATGCTAGATCTATACTGACCAGATAAAGACGTGGTACTGGTACCGATTCCCTATGTATGTAGACATGCTAGATCTATACTGACCAGATAAAGACGTGGTACTGGTACCGATTCCCTATGTATGTAGACATGCTAGATCTATACTGACCAGATAAAGACGTGGTACTGGTACCGATTCCCTATGTATGTAGACATGCTAGATCTATACTGACCAGATAAAGACGTGGTACTGGTACCGATTCCCTATGTATGTAGACATGCTAGATCTATACTGACCAGATAAAGACGTGGTACTGGTACCGATTCCCTATGTATGTAGACATGCTAGATCTATACTGACCAGATAAAGACGTGGTACTGGTACCGATTCCCTATGTATGTAGACATGCTAGATCTATACTGACCAGATAAAGACGTGGTACTGGTACCGATTCCCTATGTATGTAGACATGCTAGATCTATACTGACCAGATAAAGACGTGGTACTGGTACCGATTCCCTATGTATGTAGACATGCTAGATCTATACTGACCAGATAAAGACGTGGTACTGGTACCGATTCCCTATGTATGTAGACATGCTAGATCTATACTGACCAGATAAAGACGTGGTACTGGTACCGATTCCCTATGTATGTAGACATGCTAGATCTATACTGACCAGATAAAGACGTGGTACTGGTACCGATTCCCTATGTATGTAGACATGCTAGATCTATACTGACCAGATAAAGACGTGGTACTGGTACCGATTCCCTATGTATGTAGACATGCTAGATCTATACTGACCAGATAAAGACGTGGTACTGGTACCGATTCCCTATGTATGTAGACATGCTAGATCTATACTGGCCAGATAAAGACGTGGTACTGGTACCGATTCCCTATGTATGTAGACATGCTAGATCTATACTGACCAGATAAAGACGTGGTACTGGTACCGATTCCCTATGTATGTAGACATGCTAGATCTATACTGACCAGATAAAGACGTGGTACTGGTACCGATTCCCTATGTATGTAGACATGCTAGATCTATACTGACCAGATAAAGACGTGGTACTGGTACCGATTCCCTATGTATGTAGACATGCTAGATCTATACTGACCAGATAAAGACGTGGTACTGGTACCGATTCCCTATGTATGTAGACATGCTAGATCTATACTGACCAGATAAAGACGTGGTACTGGTACCGATTCCCTATGTATGTAGACATGCTAGATCTATACTGACCAGATAAAGACGTGGTACTGGTACCGATTCCCTATGTATGTAGACATGCTAGATCTATACTGACCAGATAAAGACGTGGTACTGGTACCGATTCCCTATGTATGTAGACATGCTAGATCTATACTGACCAGATAAAGACGTGGTACTGGTACCGATTCCCTATGTATGTAGACATGCTAGATCTATACTGACCAGATAAAGACGTGGTACTGGTACCGATTCCCTATGTATGTAGACATGCTAGATCTATACTGACCAGATAAAGACGTGGTACTGGTACCGATTCCCTATGTATGTAGACATGCTAGATCTATACTGGCCAGATAAAGACGTGGTACTGGTACCGATTCCCTATGTATGTAGACATGCTAGATCTATACTGACCAGATAAAGACGTGGTACTGGTACCGATTCCCTATGTATGTAGACATGCTAGATCTATACTGACCAGATAAAGACGTGGTACTGGTACCGATTCCCTATGTATGTAGACATGCTAGATCTATACTGACCAGATAAAGACGTGGTACTGGTACCGATTCCCTATGTATGTAGACATGCTAGATCTATACTGACCAGATAAAGACGTGGTACTGGTACCGATTGCCTATGTATGTAGACATGCTAGATCTATACTGACCAGATAAAGACGTGGTACTGGTACCGATTCCCTATGTATGTAGATATGCTAGATCTATACTGGCCAGATAAAGACGTGGTACTGGTACCGATTCCCTATGTATGTAGACATGCTAGATCTATACTGACCAGATAAAGACGTGGTACTGGTACCGATTGCCTATGTATGTAGACATGCTAGATCTATACTGACCAGATAAAGACGTGGTACTGGTACCGATTCCCTATGTATGTAGACATGCTAGATCTATACTGACCAGATAAAGACGTGGTACTGGTACCGATTCCCTATGTATGTAGACATGCTAGATCTATACTGACCAGATAAAGACGTGGTACTGGTACCGATTCCCTATGTATGTAGACATGCTAGATCTATACTGACCAGATAAAGACGTGGTACTGGTACCGATTCCCTATGTATGTAGACATGCTAGATCTATACTGACCAGATAAAGACGTGGTACTGGTACCGATTCCCTATGTATGTAGACATGCTAGATCTATACTGACCAGATAAAGACGTGGTACTGGTACCGATTCCCTATGTATGTAGACATGCTAGATCTATACTGACCAGATAAAGACGTGGTACTGGTACCGATTCCCTATGTATGTAGACATGCTAGATCTATACTGACCAGATAAAGACGTGGTACTGGTACCGATTCCCTATGTATGTAGACATGCTAGATCTATACTGACCAGATAAAGACGTGGTACTGGTACCGATTCCCTATGTATGTAGACATGCTAGATCTATACTGACCAGATAAAGACGTGGTACTGGTACCGATTCCCTATGTATGTAGACATGCTAGATCTATACTGACCAGATAAAGACGTGGTACTGGTACCGATTCCCTATGTATGTAGACATGCTAGATCTATACTGACCAGATAAAGACGTGGTACTGGTACCGATTCCCTATGTATGTAGACATGCTAGATCTATACTGACCAGATAAAGACGTGGTACTAGTACCGATTCCCTATGTATGTAGACATGCTAGATCTATACTGACCAGATAAAGACGTGGTACTGGTACCGATTCCCTTTGTATGTAGACATGCTAGATCCATACTGGCCAGATAAAGAATTCGTACTGGTACCGATTCCCTATGTATGTAGCCATGGTAGATCTATACTGACCAGATAAAGACGTGGAACTGGTACCGATTCCCTATGTATGTAGACATGCTAGATCCATACTGGCCAGATAAAGACGTGGTACTGGTACCGATTCCCTATGTATGTAGACATGCTAGATCTATACTGGCCAGATAAAGACGTGGTACTGGTACCGATTCCCTATGTATGTAGACATGCTAGATCTATACTGACCAGATAAAGACGTGGTACTGGTACCGATTCCCTATGTATGTAGACATGCTAGATCTATACTGACCAGATAAAGACGTGGTACTGGTACCGATTCCCTATGTATGTAGACATGCTAGATCTATACTGACCAGATAAAGACGTGGTAATGTTACCGATTCCCTATGTATGTAGACATGCTAGATCTATACTGACCAGATAAAGACGTGGTACTGGTACCGATTCCCTATGTATGTAGACATGCTAGATCTATACTGACCAGATAAAGACGTGGTACTGGTACCGATTCCCTATGTATGTAGACATGCTAGATCTATACTGACCAGATAAAGACGTGGTACTGGTACCGATTGCCTATGTATGTAGACATGCTAGATCTATACTGACCAGATAAAGACGTGGTACTGGTACCGATTCCCTATGTATGTAGACATGCTAGATCTATACTGACCAGATAAAGACGTGGTACTGGTACCGATTCCCTATGTATGTAGACATGCTAGATCTATACTGACCAGATAAAGACGTGGTACTGGTACCGATGTCCTCTGTATGTAGACATGCTAGATCTATACTGACCAGATAAAGACGTGGTACTGGTACCGATTCCCTATGTATGTAGACATGCTAGATCTATACTGACCAGATAAAGACGTGGTACTGGTACCGATTGCCTATGTATGTAGACATGTTAGATTTATACTGACCAGATAAAGACGTGGTACTGGTACAGATTCACTATGTATGTAAACATGCTAGATCTATACTGACCAGATAAAGACGTGGTACTGGTACCGATTCCCTATGTATGTAGACATGCTAGATCTATACTGACCAGATAAAGACGTGGTACTGGTACCGATTCCCTATGTATGTAGACATGCTAGATCTATACTGACCAGATAAAGACGTGGTACTGGTACCGATTCCCTATGTATGTAGACATGCTAGATCTATACTGACCAGATAAAGACGTGGTACTGGTACCGATTCCCTATGTATGTAGACATGCTAGATCTATACTGACCAGATAAAGACGTGGTACTGGTACCGATTCCCTATGTATGTAGACATGCTAGATCTATACTGACCAGATAAAGACGTGGTACTGGTACCGATTCCCTATGTATGTAGACATGCTAGATCTATACTGACCAGATAAAGACGTGGTACTGGTACCGATTCCCTATGTATGTAGACATGCTAGATCTATACTGACCAGATAAAGACGTGGTACTGGTACCGATTCCCTATGTATGTAGACATGCTAGATCTATACTGACCAGATAAAGACGTGGTACTGGTACCGATTCCCTATGTATGTAGACATGCTAGATCTATACTGACCAGATAAAGACGTGGTACTGGTACCGATTCCCTATGTATGTAGACATGCTAGATCTATACTGACCAGATAAAGACGTGGTACTGGTACCGATTCCCTATGTATGTAGACATGCTAGATCTATACTGACCAGATAAAGACGTGGTACTGGTACCGATTCCCTATGTATGTAGACATGCTAGATCTATACTGACCAGATAAAGACGTGGTACTGGTACCGATTGCCTATGTATGTAGACATGCTAGATCTATACTGACCAGATAAAGACGTGGTACTGGTACCGATTCCCTATGTAGATATGCTAGATCTACACTGGCCAGATAAAGACGTGGTACTGGTACCGATTGCCTATGTATGTAGACATGCTAGATCTATACTGACCAGATAAAGACGTGGTACTGGTACCGATTGCCTATGTATGTAGATATGCTAGATCTATACTTACCAGATAAAGACGTGGTACTGGTACCGATTCCCTATGTATGTAGACATGCTAGATCTATACTGACCAGATAAAGACGTGGTACTGGTACCGATTGCCTATGTATGTAGACATGCTAGATCTATACTGACCAGATAAAGACGTGGTACTGGTACCGATTGCCTATGTATGTAGACATGCTAGATCTATACTGACCAGATAAAGACGTGGTACTGGTACCGATTCCCTATGTATGTAGACATGCTAGATCTATACTGACCAGATAAAGACGTGGTACTGGTACCGATTCCCTATGTATGTAGACATGCTAGATCTATACTGACCAGATAAAGACGTGGTACTGGTACCGATTGCCTATGTATGTAGACATGCTAGATCTATACTGACCAGATAAAGACGTGGTACTGGTACCGATTCCCTATGTATGTAGACATGCTAGATCTATACTGACCAGATAAAGACGTGGTACTGGTACCGATTCCCTATGTATGTAGACATGCTAGATCTATACTGACCAGATAAAGACGTGGTACTGGTACCGATTCCCTATGTATGTAGACATGCTAGATCTATACTGACCAGATAAAGACGTGGTACTGGTACCGATTCCCTATGTATGTAGATATGCTAGATCTATACTGGCCAGATAAAGACGTGGTACTGGTACCGATTCCCTATGTATGTAGACATGCTAGATCTATACTGACCAGATAAAGACGTGGTACTGGTACCGATTCCCTATGTATGTAGACATGCTAGATCTATACCTACCAGATAAAGACGTGGTACTGGTATCGATTCCCTATGTATGTAGACATGCTAGATCTATACTCACCAGATAAAGACGTGGTACTGGTACCGATTCCCTATGTATGTAGATATGCTAGATCTACACTGGCCAGATAAAGACGTGGTACTGGTACCGATTTCGTATGTATGTAGACATGCTACATCTATACTGACCAGATAAAGACGTGGTATTGGTACGGATTCCCTATGCATGTAGTCATGCTAGATCTATACTGGCCAGATAAAGACGTGGTACTGGTACCGATTGCCTATGTATGTAGACATGCTAGATCTATACTAACCAGATAAAGACGTGGTAATGTTACCGATTCCGTATGTATGTAGACATGCTAGATCTATACTGACCAGATAAAGACGTGGTAATGTTACCGATTCCCTATGTATGTAGACATGCTAGATCTATACTGACCAGATAAAGACGTGGTAATGTTACCGATTCCGTATGTATGTAGACATGCTAGATCTATACTGACCAGATAAAGACGTGGTAATGTTACCGATTCCCTATGTATGTAGACATGCTAGATCTATACTAACCAGATAAAGACGTGGTAATGTTACCGATTCCGTATGTATGTAGACATGCTAGATCTATACTGACCAGATAAAGACGTGGTACTGGTACCGATTGCCTATGTATGTAGATATGCTAGATCTATACTTACCAGATAAAGACGTGGTACTGGTACCGATTCCCTATGTATGTAGACATGCTAGATCTATACTGACCAGATAAAGACGTGGTACTGGTACCGATTGCCTATGTCTGTAGACATGCTAGATCTATACTGACCAGATAAAGACGTGGTAATGTTACCGATTCCCTATGTATGTAGACATGGTAGATCTATAGTGACCAGATAAAGACGTGGTACTGGTACCGATTCCCTATGTATGTAGACATGCTAGATCTATACTGACCAGATAAAGACGTGGTACTGGTACCGATTCCCTGTGTATGTAGACATGCTAGATCTATACTGACCAGATAAAGACGTGGTACTGGTACCGATTCCCTATGTATGTAGACATGCTAGATCTATACTGACCAGATAAAGACGTGGTACCGGTACCGATTCCCTATGTATGTAGACATGCTAGATCTACACTGGCCAGATAAAGACGTGGTACTGGTACCGATTCCCTATGTATGTAGATATGCTAGAACTATACTGGCCAGATAAAGACGTGGTACTGGTACCGATTCCCTATGTATGTAGATATGCTAGATCTATACTGACCAGATAAAGACGTGGTACTGGTACCGATTCCCTATGTATGTAGATATGCTAGAACTATACTGGCCAGATAAAGACGTAGTACTTGTACCGATTCCCTATGTATGTAGACATGCTAGATCTATACTGACCAGATAAAGACGTGGTATTGGTACCGATTCCCTATGTATGTAGACATGCTAGATCTATACCTACCAGATAAAGACGTGGTACTGGTATCGATTCCCTAGGTATGTAGACATGCTAGGTCTATACTCACCAGATAAAGACGTGGTACTGGTACCGATTCCCTATGTATGTAGACATGCTAGATCTATACTGGCCAGATAAAGACGTGGTACTGGTACCGATTCCCTATGCATGTAGACATGCTAGATCTATACCTACCAGATAAAGACGTGGTACTGGTACAGATTTCGTATGTATGTAGACATGCTACATCTATACTGACCAGATAAAAACGTGGTATTGGTACCGATTCCCTATGCATGTAGACATGCTAGATCTATACTGACCAGATAAAGACGTGGTACTGGTACCGATTGCCTATGTATGTAGACATGCTAGATCTATACTGACCAGATAAAGACGTGGTACTGGTACGGATTCCCTATGTATGTAGACATGCTAGATCTATACTGGCCAGATAAAGACGTGCTACTGGTACCGATTGCCTATGTATGTAGACATGCTAGATCTATACTAACCAGATAAAGACGTGGTAATGTTACCGATTCCGTATGTATGTAGACATGCTGGATCTATACTGACCAGATAAAGACGTGGTACTGGTACCGATTCCCTATGTATGTAGACATGCTAGATCTATAGTGACCAGATAAAGACGTGGTACTGGTACCGATTCCCTCTGCATGTAGACATGCTAGATCTATAGTGACCAGATAAAGACGTGGTACTGGTACCGATTCCCTATGTATGTAGACATGCTAGATCTATACTGACCAGATAAAGACGTGGTACTGGTACCGATTCCCTATGTATGTAGATATGCTAGATCTATACTTACCAGATAAAGACGTGGTACTGGTACCGATTCCCTATGTATGTAGACATGCTAGATCTATACTGACCAGATAAAGACGTGGTACTGGTACCGATTGCCTATGTATGTAGACATGCTAGATCTATACTGACCAGATAAAGACGTGGTACTGGTACCGATTCCCTATGTATGTAGACATGCTAGATCTATACTGACCAGATAAAGACGTGGTACTGGTACCGATTCCCTATGTATGTAGATATGCTAGATCTACACTGGCCAGATAAAGACGTGGTACTGGTACCGATTGCCTATGTATGTAGACATGCTAGATCTATACTCACCAGATAAAGACGTGGTACTGGTACCGATTCCCTATGTATGTAGATATGCTAGATCTACACTGGCCAGATAAAGACGTGGTACTGGTACCGATTCCCTATGTATGTAGACATGCTAGATCTATACTGACCAGATAAAGACGTGGTACTGTTACCGATTGCCTATGTATGTAGATATGCTAGATCTATACTTACCAGATAAAGACGTGGTACTGGTACCGATTCCCTATGTATGTAGACATGCTAGATCTATAGTGACCAGATAAAGACGTGGTACTGGTACCGATTGCCTATGTATGTAGACATGCTAGATCTATACTGACCAGATAAAGACGTGGTAATGTTACCGATTCCCTATGTATGTAGACATGCTAGATCTATAGTGACCAGATAAAGACGTGGTACTGGTACCGATTCCCTATGTATGTAGACATGCTAGATCTATACTGACCAGATAAAGACGTGGTATTGGTACCGATTCCCTATGTATGTAGACATGCTAGATCTATACTGACCAGATAAAGACGTGGTATTGGTACCGATTCCCTATGTATGTAGACATGCTAGATCTATACCTACCAGATAAAGACGTGGTACTGGTACCGATTCCCTATGTATGTAGACATGCTAGATCTATACTGACCAGATAAAGACGTGGTACTGGTACCGATTCCCTATGTATGTAGACATGCTAGATCTATACTGACCAGATAAAGACGTGGTACTGGTACCGATTACCTATGTATGTAGACATGCTAGATCTATACTGACCAGATAAAGACGTGGTATTGGTACCGATTCCCTATGTATGTAGACATGCTAGATCTATACCTACCAGATAAAGACGTGGTACTGGTACCGATTCCCTATGTATGTAGACATGCTAGATCTACACTGGCCAGATAAAGACGTGGTACTGGTACCGATTGCCTATGTATGTAGACATGCTAGATCTATACTGACCAGATAAAGACGTGGTAATGTTACCGATTTCGTATGTATGTAGACATGCTACATCTATACTGACCAGATAAAGACGTGGTATTGGTACCGATTCCCTATGCATGTAGACATGCTAGATCTATACTGACCAGATAAAGACGTGGTATTGGTACCGATTCCCTATGCATGTAGACATGCTAGATCTATACTGACCAGATAAAGACGTGGTACTGGTATCGATTGCCTATGTATGTAGACATGCTAGATCTATACTGACCAGAAAAAGACGTGGTAATGTTACCGATTCCGTATGTATGTAGACATGCTAGATCTATAACTACCAGATAAAGACGTGGTACTGGTACCGATTCCCTATGCATGTAGACATGCTAGATCTATACTGACCAGATAAAGACGTGGTACTGGTACCGATTCCCTATGTATGTAGACATGCTAGATCTATACTGGCCAGATAAAGACGTGGTACTGGTACCTATTCCCTATGTATGTAGACATGCTAGATCTATACTGACTAGATAAAGACGTGGTAATCTTACCGATTCCGTATGTATGTAGACATGCTAGATCTATACTGACCAGATAAAGACGTGGTACTGGTACCGATTCCCTATGCATGTAGACATGCTAGATCTATACTGGCCAGATAAAGACGTGGTACTGATACCGATTCCCTATGTATGTAGACATGCTAGATCTATACTGGCCAGATAAAGACGTAGTACTGGTACCGATTGCCTATGTATGTAGACATGCTAGATCTATACTGACCAGATAAAGACGTGGTAATGTTACCGATTCCGTATGTATGTAGATATGCTAGATCTATACTGGCCAGATAAAGACGTGGTACTGGTACCGATTCCCTATGTATGTAGACATGCTAGATCTATACTGACCAGATAAAGACGTGGTAATGTTACCGATTCCGTATGTATGTAGATATGCTAGATCTATACTGGCCAGATAAAGACGTGGTACTGGTACCGATTCCCTATGTATGTAGACATGCTAGATCTATACTGACCAGATAAAGACGTGGTACTGGTACCGATTGCCTATGTATGTAGACATGCTAGATCTATACTGACCAGATAAAGACGTGGTACTAGTTCCGATTTCCTATGTATGTAGACATGCTAGATCTATACTGGCCAGATAAAGAGGTGGTATTAGTACTGATTGTCTATGTATGTAGACATGCTAGATCTATACTGACCAGATAAAGACGAGGTACTAGTACCGATTCCCTATGTATGTAGACATGCTAGATCTATACTGACCAGATAAAGACGTGGTACTAGTACCGATTCCCTATGTATGTAGACATGCTAGATCTATACTGACCAGATAAAGACGTGGTACTGGTACCGATTCCCTATGTATGTAGATATGCTAGATCTACACTGGCCAGATAAAGACGTGGTACTGGTACCGATTCCCTATGTATGTAGACATGCTAGATCTATACTGACCAGATAAAGAGTTTATACTGGTACTGATTCCCTATGTATGTAGATATGCTAGATCTACACTGGCCAGATAAAGACGTGGTACTGGTACCGATTCCCTATGTATGTAGACATGCTAGATCTATACTGACCAGATAAAGACGTGGTACTGGTACCGATTGCCTATGTATGTAGACATGCTAGATCTATACTGACCAGATAAAGACGTGGTACTGGTACGGATTGCCTATGTATGTAGACATGCTAGATTTATACTGACCAGATAAAGACGTGGTACTGGTACCGATTCCCTATGTATGTAGATATGCTAGATCTATACTGACCAGAAAAAGACGTGGTAATGTTACCGATTCCGTATGTATGTAGACATGCTAGATCTATAACTACCAGATAAAGACGTGGTACTGGTACCGATTCCCTATGCATGTAGACATGCTAGATCTATACTGACCAGATAAAGACGTGGTACTGATACCGATTCCCTATGCATGTAGACATGCTAGATCTATACTGGCCAGATAAAGACGTGGTACTGGTACCTATTCCCTATGTATGTAGACATGCTAGATCTATACTGACCAGATAAAGACGTGGTAATGTTACCGATTCCGTATGTATGTAGACATGCTAGATCTATACTGACCAGATAAAGACGTGGTACTGGTACCGATTCCCTATGCATGTAGACATGCTAGATCTATACTGGCCAGATAAAGACGTGGTACTGGTACCGATTCCCTATGTATGTAGACATGCTAGATCTATACTGGCCATATAAAGACGTGGTACTGGTACCGATTGCCTATGTATGTAGACATGCTAGATCTATACTGACCAGATAAAGACGTGGTAATGTTACCGATTCCGTATGTATGTAGATATGCTAGATCTATACTGGCCAGATAAAGACGTGGTACTGGTACCGATTCCCTATGTATGTAGACATGCTAGATCTATACTGACCAGATAAAGACGTGGTAATATTACCGATTCCGTATGTATGTAGATATGCTAGATCTATACTGGCCAGATAAAGACGTGGTACTGGTACTTATTCCCTATGTATGTAGACATGCTAGATCTATACTGACCAGATAAAGACGTGGTACTGGTACCGATTCCCTATGTATGTAGACATGCTAGATCTATACTGACCAGATAAAGACGTGGTACTGGTACCGATTGCCTATGTATGTAGACATGCTATATCTATACTGACATGATAAAGACGTGGTACTGGTACCGATTGCCTATGTATGTAGACATGCTAGATCTATACTGGCCAGATAAAGACGTGGTACTGGTACCGATTGCCTATGTATGTAGACATGCTAGATCTATACTGACCAGATAAAGACGTGGTACTGGTACCGATTCCCTATGTATGTAGACATACTAGATCTATACTGGCCAGATAAAGACGTGGTACTGGTACCGATTGCCTATGTATGTAGACATGCTAGATCTATACTGACCAGATAAAGACGTGGTACTGGTACCGATTGCCTATGTATGTAGACATGCTAGATCTATACTCACCAGATAAAGACGTGGTACTGGTACCGATTGCCTATGTATGTAGACATGCTAGATCTATACTGACCAGATAAAGACGTGGTACTGGTACCGATTCCCTATGTATGTAGACATGCTAGATCTATACTGACCAGATAAAGACGTGGTACTGGTACCGATTCCCTATGTATGTAGACATGCTAGATCTATACTGACCAGATAAAGACGTGGTACTGGTACCGATTCCCTATGTATGTAGACATGCTAGATCTATACCTACCAGATAAAGACGTGGTACTGGTACCGATTCCCTATGTATGTAGACATGCTAGATCTATACTGACCAGATAAAGAGTTTATACTGGTACTGATTCCCTATGTATGTAGATATGCTAGATCTACACTGGCCAGATAAAGACGTGGTACTGGTACCGATTCCCTATGTATGTAGACATGCTAGATCTATACTGACCAGATAAAGACGTGGTACTGGTACCGATTGCCTATGTATGTAGACATGCTAGATCTATACTGACCAGAAAAAGACGTGGTAATGTTACCGATTCCGTATGTATGTAGACATGCGAGATCTATACCTACCAGATAAAGACGTGGTACTGGTACCGATTGCCTATGTATGTAGACATGCTAGATCTATACTGACCAGAAAAAGACGTGGTACTGATACCGATTCCCTATGCATGTAGACATGCTAGATCTATACTGGCCAGATAAAGACGTGGTACTGGTACCGATTCCCTATGTATGTAGACATGCTAGATCTATACTAACCAGATAAAGACGTGGTAATGTTACCGATTCCGTATGTATGTAGACATGCTAGATCTATACTGACCAGATAAAGACGTGGTACTGGTACCGATTCCCTATGCATGTAGACATGCTAGATCTATACTGGCCAGATAAAGACGTGGTACTGGTACCGATTCCCTATGTATGTAGACATGCTAGATCTATACTGGCCACATAAAGACGTGGTACTGGTACCGATTCCCTATGTATGTAGACATGCTAGATCTATACTGACCAGATAAAGACGTGGTAATGTTACCGACTCCGTATGTATGTAGATATGGTAGATCTATACTGGCCAGATAAAGACGTGGTACTGGTACCGATTCCCTATGTATGTAGACATGCTAGATCTATACTGACCAGATAAAGACGTGGTAATGTTACCGATTCCGTATGTATGTAGATATGGTAGATCTATACTGGCCAGATAAGGACGTGGTACTGGTACTTATTCCCTATGTATGTTGACATGCTAGATCTATACTGACCAGATAAAGACGTGGTACTGGTTCCGACTTCCTATGTATGTAGACATGCTAGATCTATACTGGCCAGATAAAGAGGTGGTATTGGTACCGATTGTCTATGTATGTAGACATCCTAGATCTATACTGACCAGATAAAGACGTGGTACTGGTTCCGATTTCCTATGTATGTAGACATGCTAAATCTATACTGGCCAGATAAAGAGGTGGTACTGGTACCGATTGTCTATGTATGTAGACATGCTAGATCTATACTGACCAGATAAAGACGAAGTACTAGTACCGATTCCCTATGTATGTAGACATGCTAGATCTATACTCACCAGATAAAGACGTGGTACTGGTACCGATTCCCTTTGTATGTAGATATGCTAGATCTACACTGGCCAGATAAAGACGTGGTACTAGTACGGATTCCCTATGTATGTAGACATGCTAGATCTATACTGACCAGATAAAGACGTGGTACTGGTACCGATTCCCTATGTATGTAGACATGCTAGATCTATACTGACCAGATAAAGACGTGGTACTAGTACCGATTCCCTATGTATGTAGACATGCTAGATCTATACTGACCAGATAAAGACGTGGTACTGGTACCGATTCCCTATGTATGTAGATATGCTAGATCCACACTGGCCAGATAAAGACGTGGTACTGGTACCGATTCCCTATGTATGTAGACCTGCTAGATCTATACTGACCAGATAAAGACGTGGTACTGGTACCGATTCCCTATGTATGTAGACATGCTAGATCTATACTGACCAGATAAAGACGTGGTACTGGTACCGATTGCCTATGTATGTAGACATGCTATATCTATACTGACCAGATAAAGACGTGGTACTGGTACCGATTCCCTATGTATGTAGACATGCTAGATCTATACTGACCAGATAAAGACGTGGTACTGATACCGATTCCCTATGCATGTAGACATGCTAGATCTATACTGGCCAGATAAAGACGTGGTACTGGTACCGATTGCCTATGTATGTAGACATGCTAGATTTATACTGACCAGATAAAGACGTGGTAATGTTACGGATTCCGTATGTATGTAGACATGCTAGATCTATACTGACCAGATAAAGACGTGGTACTGGTACGGATTCCCTATGCATGTAGACATGCTAGATCTATACTGGCCAGATAAAGACGTGGTACTGGTACCGATTGCCTATGTATGTAGACATGCTAGATCTATACTGACCAGATAAAGACGTGGTACTGGTACCGATTGCCTATGTATGTAGACATGCTAGATCTATACTGACCAGATAAAGACGTGGTACTGGTACCGATTGCCTATGTATGTAGACATGCTAGATCTATACTGACCAGATAAAGACGTGGTAATGTTACCGATTCCGTATGTATGTAGACATGCTAGATCTATACTGACCAGATAAAGACGTGGTACTGGTACCGATTCCCTATGTATGTAGACATGCTAGATCTATACCTACCAGATAAAGACGTGGTACTGGTACCGATTCCCTATGTATGTAGACATGCTAGATCTATACTGACCAGATAAAGACGTGGTACTGGTACCGATTGCCTATGTATGTAGACATGCTAGATCTATACTGACCAGAAAAAGACGTGGTAATGGTACCGATTTCGTATGTATGTAGACATGCTAGATCTATACCTACCAGATAAAGACGTGGTACTGGTACCGATTCTCTATGCATGTAGACATGCTAGATCTATACTGACCAGATAAAGACGTGGTACTGGTACCTATTACCTATGTATGTAGCCATGCTAGATCTATACTCACCAGATAAAGACGTGGTACTGGTACCGATTCCCTATGTATGTAGACATGCTAGATCTATACTGACCAGATAAAGACGTGGTACTGTTACCGATTCCGTATGTATGTAGACATGCTAGATCTATACTGACCAGATAAAGACGTGGTACTGGTACCGATTCCCTATGCATGTAGACATGCTAGATCTATACTGGCCAGATAAAGACGTGGTACTGGTACCGATTCCCTATGCATGTAGACATGCTAGATCTATACTGGCCAGATAAAGACGTGGTACTGGTACCGATTGCCTATGTATGTAGACATGCTAGATCTATACTGACCAGATAAAGACGTGGTAATGTTACCGATTCCGTATGTATGTAGATATGGTAGATCTATACTGGCCAGATAAAGACGTGGTACTGGTACTTATTCCCTATGTATGTTGACATGCTAGATCTATACTGACCAGATAAAGACGTGGTACTGGTTCCGATTTCCTATGTATGTAGACATGCTAGATCTATACTGGCCAGATAAAGAGGTGGTACTTGTACCGATTGTCTATGTATGTAGACATCCTAGATCTATACTGACCAGATAAAGACGTGGTACTGGTTCCGATTTCCTATGTATGTAGACATGCTAGATCTATACTGGCCAGATAAAGAGGTGGTACTGGTACCGATTGTCTATGTATGTAGACATGCTAGATCTATACTGACCAGATAAAGACGAGGTACTAGTACCGATTCCCTATGTATGTAGACATGCTAGATCTATACTCACCAGATAAAGACGTGGTACTGGTACCGATTCCCTATGTATGTAGATATGCTAGATCTACACTGGCCAGATAAAGACGTGGTACTAGTACCGATTCCCTATGTATGTAGACATGCTAGATCTATACTGGCCAGATAAAGACGTGGTACTGGTACCGATTCCCTATGTATGTAGACATGCTAGATCTATACTGACCAGATAAAGACGTGGTACTGGTACCGATTCCCTATGTATGTAGACATGCTAGATCTATACCTACCAGATAAAGACGTGGTACTGGTACCGATTCCCTATGTATGTAGACATGCTAGATCTATACTGACCAGATAAAGACGTGGTACTGGTACCGATTGCCTATGTATGTAGACATGCTAGATCTATACTGACCAGATAAAGACGTGGTAATGGTACCGATTTCGTATGTATGTAGACATGCTAGATCTATACCTACCAGATAAAGACGTGGTACTGGTACCGATTCCCTATGCATGTAGACATGCTAGATCTATACTGACCAGATAAAGACGTGGTACTGATACCGATTCCCTATGCATGTAGACATGCTAGATCTATACTGGCCAGATAAAGACGTGGTACTGGTACCGATTGCCTATGTATGTAGACATGCTAGATCTATACTGACCAGATAAAGACGTGGTAATGTTACCGATTCCGTATGTATGTAGACATGCTAGATCTATACTGACCAGATAAAGACGTGGTACTGGTACCGATTCCCTATGCATGTAGACATGCTAGATCTATACTGGCCAGATAAAGACGTGGTACTGGTACCGATTCCCTATGTATGTAGACATGCTAGATCTATACTGGCCAGATAAAGACGTGGTACTGGTACCGATTGCCTATGTATGTAGACATGCTAGATCTATACTGACCAGATAAAGACGTGGTAATGTTACCGATTCCGTATGTATGTAGATATGGTAGATCTATACTGGCCAGATAAAGACGTGGTACTGGTACTTATTCCCTATGTATGTTGACATGCTAGATCTATACTGACCAGATAAAGACGTGGTACTGGTTCCGATTTCCTATGTATGTAGACATGCTAGATCTATACTGGCCAGATAAAGACGTGGTACTGGTACCGATTTCCTATGTATGTAGACATGCTAGATCTATACTGACCAGATAAGGACGTGGTACTGGTTCCGATTCCCTATGTATGTAGACATGCTAGATCTATACTGGCCAGATAAAGAGGTGGTACTGGTACCGATTGTCTATGTATGTAGACATGCTAGATCTATACTGACTAGATAAAGACGAAGTACTAGTACCGATTCCCTATGTATGTAGACATGCTAGATCTATACTCACCAGATAAAGACGTGGTACTGGTACCGATTCCCTTTGTATGTAGATATGCTAGATCTACACTGGCCAGATAAAGACGTGGTACTAGTACCGATTCCCTATGTATGTAGACATGCTAGATCTATACTGGCCAGATAAAGACGTGGTACTGGTACCGATTCCCTATATATGTAGACATGCTAGATCTATACTGACCAGATAAAGACGTGGTACTGGTACCGATTCCCTATGTATGTAGACATGCTAGATCTATACTGACCAGATAAAGACGTGGTACTGGTACCGATTGCCTATGTATGTAGACATGCTAGATCTATACTGACCAGATAAAGACGTGGTAATGTTACCGATTCCGTATGTATGTAGACATGCTAGATCTATACTGACCAGATAAAGACGTGGTACTGGTACCGATTCCCTATGTATGTAGACATGCTAGATCTATACTGACCAGATAAAGACGTGGTACTGGTACCGACTCCGTATGTATGTAGATATGCTAGATCTATACTGGCCAGATAAAGACGTGGTACTGGTACCGATTCCCTATGTATGTAGACATGCTAGATCTATACTGACCAGATAAAGACGTGGTAATGTTACCGATTCCGTATGTATGTAGATATGGTAGATCTATACTGGCCAGATAAAGAGGTGGTACTGGTACCGATTGTCTATGTATGTAGACATGCTAGATCTATACTGACCAGATAAAGACGTGGTACTGGTACCGATTCCCTATGTATGTAGATATGCTAGATCTACACTGGCCAGATAAAGACGTGGTACTGGTACCGATTCCCTATGTATGTAGACATGCTAGATCTATACTGACCAGATAAAGACGTGGTACTGGTACCGATTCCCTATGTATGTAGACATGCTAGATCTATACTGACCAGATAAAGACGTGGTACTGGTACCGATTGCCTATGTATGTAGACATGCTATATCTATACTGACCAGATAAAGACGTGGTACTGGTACCGATTCCCTATGTATGTAGACATGCTAGATCTATACTGACCAGATAAAGACGTGGTACTGGTACCGATTCCCTATGCATGTAGACATGCTAGATCTATACTGGCCAGATAAAGACGTGGTACTGGTACCGATTGCCTATGTATGTAGACATGCTAGATTTATACTGACCAGATAAAGACGTAGTAATGTTACGGATTCCGTATGTATGTAGACATGCTAGATCTATACTGACCAGATAAAGACGTGGTACTGGTACCGATTCCCTATGCATGTAGACATGCTAGATCTATACTGGCCAGATAAAGACGTGGTACTGGTACCGATTGCCTATGTATGTAGACATGCTAGATCTATACTGACCAGATAAAGACGTGGTACTGGTACCGATTGCCTATGTATGTAGACATGCTAGATCTATACTGACCAGATAAAGACGTGGTACTGGTACCGATTGCCTATGTATGTAGACATGCTAGATCTATACTGACCAGATAAAGACGTGGTAATGTTACCGATTCCGTATGTATGTAGACATGCTAGATCTATACTGACCAGATAAAGACGTGGTACTGGTACCGATTCCCTATGTATGTAGACATGCTAGATCTATACCTACCAGATAAAGACGTGGTACTGGTACCGATTCCCTATGTATGTAGACATGCTAGATCTATACTGACCAGATAAAGACGTGGTACTGGTACCGATTGCCTATGTATGTAGACATGCTAGATCTATACTGACCAGAAAAAGACGTGGCAATGGTACCGATTTCGTATGTATGTAGACATGCTAGATCTATACCTACCAGATAAAGACGTGGTACTGGTACCTATTCCCTATGTATGTAGACATGCTAGATCTATACTGACCAGATAAAGACGTGGTACTGGTACCGATTCCCTATGTATGTAGACATGCTAGATCTATACTGGCCAGATAAAGACGTGGTACTGGTACCGATTGCCTATGTATGTAGACATGCTAGATCTATACTGACCAGATAAAGACGTGGTACTGTTACCGATTCCGTATGTATGTAGACATGCTAGATCTATACTGACCAGATAAAGACGTGGTACTGGTACCGATTCCCTATGCATGTAGACATGCTAGATCTATACTGGCCAGATAAAGACGTGGTACTGGTACCGATTACCTATGTATGTAGACATGCTAGATCTATACTGACCAGATAAAGACGTGGTAATGTTACCGATTCCCTATGTATGTAGATATGCTAGATCTATACTGGCCAGATAAAGACGTGGTACTGGTACCGATTCCCTATGTATGTAGACATGCTAGATCTATACTGACCAGATAAAGACGTGGTAATGTTACCGATTCCGTATGTATGTAGATATGCTAGATCTATACTGACCAGATAAAGACGTGGTACTGGTACCGATTCCCTATGTATGTAGACATGCTAGATCTATACTGGCCAGATAAAGACGTAGTACTTGTACCGATTGCCTATATATGTAGACATGCTAGATCTATACCTACCAGATAAAGACGTGGTACTGGTACCGATTCCCTATGTATGTAGATATGCTAGATCTACACTGACCAGATAAAGACGTGGTACTGGTACCGATTGCCTATGTATGTAGACATGCTAGATCTATACTGACCAGATAAAGACGTGGTAATGTTACCGATTCCGTATGTATGTAGACATGCTAGATCTATACTGACCAGATAAAGACGTGGTATTGGTACCGATTCCCTATGTATGTAGACATGCTAGATCTATACCTACCAGATAAAGACGTGGTACTGGTACCGATTCTCTATGTATGTAGACATGCTAGATCTATACCTACAGGACAAAGACGTGGTACTGGTACCGATTCCCTATGTATGTAGACATGCTAGATCTACACTGGCCAGATAAAGACGTGGTACTGATACCGATTCCCTATGCATGTAGACATGCTAGATCTATACTGGCCAGACAAAGACGTGGTACTGGTACCGATTGCCTATGTATGTAGACATGCTAGATCTATACTGACCAGATAAAGACGTGGAAATGTTACCGATTCCGTATGTATGTAGACATGCTAGATCTATACTGACCAGATAAAGACGTGGTACTGGTACCGATTCCCTATGTATGTAGACATGCTAGATCTATACTGGCCAGATAAAGACGTGGTACTGATACCGATTCCCTATGCATGTAGACATGCTAGATCTATACTGACCAGATAAAGACGTGGTACTGGTACCGATTGCCTATGTATGTAGACATGCTAGATCTATACTGACCAGATAAAGACGTGGTAATGTTACCGATTCCGTATGTATGTAGATATGCTAGATCTATACTGGCCAGATAAAGACGTGGTACTGGTACCGATTCCCTATGTATGTAGACATGCTAGATCTATACTGACCAGATAAAGACGTGGTACTGGTACCGATTCCCTATGTATGTAGACATGCTAGATCTATACTGACCAGATAAAGACGTGGTACTGGTACCGATTCCCTATGTATGTAGATATGCTAGATCTACACTGGCCAGATAAAGACGTGGTACTGGTACCGATTCCCTATGTATGTAGACATGCTAGATCTATACTGACCAGATAAAGACGTGGTACTGGTACCGATTGCCTATGTATGTAGACATGCTAGATCTATACTGACCAGATAAAGACGTGGTACTGGTACCGATTCCGTATGTATGTAGACATGCTAGATCTATACCTACCAGATAAAGACGTGGTACTGGTACCGATTCCCTATGCATGTAGACATGCTAGATCTATACTGACCAGATAAAGACGTGGTACTGATACCGATTCCCTATGCATGTAGACATGCTAGATCTATACTGGCCAGATAAAGACGTGGTACTGGTACCGATTGCTTATGTATGTAGACATGCTAGATCTATACTGACCAGATAAAGACGTGGTAATGTTACCGATTCCGTATGTATGTAGACATGGTAGATCTATAATGACCAGATAAAGACGTGGTACTGGTACCGATTCCCTATGCATGTAGACATGCTAGATCTATACTGGCCAGATAAAGACGTGGTACTGGTACCGATTCCCTATGTATGTAGACATGCTAGATCTATACTGGCCAGATAAAGACGTGGTACTGGTACCGATTCCCTATGTATGTAGACATGCTAGATCTATACCTACCAGATAAAGACGTGGTACTGGTATCGATTCCCTAGGTATGTAGACATGCTAGATCTACACTGGCCAGATAAAGACGTGGTACTGGTACCGATTCCCTATGTATGTAGACATGCTAGATCTATACTGACCAGATAAAGACGTGGTACTGGTACCGATTGCCTATGTATGTAGACATGCTAGATCTATACTGACCAGAAAAAGACGTGGTACTGGTACCGATTCCGTATGTATGTAGACATGCTAGATCTATACCTACCAGATAAAGACGTGGTACTGGTACCGATTCCGTATGTATGTAGACATGCTAGATCTATACTGACCAGATAAAGACGTGGTACTGGTACCGATTCCCTATGTATGTAGATATGCTAGATCTACACTGACCAGATAAAGACGTGGTACTGGTACCGATTGCGTATGTATGTAGACATGCTAGATCTATACTCACCAGATAAAGACGTGGTAATTTTATCGATTCCCTATGTATGTAGACATGCTAGATCTATAATGACCAGATAAAGACGTGGTACTGGTACCGATTCCCTATGCATGTAGACATGCTAGATCTATACTGGCCAGATAAAGACGTGGTACTGGTACCGATTCCCTATGCATGTAGACATGCTAGATCTATACTGGCCAGATAAAGACGTGGTACTGGTACCGATTGCCTATGTATGTAGACATGCTAGATCTATACTGACCAGATAAAGACGTGGTACTGTTACCGATTCCCTATGCATGTAGATATGCTAGATCTATACTGACCAGATAAAGACGTGGTACTGGTACCGATTCCGTATGTATGTAGATATGCTAGATCTATACTGACCAGATAAAGACGTGGTACTGGTACCGATTCCGTCTGTATGTAGACATGCTAGATCTATACTGACCAGATAAAGACGTGGTACTGGTACCGATTCCCTATGTATGTAGACATGCTAGATCTATACCTACCAGATAAAGACGTGGTACTGGTACCGATTCCGTATGTATGTAGACATGCTAGATCTATACTGACCAGATAAAGACGTGGTACTGGTACCGATTCCCTATGTATGTAGACATGCTAGATCTATACTGGCCAGATAAAGACGTGGTACTGGTACCGATTGCCTATGTATGTAGACATGCTAGATCTATACTGACCAGATAAAGACGTGGTAATGTTACCGATTCCGTATGTATGTAGACATGGTAGATCTATACTGACCAGATAAAGACGTGGTACTGGTACCGATTCCCTATGCATGTAGACATGCTAGATCTATACTGGCCAGATAAAGACGTGGTACTGGTACCGATTCCCTATGTATGTAGACATGCTAGATCTATACTGGCCAGATAAAGACGTGGTACTGGTACCGATTTCCTATGCATGTAGACATGCTAGATCTATACTGGCCAGATAAAGACGTGGTACTGGTACCGATTCCCTATGTATGTAGACATGCTAGATCTATACCTACCAGATACAGATGTGGTACTGGTATCGATTCCCTAGGTATGTAGACATGCTAGATCTACACTGGCCAGATAAAGACGTGGTACTGGTACCGATTCCCTATGTATGTAGACATGCTAGATCTATACTGACCAGATAAAGACGTGGTACTGGTACCGATTGCCTATGTATGTAGACATGCTAGATCTATACTGACCAGATAAAGACGTGGTACTGGTACCGATTCCGTATGTATGTAGACATGCTAGATCTATACCTACCAGATAAAGACGTGGTACTGGTACCGATTCCGTATGCATGTAGACATGCTAGATCTATACTGACCAGATAAAGACGTGGTACTGGTACCGATTCCCTATGTATGTAGACATGCTAGATCTATACTGGCCAGACAAAGACGTGGTACTGGTACCGATTGCCTATGTATGTAGACATGCTAGATCTATACTGACCAGATAAAGACGTGGTACTGTTACCGATTCCCTATGTATGTAGACATGCTAGATCTATAATGACCAGATAAAGACGTGGTACTGGTACCGATTCCCTATGCATGTAGACATGCTAGATCTATACTGGCCAGATAAAGACGTGGTACTGGTACCGATTCCCTATGTATGTAGACATGCTAGATCTATACTGGCCAGATAAAGACGTGGTACTGGTACCGATTGCCTATGTATGTAGACATGCTAGATCTATACTGACCAGATAAAGACGTGGTACTGGTACCGATTCCGTATGTATGTAGATATGCTAGATCTATACTGGCCAGATAAAGACGTGGTACTGGTACCGATTTCCTATGTATGTAGACATGCTAGATCTATACTGACCAGATAAAGACGTGGTACTGGTACCGATTCCGTATGCATGTAGACATGCTAGATCTATACTGACCAGAAAAAGACGTGGTACTGGTACCGATTCCGTATGTATGTAGACATGCTAGATCTATACCTAGCAGATAAAGACGTGGTACTGGTACCGATTCCGTATGCATGTAGACATGCTAGATCTATACTGACCAGATAAAGACGTGGTACTGGTACCGATTCCCTATGCATGTAGACATGCTAGATCTATACTGGCCAGATAAAGACGTGGTACTGGTACCGATTGCCTATGTATGTAGACATGCTAGATCTATACTGACCAGATAAAGACGTGGTAATGTTACCGATTACGTATGTATGTAGACATGGTAGATCTATAATGACCAGATAAAGACGTGGTACTGGTACCGATTCCCTATGCATGTAGACATGCTAGATCTATACTGGCCAGATAAAGACGTGGTACTGGTACCGATTCACTATGTATGTAGACATGCTAGATCTATACTGACCAGATAAAGACGTGGTACTGGTACCGATTGCCTATGTATGTAGACATGCTAGATCTATACTGACCAGATAAAGACGTGGTAATGTTACCGATTCCGTATGTATGTAGATATGCTAGATCTATACTGGCCAGATAAAGACGTGGTACTGGTACCGATTTCCTATGTATGTAGACATGCTAGATCTATACTGACCAGATAAAGACGTGGTACTGGTACCGATTCCCTATGTATGGAGACATGCTAGATCTATACTGGCCAGATAAAGACGTGGTACTGGTACCGATTACCTATGTATGTAGATATGCTAGATCTATAAAGGCCAGATAAAGACGTGGTACTGGTACCGATTCCCTATGTATGTAGATATGCTAGATCTACACTGGCCAGATAAAGACGTGGTACTGGTACCGATTCCCTATGTATGTAGACATGCTAGATCTATACTGACCAGATAAAGACGTGGTACTGGTACCGATTGCCTATGTATGTAGACATGCTAGATCTATACTGACCAGATAAAGACGTGGTACTGGTACCGATTGCCTATGTATGTAGACATGCTAGATCTATACTGACCAGATAAAGACGTGGTTCTGGTACCGATTCCCTATGTATGTAGACATGCTAGATCTATACTGACCAGATAAAGACGTGGTACTGATACCGATTCCCTATGCATGTAGACATGCTAGATCTATACTGGCCAGATAAAGACGTGGTACTGGTACCGATTGCCTATGTATGTAGACATGCTAGATCTATACTGACCAGATAAAGACGTGGTAATGTTACGGATTCCGTATGTATGTAGACATGCTAGATCTATACTGACCAGATAAAGACGTGGTACTGGTACGGATTCCCTATGCATGTAGACATGCTAGATCTATACTGGCCAGATAAAGACGTGGTACTGGTACCGATTGCCTATGTATGTAGACATGCTAGATCTATACTGACCAGATAAAGACGTGGTACTGGTACCGATTGCCTATGTATGTAGACATGCTAGATCTATACTGACCAGATAAAGACGTGGTACTGTTACCGATTCCGTATGTATGTAGACATGGTATATCTATAATGACCAGATAAAGACGTGGTACTGGTACCGATTCCCTATGTATGTAGACATGCTAGATCTATACTGGCCAGATAAAGACGTGGTACTGGTACCGATTCCCTATGTATGTAGACATGCTAGATCTATACTGGCCAGATAAAGACGTGGTACTGGTACCGATTGCCTATGTATGTAGACATGCTAGATCTATACTGACCAGATAAAGACGTGGTAATGCTACCGATTGCCTATGTATGTAGATATGCTAGATCTATACTGGCCAGATAAAGACGTGGTACTGGTACCGATTCCCTATGTATGTAGATATGCTAGATCTATACTGGCCAGATAAAGACGTGGTACTGGTACCGATTCCCTATGTATGTAGACATGCTAGATCTATACTGACCAGATAAAGAGTTGATACTGGTACCGATTCCCTATGTATGTAGACATGCTAGATCTATACTGACCAGATAAAGACGTGGTACTGGTACCGATTGCCTATGTATGTAGACATGCTAGATCTATACTGACCAGAAAAAGACGTGGTACTGGTACCGATTCCGTATGTATGTAGACATGCTAGATCTATACCTACCAGATAAAGACGTGGTACTGGTACCGATTCCGTATGCATGTAGACATGCTAGATCTATACTGACCAGATAAAGACGTGGTACTGATACCGATTCCCTATGCATGTAGACATGCTAGATCTATACTGGCCAGACAAAGACGTGGTACTGGTACCGATTGCCTATGTATGTAGACATGCTAGATCTATACTGACCAGATAAAGACGTGGTACTGGTACCGATTGCCTATGTATGTAGACATGCTAGATCTATACTGACCAGATAAAGACGTGGTAATGTTACCGATTCCGTATGTATGTAGACATGCTACATCTATACTGACCAGATAAAGACGTGGTACTGGTACCGATTCCCTATGCATGTAGACATGCTAGATCTATACTGGCCAGATAAAGACGTGGTACTGGTACCGATTCCGTATGTATGAAGACATGCTAGATCTATACTGACCAGATAAAGACGTGGTACTGGTACCGATTCCCTATGTATGTAGACATGCTAGATCTATACTGGCCAGATAAAGACGTGGTACTGGTACCGATTGCCTATGTATGTAGACATGCTAGATCTATACTGACCAGATAAAGACGTGGTACTGGTACCGATTCCCTATGCATGTAGACATGCTAGATCTATACTGGCCAGATAAAGACGTGGTACTGGTACCGATTCCCTATGTATGTAGACATGCTAGATCTATACCTACCAGATAAAGACGTGGTACTGGTATCGATTCCCTATGTATGTAGACATGCTAGATCTACACTGGCCAGATAAAGACGTGGTACTGGTACCGATTCCCTATGTATGTAGACATGCTAGATCTATACTGACCAGATAAAGACGTGGTACTGGTACCGATTCCCTATGTATGTAGACATGCTAGATCTATACTTACCAGATAAAGACGTGGTACTGGTACCGATTCCGTATGTATGTAGACATGCTAGATCTATACTGACCAGATAAAGACGTGGTACTGGTACCGATTCCCTATGCATGTAGACATGCTAGATCTATACTGGCCAGATAAAGACGTGGTACTGGTACCGATTGCCTATGTATGTAGACATGCTAGATCTATACTGACCAGATAAAGACGTGGTAATGTTACCGATTCCGTATGTATGTAGACATGGTAGATCTATAATGACCAGATAAAGACGTGGTACTGGTACCGATTCCCTATGCATGTAGACATGCTAGATCTATACTGGCCAGATAAAGACGTGGTACTGATACCGATTCCCTATGCATGTAGACATGCTAGATCTATACTGGCCAGATAAAGACGTGGTACTGGTACCGATTGCCTATGTATGTAGACATGCTAGATCTATACTGACCAGATAAAGACGTGGTACTGGTACCGATTCCGTATGTATGTAGATATGCTAGATCTATACTCACCAGATAAAGACGTGGTACTGGTACCGATTCCCTATGTATGTAGACATGCTAGATCTATACTGACCAGATAAAGACGTGGTACTGGTACCGATTCCCTATGTATGTAGATATGCTAGATCTATACTGACCAGAAAAAGACGTGGTACTGGTACCGATTCCGTATGTATGTAGACATGCTAGATCTATACCTAGCAGATAAAGACGTGGTACTGGTACCGATTCCGTATGCATGTAGACATGCTAGATCTATACTGACCAGATAAAGACGTGGTACTGATACCGATTCCCTATGCATGTAGACATGCTAGATCTATACTGGCCAGATAAAGACGTGGTACTGGTACCGATTGCCTATGTATGTAGACATGCTAGATCTATACTGACCAGATAAAGACGTGGTAATGTTACCGATTACGTATGTATGTAGACATGCTAGATCTATACTGGCCAGATAAAGACGTGGTACTGGTACCGATTGCCTATGTATGTAGACATGCTAGATCTATACTGGCCAGATAAAGACGTGGTACTGATACCGATTCCCTATGCATGTAGACATGCTAGATCTATACTGGCCAGATAAAGACGTGGTACTGGTACCGATTGCCTATGTATGTAGACATGCTAGATCTATACTGACCAGATAAAGACGTGGTAATGTTACCGATTCCGTATGTATGTAGATATGCTAGATCTATACTGGCCAGATAAAGACGTGGTACTGGTACCGATTTCCTATGTATGTAGACATGCTAGATCTATACTGACCAGATAAAGACGTGGTACTAGTACCGATTCCCTATGTATGTAGACATGCTAGATCTATACTCACCAGATAAAGACGTGGTACTGGTACCGATTCCCTATGTATGTAGATATGCTAGATCTACACTGGCCAGATAAAGACGTGGTACTGGTACCGATTCCCTATGTATGTAGACATGCTAGATCTATACTGACCAGATAAAGACGTGGTACTGGTACCGATTGCCTATGTATGTAGACATGCTAGATCTATACTGACCAGATAAAGACGTGGTACTGGTACTGATTGCCTATGTATGTAGACATGCTAGATCTATACTGACCAGATAAAGACGTGGTTCTGGTACCGATTCCCTATGTATGTAGACATGCTAGATCTATACTGACCAGATAAAGACGTGGTACTGATACCGATTCCCTATGCATGTAGACATGCTAGATCTATACTGGCCAGATAAAGACGTGGTACTGGTACCGATTGCCTATGTATGTAGACATGCTAGATTTATACTGACCAGATAAAGACGTGGTAATGTTACGGATTCCGTATGTATGTAGACATGCTAGATCTATACTGACCAGATAAATACGTGGTACTGGTACGGATTCCCTATGCATGTAGACATGCTAGATCTATACTGGCCAGATAAAGACGTGGTACTGGTACCGATTGCCTATGTATGTAGACATGCTAGATCTATACTGACCAGATAAAGACGTGGTACTGGTACCGATTGCCTATGTATGTAGACATGCTAGATCTATACTGACCAGATAAAGACGTGGTAATGTTACCGATTCCGTATGTATGTAGACATGCTAGATCTATACTGACCAGATAAAGACGTGGTACTGGTACCGATTCCCTATGCATGTAGACATGCTAGATCTATACTGGCCAGATAAAGACGTGGTACTGGTACCGATTCCCTATGCATGTAGACATGCTAGATCTATACTGGCCAGATAAAGACGTGGTACTGGTACCGATTGCCTATGTATGTAGACATTCTAGATCTATACTGACCAGATAAAGACGTGGTAATGTTACCGATTGCCTATGTATGTAGACATGCTAGATCTATACTGACCAGATAAAGACGTGGTAATGTTACCGATTCCGTATGTATGTAGATATGCTAGATCTATACTGGCCAGATAAAGACGTGGTACTGGTACCGATTCCCTATGTATGTAGACATGCTAGATCTATACTGACCAGATAAAGAGTTGATACTGGTACTGATTCCCTATGTATGTAGACATGCTAGATCTATACTGACCAGATAAAGACGTGGTACTGGTACCGATTGCCTATGTATGTAGACATGCTAGATCTATACTGACCAGAAAAAGACGTGGTACTGGTACCGATTCCGTATGTATGTAGACATGCTAGATCTATACTTACCAGATAAAGACGTGGTACTGGTACCGATTCCGTATGCATGTAGACATGCTAGATCTATACTGACCAGATAAAGACGTGGTACTGATACCGATTCCCTATGCATGTAGACATGCTAGATCTATACTGGCCAGACAAAGACGTGGTACTGGTACCGATTGCCTATGTATGTAGACATGCTAGATCTATACTGACCAGATAAAGACGTGGTACTGGTACCGATTGCCTATGTATGTAGACATGCTAGATCTATACTGACCAGATAAAGACGTGGTAATGTTACCGATTCCGTATGTATGTAGACATGCTAGATCTATAATGACCAGATAAAGACGTGGTACTGGTACCGATTCCCTATGCATGTAGACATGCTAGATCTATACTGGCCAGATAAAGACGTGGTACTGATACCGATTCCCTATGCATGTAGACATGCTAGATCTATACTGGCCAGATAAAGACGTGGTACTGGTACCGATTGCCTATGTATGTAGACATGCTAGATCTATACTGACCAGATAAAGACGTGGTACTGTTACCGATTCCGTATGTATGTAGATATGCTAGATCTATACTGGCCAGATAAAGACGTGGTACTGGTACCGATTCCCTATGTATGTAGACATGCTAGATCTATACTGACCAGATAAAGACGTGGTACTGGTACCGATTCCCTATGTATGTAGACATGCTAGATCTATACTGACCAGATAAAGACGTGGTACTAGTACCGATTCCCTATGTATGTAGACATGCTAGATCTATACTGACCAGATAAAGACGTGGTACTGGTACCGATTCCCTATGTATGTAGATATGCTAGATCTACACTGGCCAGATAAAGACGTGGTACTGGTACCGATTCCCTATGTATGTAGACATGCTAGATCTATACTGACCAGATAAAGACGTGGTACTGGTACCGATTGCCTATGTATGTAGACATGCTAGATCTATACTGACCAGATAAAGACGTGGTACTGGTACCGATTGCCTATGTATGTAGACATGCTAGATCTATACTGACCAGATAAAGACGTGGTACTGGTACCGATTCCCTATGTATGTAGACATGCTAGATCTATACTGACCAGATAAAGACGTGGTACTGATACCGATTCCCTATGCATGTAGACATGCTAGATCTATACTGGCCAGATAAAGACGTGGTACTGGTACCGATTGCCTATGTATGTAGACATGCTAGATTTATACTGACCAGATAAAGACGTGGTAATGTTACGGATTCCGTATGTATGTAGACATGCTAGATCTATACTGACCAGATAAAGACGTGGTACTGGTACGGATTCCCTATGCATGTAGACATGCTAGATCTATACTGGCCAGATAAAGACGTGGTACTGGTACCGATTGCCTATGTATGTAGACATGCTAGATCTATACTGGCCAGATAAAGACGTGGTACTGGTACGGATTGCCTATGTATGTAGACATGCTAGATTTATACTGACCAGATAAAGACGTGGTACTGGTACCGATTCCCTATGTGTGTAGACATGCTAGATCTATACCTACCAGATAAAGACGTGGTACTGGTACCGATTCCCTATGTATCACTACTGGGACCAAAAACCCCTGAGAATCCCGTTTTTCACTGCAAAACTCTGCAACACCATGAAAAACTCTGAAAAACACTGAAGTCTGCCTGAAAAACACTGAAAAACTCTGACAGCCCTGATAAACACTGAAAAACTCTGAAGTCTACCCTGAAAAACTCTGAAAAACACTGACGACCCTGAAATACTCTGCAAAACTCTGAAAAACTCTGACACCACTGAAAAACTCTGCAAAACTCTGAAAAACCCTGAAAAACACTGACACCTGCTGCGATGCCCTCCGGCCGTGCGATCGCGGCCTCGCGTACTTCTATACGGTCCCTTCTATAAGCCCTATTAGCATTGTGATGAGTTGTGAATTAGAAAAAAAGGGGGAAGAGAAAATAAATAAAACATATCTTGCATTTTTGTACGGTGTTTTGAAGTGAAATTATTTTAATGTATCTCTAAATTTAATTTTACTGATGCATTATTCAAAACCAAACAAACCCAGCAGAGACGTACTACAATACAAAGGCTTTTCTTTTCTTACCGAGATTTATATATACAATTGTATTTCCAAATGAAAATGTATGTACATATATTCCTGGTAAATATCACTGTTTCATAACTGTGTATTTTAATAGTGAAGAAAAAAAATATATATATATATATATATATAAAGAAGCTCAGAACTGTAAATTAGTGAATAAATAATAAATCATTGAATAATAAATAAAAAAGTGGATAAATAAATGAATAAATAAATAAATAATATTTGAATGTGACCAGTACCTATAAACTTTATACGAAAAGCGAATTTAATACACCAGTACTGACAGCAAATCGACCACAAAGAAAATCGCTTGTCATTCATTTTAAATAACACAATAAATTCTATTCCAATTCTGTTGCAACATTTATAGAGACTATACCCATATATTTTCATGTGACGACCTTTAGGTTTAAACACCCCCACCCCTTCTCACACACACACGCACGCAATTCTTTTTTCTCTATCAATACTTTTCACACAAAATTAAGATATACAAATTTAATCTTTGTTCTTATTATAACAGCGTAATATAACAAAGTTCAGAGGACAATAACTTTCTTTAACTGAAAATTTTACGTGTCTACGTGTTGCTCTTTCATTCGAATGACATACGTAAAATTTTTTCCCATAAAATATTTCAGTGATTAAGTATTCTCTCGGTATTCAATAATGTTGCTTGAAATAGCATCAAATAAGTTTCAATATATCAGTGTAACAACGTATCTGCCGTTTGTTATATCACTTACCTACTTAATATACGTCATGTAACTCTATTCAATAAAATGATTTTATCTAACCGCCCCCCCCCCCCCCCCCGCCCTTTTCAATGGGAGACTGTGGCCTCCCCCCCCCCCCTTTTCTTTCAAAATATTCTAGATCCGCCCGCCTATTAAGTATTGTAACAATGTATCCAGTAATGGTCATGTATAGCAATGGCGAATACAAGGGCGTTCGCCTAACAGCACCCCCCCCCCTCCTTTTCAATGGGAGACTGTGCCCTCCCCCTCCCCTTTTTTCTTTCAAAAATTTCTAGATCCGCCTATGAACAGTATCTCCCTTATTACGTATTGTAACAATGTATCCAGTAAGGGTCATGTATACAATGGCGAATACAAGGGCGCTCGCCCTGTTGACTGGACAATAGAAGTCTTACATAAAAATACCCTGTCCAGTCAAAACTAGCAAAGTATTTGACCTTTATTTTTCAAAATGACATATAAATTCAAGTAAACGGTGTCATATTTAGAGCAGAATACCTCGATCTGCCCCAACCTATGGATCCAAATCGTAAATTGTCGAATAGGATGTTTAAATCAAATTGTATATTTAAATTGAGACCATACACTCCCCCCCCCCCCCCCACACACACACACACACACAACACCCACACACGCCCCTTCTCTCTCTTATATTAATAATATAATTTAATTTCTTCATTAGAAAGTTAAGGCAACCTAATGGAATCTTAAATTGTTTTTTTTTAATCCTAAATGTCTTTTTTTTTTTTTTTTTACCTTTATTCTACATGTCATCAGTACTCTATTACGTAATAAACATCCGGTTGTTTAACCCGGTAAATATCGCTCGTAATCTCATATAGTTTGTTACCTATCATGCTGTAAATTGGGAATCGTAAATTAACAGTACCTTGGTATGTATGAGGGGACAAAACATATTTAGTAACAGGTTGAAACATATCCAGTTGATACATTTTAGTGTTAATTTGTGTTATTGGCAAAATTAATTAAAGTGTCATTTTAATGGTGACTTATAAAGTTTAGGACAAAAACTGATTTTCAATCTTCAAAAGTGAAATAATTTTGTTTTAACACACGATCATTTATTATTTTTTATGTCATTAACTAAACTACATCAATTATTTATGTTCAATTTCTTCCGCATTTCCTCTGATAATAGCAATATTATAGAATACATGCGAAATGTGAGATTTGTAAAGCTGTGATATAAAGTGCTATTCTGTTCCATTAATTTACATACGGATTAAATAAGTCGATGCGTTTGGGACTGTAGCGAGAAGGAAATACGCATACCCAAAGCCATGCTCGTTCACTCAAGTTGGGCACCGTTTAAAAAAAAGGGGGGGGGGGAGGTTTGGTAGAATTAAATTAACGCAACTTCACAGCGTTTTATCGGTGAATGGCCGCTAATATATGAAGAATGCAATATTGATTTATCAATATTAATCATGAATGCTTTTAAACTCGAAAGAGAGTGGGGAGCGGTTTTAAGGTCGTAACATAACGATATTTGGGTGGATTCTTTACACAGATTGGAAAAGATGTAAAAATAAACATCAATCATTATGTGTTATTAAAATGATTGATAGGGATATATAGAATTAATTATTTCTTTTTTCTGTATTTATTTATCTGTTTACAATGCGTTTTCTGTAAACTTCATCTATCGATTTTTTTAAAATCTTATTATTTTTATTAAATTTATTATGGTGTATTTTTTTTCGTACGGAAAAGTTTAATGTTCTTATTATAAATAAATAGATGAATTAATAATTAAATAAATAGATAAATAAGAAATAAATAAGAAAATAAATAAATAAATAAATGGAGTCCGGCGAGGAAGGCCGCTGGCCGAAATGTTACATTCCGAAAAAATAGTGTTTTTATAATAAATAAATAAATAAATAAATAAATAAATAAATAAATAAATAAATAAATAAATACATAAAATTTTGAAATGTCTTGTTCTATATTTTGTACTTATTTCCCCCTCCCTTAATGCACCTCTATGAAACAACGATGTTAAGTAACATGCTACTGCTGTAGTTAGATTATTTGTTCGTTCGTTTGTTTGTTTGTTTCATTCTTCTTTCTTTCTTTAATTCGATCAATAAAACAAGTGACATCGCGCTGGAAAGTCCTGTGTCAATAAAATTGTTTTTGCTAAGTACGTAATTCATGTGATTTATTAAACTGCAAATGTAAAGGTCATCTTACAAACGTAAGTCAGAATAGGAACAATATCTTAGTAATTTTATCTATAAAAATCGTTAAAATAAGTCCTTCACAAATGGTGAAAAAATGCGGGGTTTTTTTTTCTTATACCCGCTTATAAATTCATCACATTTAATACTTTTTAAAGGTCATATATAGATAACAGCGAACCATTTCAAGGGCTTATAAGTTATATTATAAAAGGGACCGTATAGAAGTACGCGAGGCCGCGATCGCACGGCCGGAGGGCATCGCAGCAGGTGTCAGTGTTTTTCAGGGTTTTTCAGAGTTTTGCAGAGTTTTTCAGTGGCGTCAGAGTTTTTCAGAGTTTTGCAGAGTTTTTCAGGGTCGTCAGTGTTTTTCAGAGTTTTTCAGGGTAGACTTCAGAGTTTTTCAGTGTTTATCAGGGCTGTCAGAGTTTTTCAGTGTTTTTCAGGCAGACTTCAGTGTTTTTCAGAGTTTTTCAGGGTGTTGCAGAGTTTTGCAGTGAAAAACGGGATTCTCAGGGGTTTTTGGACCCAGTAGTGTATGTAGACATGCTAGACCTATACTGACCAGATAAAGAGTTGATACTGCTACTGATTCCCTATGTATGTAGACATGCTAGATCTATACTGACCAGATAAAGACGTGGTACTGGTACCGATTCCCTATGCATGTAGACATGCTAGATCTATACTGGCCAGATAAAGACGTGGTACTGGTACCGATTGCCTATGTATGTAGACATGCTAGATCTATACTGACCAGATAAAGACGTGGTACTGGTACCGATTCCCTATGTATGTAGACATGCTAGATCTATACTGGCCAGATAAAGACGTGGTACTGGTACCGATTGTCTATGTATGTAGACATGCTAGATCTATACTGGCCAGATAAAGACGTGGTACTGGTACCGATTCCCTATGTATGTAGACATGCTAGATCTATACTGACCAGATAAAGACGTGGTACTGGTACCGATTCCCTATGTATGTAGACATGCTAGATCTATACTCACCAGATAAAGACGTGGTACTGGTACCGATTCCCTATGTATGTACATATGCTAGATCTACACTGGCCAGATAAAGACGTGGTACTGGTACCGATTGCCTATGTATGTAGACATGCTAGATCTATACTGACCAGATAAAGACGTGGTACTGGTACCGATTCCCTATGTATGTAGACATGCTAGATCTATACTCACCAGATAAAGACGTGGTACTGGTACCGATTCCCTATGTATGTAGACATGCTAGATCTATACTGACCAGATAAAGACGTGGTACTGGTACCGATTCCCTATGTATGTAGACATGCTAGATCTATACTGACCAGATAAAGACGTGGTACTGGTACCGATTGCCTATGTATGTAGACATGCTAGATCTATACTGACCAGATAAAGACGTGGTACTGGTACCGATTCCCTATGTATGTAGACATGCTAGATCTATACTGACCAGATAAAGACGTGGTACTGGTACCGATTGCCTATGTATGTAGACATGCTAGATCTATACTGGCCAGATAAAGACGTGGTACTGGTACCGATTGCCTATGTATGTAGACATGCTAGATCTATACTGACCAGAGAAAGACGTGGTACTGGTACCGATTGCCTATGTATGTAGACATGCTAGATTTATACTGACCAGATAAAGACGTGGTACTGGTACCGATTCCCTATGTATGTAGACATGCTAGATCTATACTGGCCAGATAAAGACGTGGTACTGGTACCGATTCCCTATGTATGTAGACATGCTAGATCTATACTGGCCAGATAAAGACGTGGTACTGGTACCGATTGCCTATGTATGTAGACATGCTAGATCTATACTGACCAGATAAAGACGTGGTAATGTTACCGATTCCGTATGTATGTAGACATGCTAGATCTATACTGACCAGATAAAGACGTGGTACTGGTACCGATTGCCTATGTATGTAGACATGCTAGATCTATAGTCACCAGATAAAGACGTGGTAATGGTACCGATTCCCTATGTATGTAGACATGCTAGATCTATACTGACCAGATAAAGACGTGGTACTGGTACCGATTGCCTATGTATGTAGACATGCTAGATCTATACTGACCAGATAAAGACGTGGTACTGGTACCGATTCCCTATGTATGTAGACATGCTAGATCTATACTCACCAGATAAAGACGTGGTACTGGTACCGATTCCCTATGTATGTAGACATGCTAGATCTATACTGACCAGATAAAGACGTGGTACTGGTACCGATTCCCTATGTATGTAGACATGCTAGATCTATACTGACCAGATAAAGACGTGGTACTGGTACCGATTGCCTATGTATGTAGACATGCTAGATCTATACTGACCAGATAAAGACGTGGTACTGGTACCGATTCCCTATGTATGTAGACATGCTAGATCTATACTGACCAGATAAAGACGTGGTACTGGTACCGATTGCCTATGTATGTAGACATGCTAGATCTATACTGGCCAGATAAAGACGTGGTACTGGTACCGATTGCCTATGTATGTAGACATGCTAGATCTATACTGACCAGAGAAAGACGTGGTACTGGTACCGATTGCCTATGTATGTAGACATGCTAGATTTATACTGACCAGATAAAGACGTGGTACTGGTACCGATTCCCTATGTATGCAGACATGCTAGATCTATACTGGCCAGATAAAGACGTGGTACTGGTACCGATTCCCTATGTATGTAGACATGCTAGATCTATACTGGCCAGAGAAAGACGTGGTACTGGTACCGATTGCCTATGTATGTAGACATGCTAGATCTATACTGACCAGATAAAGACGTAGTACTGGTACCGATTGCCTTTGTATGTAGACATGCTAGATTTATACTGACCAGATAAAGACGTGGTACTGGTACCGATTCGCTATGTATGTAGATATGCTAGATCTATACTGGCCAGATAAAGACGTGGTACTGGTACCGATTGCCTATGTATGTAGACATGCTAGATCTATACTGACCAGATAAAGACGTGGTACTGGTACCGATTCCCTATGTATGTAGACATGCTAGATCTATACCTACCAGATAAAGACGTGGTACTGGTACCGATTCCCTATGCATGTAGACATGCTAGATCTATACTGGCCAGATAAAGACGTGGTACTGGTACCGATTCCCTATGTATGTAGACATGCTAGATCTATACTGACCAGATAAAGACGTGGTACTGGTACCGATTCCCTATGTATGTAGACATGCTAGATCTATACTGACCAGATAAAGACGTGGTACTCGTACCGATTCCCTATGTATGTAGACATGCTAGATCTATACTGACCAGATAAAGACGTGGTACTGGTACCGATTCCCTATGTATGTAGATGTGCTATAATTATACTTACTAGATATGGGACTGGTACTGATTGTTCCGGAAACTTCAGGAAGTAGTGGTGTAATAGACGAACTTTGTGGTTCAGGCGTCAAGTAGTTACTACAGAAGCTCTGTGGTGGCGGGGCTACGACTGTGAAAGGGGGATAACTCGAATGTTCGATGTAACCTGTAATACATATTAAGCTCTGTGAATTTTGTTGAGATTTGCATATAGACCATTATTTTGTTTTCAAATAAAATCTTAGAGCAATGATGGTCTTCATGTAAATATAAACTAATGGTTTTAGTTATTTCTTAATACAATTAGACGTGTCGATAATGTCATAGAATTAGGATGAAAACTCGAAGGGGGACTGCAATGTCTTGGTTACCGTATGACGTTCTTGAGTAATTTGAAAACTATTCGACGTATAGAGTTTGGGCGATTTATTACGGCGAGTGTGACATTCTCATTGTAACGTTAACTCAAAAACTAAATACATACAAGAAGGATTTGACATTTAGCCATGTTCAGCGTAATATTTTCTAATTTGTAAAAAATCAGATGATTAAAGTTACCACATCTTTGTCTTTGTCATGTGTACGGTGAAATAGTACCATTACATAATTCTATATAAGCCAAGAGTATTTTCAGTTGTTAAAACTAGGGTGTGTCAATTTCGTGAGCTTCCATTGGCTGTGATTGTGAATGACGGAAACTGTATATATGGGGCCATAGGTGTATGACGTCACTAACAAAGGTCGTATAGGAAATTTAATATATCTTTCAATATGACAAAATAATGTCATATGGACAAAATGATTATAAAGAACTAGGTCATGCCGTGTGGTGGTTTAAACTGCATTAAAATGTACATACACTATGTGATAATGAGAATTTCTATATCGTACGGTATTTATAAAACTCGTTGTAGCTCGTGGTACCAGGATGAAATCTCTCCCCTTTCTCCTTCAAAAATATCTGGATCATTGGAAGAGCGGGTGATAAAGCAAATTATTGACAAGTGTAATGAAGTATACAAATTTGAAAATCACTATGGATATCTGTTTTTGAGCTTATACGATCATTTTTAAAAAAAATCTGTCCGTTTCCATTGATGTGGTTGATAAGTCACACAGTTGTTAGCCATAACACTACGATTTTGTATGACCTTGAGCAAAGGTCTTACCTCCAAGGTCAAGATCAAAGTAATCTTATAACCAACAATTATCCGGTCTATACAACGTTAGCTGCAATAGAGATTTGCTACATTTTTAAAACGATTGTTACCCACAACACTAGGGTATGCTATTGCCTTGATCGGTTTTTCTTCCAAGATCTAGGCACAGTCCAGTGGCGGATCCACGATTTCCGAAAAAGGGGGAGGGGGCACATGTATATTAACCAAACGACAGGCATTTTTGGTGCTAAATCCAGGCCCCCCTCTAAATCCGCCACTGCATTCAGTCTATTACCCAAGCGGTTGTCCATGAAATATTAGTTTTAACATGGCTCTGGTTGAAACTTCACAGAAATGGCATAAAGTTGTGCCACGATCTAAATCGCAGAAGGTCTCGCGGGCTTGAATATCCAATTCTAGGTCAAAGTGGGCTTGTGAACAAAATTGATATCTGCCCATAAATCCTTAATTATAAGATCACAACACTTTATTCATGACATAAGCCGTGTAACCGTCACAGAAAGCGTTTGACTAAAATTAGGTTTTGTGCATGAAACATTTGCAGTAACAAAGATTTGCTTCATCCTTCAAACAATGATGACCTGACCTAGAGCAACGGATATTTTTGACTAAAGTCACGCCTTTATAGTACTGTGCTAGTTTGATCTAGCTTATTTTACATAGAAACTTTACATGAACAATGAGAAATCGGGTACACATAATTCTTCGGACTTTAAATTAAGCTATATCCAATGCTATATCCAATCATTCTGTACAATTTCTTTTCAAAAAAAAAAATAAATAAATAAATAAATAAATAAATAAAATAAAATAAAATAAAAAATAAAAAAAAATTAATAAATAAAAAATCCAAGAAGTATGAAGTTACACTGTCTCGAGTTTGGATTATGAGAGTTAACATATTTTTCCAGTTGTCACGCAGGGTCTGAAGTGCATTTTTTTTATATAAATATATATATATTTTTTATAAATGCTTCTACAGATGGCCAGTATGGTATAGATAGTTTTACACGTATGTAGTGTCGTGCACATGTGAAATATACGTCGACTGCGTGTCACCCATAGCTCGAACACGTGTTTTGGACACGTCTTCACGGCAAACATGTTTTCACGGAGATCATGCCGTCACGGACTGTACGCTGCGAGGGTTACGTATTACGATTTAGGTTGTGTGTTTCTGTTTCCGGAGTTGGAAACCTCTGTCAGGGGGAGGAGTGTGACGAATTCAGGTAGCAGCCTGGATAGCTCAGTGGTTGGTGACAGGTAAACGGAAGGTCTCGGGTCGAACTATGTACTTTTCTACAACCTATTACGCTATCATTCGTTTATGTCATGCTACACTTTATCAATTTACGGTATATACGATGATACCCCTAATCAGAGTGAAATATTACTATTCATATATATATATATATATATATATATATATATATATATATATATATATATATATATATATATATATATATATATATATATATATATATATATATATTCTTTCTTTCTTTTAGCTGATAGCTTAAGCCGGGCAACTTGTACCTGGATAATTGATATACATGTACGTGAAAGTCAGATTTACCTTTCATTGTGTAATTGAATCGGACGTTTAGAGGGACACCATCAATTGGCCGGTATTGCAATAATTTGCAGTCAGGAGAAACGGATTGGAAACCAATGCATTGGCTGCTTACATTACACTCATGTTCACAGTCGCCGACAGCGGCATTAAGTTCCGTGAAGTAACGAAATTCCTTTATGTGTGTGCTGATCTGATAACATGGTACGGCACCTGAAATGCAAATAATTTAACCTGAACCATCATCATATAATGTGTAAAATGTTAGTGATTTGGATGGTTATAAGTGGTATTGATTATGACATCATAAGAACGTTTTATTGTTCTTTACGTCATTCTTGATGAAATATGTTTCATTTCCCACCTATATATTAGGACCGCATTTAAGGGGTGTGAACCCAATTCATGGTCAAGATTGCAGGTTAAAACTTTTGGCATAGCCAGATAGGTATAGACATAAGGTATACACATGTGAACTAGTAAAGCTCTTTCCCTACTAGTTGATCAGTGATAAGCAAGATTAAAGTTTTTGAAAAATGGGTCATACTGCAAGTTTGCAAGATAAACTTTTGGTACAGACTGAAAGGTCCACTCATTAGGAACACTCGTATGAAATATGAAAGCCCTCACCCTAGTAGTTGACCAATCATGGGCAAGGGTTAAGTTGTCCAGAAGTAGGACAAATTCGTAGTGAAGGTCAACATTTTAGTATGGACAGAAATGTCTACTCATAATGAACACATTGTAAAATATGAAACTCCTTACCCTAGTAGTTGACCACTTAAATATTTTTGAAAAGTATGTTAAATGTCAAAGGTCTTATTACAAGGAATGTACATGTGAAACATGGAAACCTTATGTTTAATTTGTTTTAAGATATGGTCAAGGTTACAATGTTTGTGTGCGCTAGGGCTGTCGGCTTCTACATATCGTCCTAACACACTTGTTATTCGGGCTTATCACACTGCTGCTGCTTGTGTTGGTGAAGATGGCTCTGTGAAAGTGACATTCAATGGTGGTATGACATATGAAGGTAGAGAGCCATCAGAAAGATTGCACATTAATGAATTTGTAATTATAAATTTCAGAAACTGTGATCTAAGTGATTATTTTGTAGAAAAGGTTACCATACCAATTTCCAATTCCAAATATATTTCTTATCATACAACTGTTTTGTCCAATGACCATTTGTATATTCTTGGCGGATATGTTCAAAATGACAAAAAATCTGTGAACCTCCTCAGCTGAATGATGAAATGAAAGTCTTTGATCTTGAAAATAAATCGTGTGATTCTGTTTCAGTGGAGCCATCATATATAACATGTGGCCACTCATCATTTGAATTATCCAGTGATTGCATTATGATTGTTGGAGGAATTAATGAATCAATGTTTGTATATACCACTAAACCAATAAAACCATCACTATGTGATTTTCAGTTTGATTGTTAAATTGATGATTCTCCTGAAATATCTCCAATTGCTTTTATTCAGTGTGAATCATCTTGCAAATGATGGCTTCATCAGTATTGTGTTGGCTTGCTTGATAAGTGCTTGCCAAAAGGAAAGTATATTTGTCAGGAATGCCAAGAGAAAAAGTCAAATAATAGAAAGAGATAAATTCAAGTGATTTTGTGTAATTTTTAGTTTAACACATTTTTCTCTCAAGTAGTATACCGATCCTCGTAGGTCAGTAAACTTACTATAGTAGGACCTTGACTGTCCTTGAATCGACATTGAGTTGACCTTGAACTGACATTGCCTTAAGTGTACCAAGTACATAAATACAGTTCTAGAATAGTATAGAATAAAATGTGCTATAGTAGGCGAATGTCGATCTTGAACTGACATTGTCTCTCCTTGAATCGACAGTGACTGTCCTTGAATCGACATTGATCTAAGTGCCCTTGAGTACGTGCTCTGTCGGCATTGAATTGACATTTATCAAGAACAAGAAATCGCCTTTGAATCGACATTGATCTAAGTGCCCTTGAGTACGTGATATGTCGGCATTGAATTGACATTTATCAAGAACAAGAAATCGCCTTTGAATCGACATTGATCTAAGTGCCCTTGAGTACGTGCTATGTCGGCATTGAATTGACATTGGCTTTCCTTGAATCGACATTAACTGAAGTGCCCTTGAGAATGTGCTATGTCGGCATTGATTTAAGTGTCCTTGAGTACGTGCTATGTCGGCATTGAATTGACATTGGCTCTCCTTGAATCGACATTCACTGAAGTGCCCTTGAGAACGTACTATGTCGGCATTGATCTAAGTGCCCTGGAGTACGTCCTTGAATTGACATTTATCTAAGCAGAGCGAGCGCGTATTTCATCATTATCGATAGTGTAGTAAAAGTACTATAGTAGGACCTTGATTTGCCATTGAGTGATGTGCATCAATAAGAATAAGAAAATAATTAAGAAAAAAAAAAAAAAAAAGAAAAACAAAACAAAACTCACCGAGATGGTTGGACTGCATCAGTCATGGATCTTTATGCATCAGCCATTCTTTTTGTTTTGTTGCATCAATCATTTAGTTACTTTTTATTTGTTATTGCATCTGCCATTTAGTTGCTTTTCTTTATACATTAGCAATTTAGCTACTTTTCTAAAGATATGGGTGGCCCTTAAAAGGGCCGTTTTTCGACACTGTCTTTACTAGGTTTTCTTCTTCCGCCACTCATCCGCGGCGGGACTGCCCTCCGTGGCGGCTCTCGAAGATCCAGTGGAATTACTTCCATTTCCATAGGATCACCATCTCTAACAATCAAAATAATCTGCTGTTGCATGTCTATCTTCATGAAGGTATTCATGGTTGTTCAAGAAATTAAATTTCTGTAAGCGAACGAGGAAATGCAGTCCGGACAGGGGTTTATATATTCCAGGGACAAATGACGTTATAATTCACAGCGCGAGCGCGTATTCCATCGACATCGACTCTATGACATACGTCATGCTTTATACGTATTGTTATATACGTCATAATGTGATGTGTTTTAGATGTGATGCCCTATGTACATGTACACTTTAAAATCGGAATTTTTTTTAATCGTGTGGAATAATTGTGCACTTAAAAACTGTTTAATGTTTTAAGGGGTTTTTTTTACCCATGAAACACTTTAAATAAACATTACCCGGACATCACATAGTCACGTCTAGATAAAGAAAAACAGTAAGAGAGTTTTTAAATTAAAAACTTTCATTAGAACGACATGTTTTGCATATATACAAATGTAACAGCACTATACACTAAACTCACGTCACTGGTATGTATATATATACTATTCGCTCCAGTCACATTGGTCGTCCTTTCGTCCTTGGTCGTCCTTTCGTCCTTCCTCTTGGTGTAACTCTTCGTTATATCGTGTACACTTGAGACAGATTTATAACATGTTTTGATTGGAATGATCGAGTTCTCCCAGACAATCGGGATGAAGGGCTATGTACTTCACTTCGCGGCGGTCGTCTTGTTGCGAGTCGTCATATGTCAAATGCCACTGAGGAAGTCTTTGTTGATTTTGAGGTATCGAATCGTACGTGTTTTCTTCCTCTCTGTATCTGAAATTCTTGTAGTTGGAAATATCTTTTGGTCTGTTGCACCTCGTAGATCACGTCCACCCATGCGTCACATACGATATCGAAGCTTTGTTGGGAATTGTCGGTGTTGAGACATTCCAAGAGTTCTCCGACATCCACTCGACCTTTCTGGGGACTGAACGTTATGATTCCTATACAATCCATTCTATCCTCGAGTTCGTTGACATACTCTGTATGTAAATACTCCGATGTAAACTTCCACACGTACTTCCACAAGTTCTTTTTAAATTCTATCAGGCCTTCTTCCTTTAGACTCTTATTTAGCCTGTACAACATGTTGCCGTACGTTTTCCTCACCGCAATCAATGATTCTTTGGACATGTTGGAGTCGGACAAAAACACATGTTCACACTGCAGCAAAAGATTACTTACTGACCGACGTTTAGGTCGACTCTCATTTTATACCCATATGTCCACCTTCGTCGAGAGCACAGACAATGACTCAGTCAATGACACAGTCAATAACACAGTCAAGGAGACCTCTGTAACGTTTCTTAGATATATAAAAAATATGACATTTTTATATAACATTTTATTACCCCGCTAACACAACGTGACGAACAAGGATTAGAGCCGTCCCACTGCTAGTCATTTACAAAATTATTTGAACGATAAACAACATTATTTGAACGATATATATACACACAAACACACACACACACACACACACACACACACACACACACGCATGCGATTGCTAACAAGAAACAAGTCAAGTTTAAACAAAGTTCACACCAGTGGCCCCAGTGGGATTTATGTGATCTGACTCTTTATGACACGTGCACGTCTGTCTTCTTCTTTTTTTTTTTTTTTTTTTTTTTATTCGCATTACATGTCATACAACCATTTCACAAAGACTGATGTAACATAGATAATTATATCATACAGGTGTATAATTATATAGATGTATATACTAAGAGAGATGAAATTGTAATTATACAAATAAAATAAAGAGTTTAATACTATAATGTTACATCAATAGTGTTTTTATGTAATGTGAATTTTTTTTTTTTGAGCATGTGTATAAAGAAAGGGATAGGAACAGGTCCAAAAAAAGGGGGGAGGCAAGGGGGTATTGAAGGAGGGGGAAAAAGAATAGAAGGGTGGGTGGGTGGGTAAGGGTTGTTTTGATCCATAAAGCCTGCATTTTCCAGTTGTGGATAATTTGAGAGTATGATATTTCAAGTACAAATTTTTATGTAGTGCAGATTTTGAGAAAAAAAAAAAAACATATTATAGATCAGGACATAAAAAAGACCAATCTTTCCAATTGACATTGAACATAGTAGAATTGTTATTTTTAATAGCGATGATTTTGGCAGTCTGATAGTGACTTTTTAGATCTTGAAGAAGACCTTTAATTCAAGTAATCATTTCAATGCATTTTTATATGTAAACGTAATATTTAAATACTGCAACAATATTATTATAAGCGAATAAGTCGTATGAGAATTCTCCAAAAATAAAAGATTTTTTATTTGGGTTAAACACTTTGTTATTGTTTTGACAAAATTGAGAAAACTTTTGTAGGATGTCTTGTGTAGTAGGACATTCCCATAAAAGATGAATGATTGACTCTGGTTCATTTTTACAAAAGGTACAGAGTGGAGAGTCTTTCAAACCAGTTTTATGTAGAAAAGCATTTGTTGTAAGGATATGATGATTGATCCTGTATTGAAGCCATTGTAGTTTGGTACCAAGTAAAAATTTGAAAGGAACTTTGTAAGTGTTATGCCAGAGAGAAGGATCAAGATCAAATAGTCCATTCCACTTGGTTTGACCTTTTGGAATGTGGTTATTTTTCACAAAATTATTATATATTGGTTTTGCACCTTTACATGTTTTTAATAAAATTTTGAGTTGTAAAGGGATGTATGGGTATGGGAGTTTGTGGTTCAAATGTTTGATTTGTTTGACTTCAATATCTTTTTTAATTACTGATGTAATTCCATAATAAGTCAAAAAATTTATTTGAATTTGATACACATTTTGGAATTTTTCTTGAGACATAAATTCTCCATTTTCTTCAAGGAGATCATTAACAGAAATTATTCCTTTTTCAAAAAACTCTTTCATAAAAAAAGATTTTTTATCAATTTTGATCTCACTGTTATGCCAAAGAGGTTGGGATATATAGTCATTCCAATTGCCAATTTTTTCTTGACTTCGGAGATCATACCAGGCTTGAAGGACATCCATCCAAAAAGGATTACAACATCTTTTTAAACAGTTTTTTATGAAGTCAGTACCACATAATAATAATTTTTGTAAAGGGACTATATTTTGAAACAAGTTTTTCCATTTAGATTCGCCAGATGTTATCAAGCGTCTTATCCATGTGACCTTTAGGCTTTTAATATAGTGTCGTATGTTTATTCATTTTAATTCCGCCATTTTCAAAATTTTGATATAGGACATCACGTTTTTATTTTTTCAGTGTTTGGAGTTCCATAGAAAAGAGAAAAGAGTATTATTAAGTTTTTTAATGATGCTGTCTGGTGGGTTGGGTAAGGATATGAACAAGTGATTAAGTTGAGATATGATAATTGTTTTAATAAGACACAGCTTACCCAGTACAGTAAGTCTGCGTTTACTCCATTGATCAATGACAGTTTTGATTTTTACCAATTTTTTGTCATAATTTAGTATAAGAGCCTTTGAAAGGTCAACATCATATGTTAGACCAAGTAAAGTGAAGCGATTTGTCCAGGAAAGGTCAATATTCTTACAGATTCTTTCAGTAGAGAACTTTTTGCTGCCAATCCAGGTTACTTGGGTTTTAGACAGATTGATTTTAAGACCAGAGTAAAAATAAAATTCATTCAGTTCTTTTATGGTTTCTTGAAGGGAATGTTCTGAACCATCTAAGATCATGGTAGTGTCGTCTGCAAATAATGTTATCTTATGTTCAATGTTACCAATTGTAATTCCTTTTATGAGAGAGTTGCTCCTAATGTTTATGGCAAGTATTTCAGCACACAGTAAAAAAATGTAGCTAGAAATAGGGTCGCCTTGACGACAGCCACGTTCAAGTACGTCTGTCTTCTTTGCATCTGGAACGGTTTGGGTTTGGGTTTCCGGAGGATTACGTTCTTCCGAAACCATCGGTATACGAATCGAAATATTCCGCTATGCAATCCGTTCCAAAATGAACGCACACCCAATGTCTGCCCGGTAGATGCGAAGGATCGGTGTTGATGACGAAGGATCTCTTATTCGATGAATGAGGTAAGGCGTCCCTGGGATACACACCTCCGAAAACAGGACTCACCTACGGATCTCTCGCCAATATATCGTATAATTGAAAAGTATCTAAAGGCTCAATAGTCGACATTGATCTCTCTCTTTTTGTTGATCTGCAACACGTTATCGAACTCGCCATACACGATGCCGTTGATGATCAAAGGCAAGGCGGCAGCAAACTGTAGTTCGATGCGCATGCTTCCCATCTTTATCAGGTGTAATTTATCGTCCTGGTGACCGTTTTGATCCGTGGTAAAATCGATTCCCCATATCGTGAAACCTTTTTGATATTTTGATGCTCGTCGTTATCGTCTCTGATGACGTAGACGTAAGGATATCGCTTCAAAACGTGTCGAGTGACGGTGAAGAGTTCCATCGTCCAATTGGGAGATCCTTTTTCGAACACGTGTTTCACTTTGCTGATTCTCACCCGATCTCCCGCGGCAAAACGCGGACGACGTCTCATACGGGAAGAAGGTCTCTCGTATGCGTATCTCCACACTTCTAAAGCGTTAGAAGGATTGACATCGGCCGGTGCCCGTCCTATGGTCGAATGACGAGATCGATTGTAACTCTTCACTAGATGAGGTAACACGTTCAGGTAGCGTCGAGTTCGGCGATGCGTGAAATATTTCCACATGCGCACTTTCAACGTCCTCTGGATCTTTCGACTACGATGTCTTTGGTGTTCGTGTTATGTGTGGTATAGAAGTGAATGTCAAGCTCTTTTAAATGTTTTGAATCTCCCTGTTCAAGAACTCTTTCCCATGATCCGTCTGATAACGTCTGGGACTGCGCGACTCGGCTCTTTTCGAGATGGCCAGAAATCCACGACTCATTTCCTTTCCCGTCTTGTTTTTCAGAGGTTCACCCACGCATATTTGGAAAACACGTCGGTGACACACCGTGTTCCCGTCGTTACATTCCTTGATGTCGGACACGTCAGCTAAATCACCTTGCCATTGTTCTTCGATGGAAGTCACGTTGGTGCGGTTGCACGAAAATTTACGTCTGTGTAACGTGTACATAGATTGTTCTCGTAACCATCGTATGACGTCCTTCTTCATCACCTTTAAAGACTTGGGTGCCAAACGTTTGACTTGCCGATAATCGTGTTCGACTCCGCCGCATCCTTCGCGGATGTGCGGGATCGTAATACACTTTCTGTAGTAGTTTGGATAGAGTTACTTCTTGTCGTTGCCGAACCATGTTCTGGGACTGCTAAATCTCAACCAACTTTTTTTGATCTGCGACTGAGTCTTGGGAGTCTTTACCGTGGTATCTAAGGGCGAAATACTGGAAGCGTCGAAGAATCCGACGAGTCCATCAATTTTCCCGCACGTGCCGCTTACGGCGAGGACGTCGACGTCTTCTTGGGCGTAGGTGCCGTCTTCATGTGTCTGACTAACTTCGGGTTGCGCACGTAATCACGAGGTGCATTGATCTCGCTCAATCCTCGGCTGAACATTTCTATGCTGTGCGGTCTAAATCCCTTACGATCTGACGTATGCACGGCATCTCAGGTCAAGTCGATGACGTTGCTGTTGGGAACGACTTAACCGTGATACTTGACTTGTCCCTTTTTGTCCCAGGATAGGATCTGTGGATGACGTTAAATGTGTTGAATCAACAACTTGGCCTTTGCACGTATAGGTTTAGAAGCGCCACCCATGATGTATTCGATCAACTCTTCATTTGCCGTCGGATCTTCCACGACATTGGCATAGTCTCCTCGTTTTTTAAGTAGCGAAGGTAAGTTGACCGGTTTGTTTTGTTTCGTCTGATCCAAATAAATGCGATATCGATGGTAGGCTTGCCCGAACATTGCGTTCTGTTCTTCCGTCGTCATGTTTCCTCTTCCCATTCCCAAGGTATCTAACTCTTGTCCCGTTCTTATGGCTGCCGTGACTTCGGGAGGGTAGGGTAAAGAATGAGATAAGGTCATGGGATCTTTATAACTACGTTGCATGTCTTCGTATACCACGTAAGATACCAATACCATCTTGTTAGCCATGATCAATGTCCAACCGCTAATCCTCCCAACACGTCCTCGATGTAGGATAACTTCTTTTCCTCCGTATCGTAATCGCTAGGGAATCTGCTGGCTTCTTCTTTGATGCGGAGAAAGGTATAGATATACTTTCGAAATAACGTGTTGCTGGATTGATCGAAATACCACAGGATCTATTCGATATCCCATGTCTAAGGCCAGGTTCAGTTCGGGCGTGGTCCAGGTACCCGTGAGTGCTCGCTCTTTGGTCGTCACGCACGTCTGGCATAAGGGAAAAAGTAACTTGTGATCTGTGCGGTATGGTAAGACGGGATAATACAATCCATGAGGTGGGAACATGCGACATTTCACCAGTCCTGTGTATTCCCTCATGTCCCGGAATTTCTCCGTGGAAGGATGCCCGATGGGAAAGGTACCTTATTTCAACACGTAGGAATATAAGGAACAGACGTCGATGTAGCGCATGTCACCTTTGTCGCAATATAGACGGGTGGCATTGGTGCGACCTCCGAACAGCGCATCTCGGGGTTCCAGTGGATCGGCTAACTGCTTATATGTTGAAAGAATGAAGTCGCCAAAGGTCGGGTCGTCCTTCCTCTTCTGATCGTACTGGTGTTCCCATATGCAGGTCACGTTGAATCCTATTTCGTTCAAGTACAAATATTTCGTTCAAGCGTCGGCAAAGGTGATGCCATGCCCTGTCGCACGGGGTGATTTTCCAGTTGCATGTTGGGATAGCAATCGGCGCAACCGTGCCAGAAACATCCGTGGAACTCGTAAATGGTCTCACATAAGGACCGATGCTGACTTCCCCTCCTTTGCGAGCGTGTCGTATGTTGTGATTGGTGTCATGAGCGATCCATTTCAACCATCGTAGGGCTTTGATGGAATACTTGCGTTCGGGTTGGTATCCTTCGGTAGGTATGATAACCAAACTATCTCTGGGCATGAAATTCGAGTTCTTTTCTCCTTTCTTCTTCTTAGGTTTGGGTTTGCGTTGCACGTAACAGAAAAGGCCCTGTTCCACCACGGCCTTACAGATGGGACAGAGGTGGTCTTTATCGCTGCATCGGTGTATTCTCATAGGGGATTTACTTATCCAACTTCCACAATCCTGACATCTTGTCATGAGATCACATAAGCTCTTTCCCACTTTGTAGGGTTTCAGATGGTTCCAATAACATTGCATGTTGGAAAAATGACATTTTCAGCTCTGGCACATGACTTTGGAATCGTCTCGGGGCACGGCGGTGAATTCAGACAGTAATTACACCTCACCGGACATTGTGTGCGATGATCTTCCTTGTGAGAATACCCCACGTCGCAAATGTCGCAGTAGTGTTGACGTTCGATCAAACTGGCCATGGACGTAATGGTATCGTAATCATCTTCCGAGCACAAAATGTTCAACATTTTGGGTCGCATGCTGTTTCTAACGTTTCCCTTGTACAGTAACTGCAGTCTGATCTTCCGGGCCTCTGATAATTGCTGGTGCATTTTCAGGCGGAAATGCGGGTCTAAGGCCTCCTGAAATTTGTCCCACTCGATGGGTTCACATCCATGTTCCGTCGACACGCCCGCTTCCTGACATAGTGATTTAGCTGTTCTTGATCACGGAAATTATCGGAATGTCTCATTCGATGCCATGCCTTTTTCCAACCTTGCATCTCTTGAGAGTCCGTAGGTTTTTGAGCATGTAGTCGGGCCACCACGATCGCTCTTGCTAAACACATGTTAGCTCCGTATGATGGACCTCTTGTCTTTCCTAAAAGCCGCTTTATCGGCTTGCAGATGTTTCGTCTGATTTCCGCCGGATCCGTAAGGCATCTTGATGTGGATGACGTCTATGCTGGTTTGCCCGTCCTCCAACTTAAAGCCCTCGTTACACTGTTGCACCTTCTGAATTTCGTATTCCTCGATAGATTCTGGCTCAGCGTGAAAGGCACCCAGATTTCAGATTTCAAAGAAGGATGGTGAATGAGCAGTCTCAGATAATCTTTTTCTTTGGCATGACACTTACTTCATCATACGAGGCAAAAAACTCGGTAAGTCGCTAACCCGCATCTTTCGACTCAGATCTTTGATTCCGCGTCATATCAGATGCCCTTCGTCTTAAACTTTCGAGGTGTTTTCTTTTCGTCTTGATGGTAAAGAAGTCTTTGGGATCCTTACCCTTGGTTCGGAGCTCTCGAAGTCTGTCTTTGGCTCCTTCTATTCCGCCCTGTGTTAGTATCTTTTGAAAAGCCTACGAAACTTTTGCGATCTCAGTAAATCTTTAGCTGTTGGCATGATGACTACGAAATCGTAAATGAACTCGAAGATCTGAAACTCTCTATTTATATGACGTGGATGGCCTTGATTTAGGACACAGAGGTTACCTCGACTTTGAAACGACCGCTCGCGCTGTGTGAATTATTACGTCACCGAATTTATGAATCGAACGAATTACGACAATTTATGAAACGACCTCGACAAGGTCGCCGCGTCATTTCAAGGATCTTTATTATTATTAAAAAAAATTTTATTCCGATTAAAAAAAATTTATTCCCATTAAAACATTTTATTCCCGTTAAAAAATTTTTATTCCGATTAAAAAAATTTTATTCCCATTAAAAAATTCTATTCGAATTGAAAAAAAATAATTCCGATTAAAATATTTTATTCCCATTAAAACCTTTAATCCAATTAAAAAAAATTATTCCCATTCAAAAATTTTATTCTCATTTAAAAAATTACATCACCGAATTTATTGAGTTGACCGAATTTACTCCGCCATTAGTGATGAAATTCGCGCTCGCTTTTAAGGGCACAATTATTCCACCCGATAAAAAAAATCTCATTTTAAAGTGTACACGTACATAGGGCATCACATCTAAAACACATCACATGATGATGTATAAATCAATGCGTATAAAGCATGACGTATGTCATTGAGTCAATGTCGAGCTGTGAATTATGGCGTCAGTCCCCAGAAAGGTGGAGTGGATGTCGGAGAACTCTTGGAATGTCTCAACACCGACAATTCCCAACAAAGCTTCAATATCGTATGTGACGCATGGGTGGACGTGATCTACGAGGTGCAACAGACCAAAAGATATTTCCAACTACAAGAATTTCAGATACAGAGAGGAAGAAAACACGTACGATTCGATACCTCAAAATCAACAAAGACTTCCTCAGTGGCATTTGACATATGACGACTCGCAACAAGACGACCGCCGCGAAGTGAAGTACATAGCCCTTCATCCCGATTGTCTGGGAGAACTCGATCATTCCAATCAAAACATGTTATAAATCTGTCTCAAGTGTACACGATATAACGAAGAGTTACACCAAGAGGAAGGACGAAAGGACGACCAAGGACGAAAGGACGACCAATGTGACTGGAGCGAATAGTATATATATATATATACATACCAGTGACGTGAGTTTAGTGTATAGTGCTGTTACATTTGTATATATGCAAAACATGTCGTTCTAATGAAAGTTTTTAATTTAAAAACTCTCTTACTGTTTTTCTTTATCTAGACGTGACTATGTGATGTCCGGGTAATGTTTATTTAAAATGTATCATGGGTAAAAAAAACCCTTAAAACATTAAACAGTTTTTAAGTGCACAATTATTCCACACGATTAAAAAAATCCGATTTTAAAGTGTACATGTACATAGGGCATCACATCTAAAACACATCACATTATGACGTATATATCAATACGTATAAAGCATGACGTATGTCATAGAGTCGATGTCGATGGAATACGCGCTCGCACTGTGAATTATAACGTCATTTGTCCCTGGAATATATAAACCCCTGTCCGGACTGCATTTCCTCGTTCGCTTACAGAAATTTAATTTCTTGAATAACCATGGCTACCTTCATGAAGATAGACATGCAACAGCAGATTATTTTGATTGTTAGAGATGGTGATCCTGTGGAAATGGAAGTAATTCCATATCCATATTTTTAGAAAAGTGGCTAAATAGCTAATGTATATAGAAAAGTTGCTGATGCAATAGCAAATGAAAAGTACAGTTGGGTGCAGTTCAAACCTTATATTTAAGTGCATTTGACAAGTTTTTCGTCCTGAAAACCAGTCATAAAGTTTAGTCAAGTGCACTTTATATCAAGATTACTTTGCACCAAGTTTACTTTTCACGTTTGTTTATTAGAATTATCCAGTTTCGTATAACACGATAGATATAATTGTCTTATTATGTACAATTGTATATTTTATATAAAAAATTGTTTTAATAGAAAAATATAGTAAATATACAAGCGTATAGAAAGTAAACTAAACTAGAAGTGCACTTGGAGTAAATTTGGAATCAAGTTTAGTACTAAACTTGGAATCAAGTTTACTACTAAACTTGATTCCAGGTTTACTCAGCTGTCGCCAAGTAAACTTGAAAAGCAGTCATAAAGTTAACTTGAAGTGCACTTTATGGAAGGTTAGGACTGCACCTAAATGTAACTAAATGACTGATGTAAAAAAAATTAAAAGAACGGCTGATGCATAAAAATCCATGACTGATGCAGTCCGACCATCGCGAAATGTACTCGGTGTGTCTTGTTTTTTTTTTCCTTAATTATTTTCTGATTCTATATTGATGCACATCACTCAATGGCAAATCAAGGTCCTACTATAGTACGTTTACTACACTATCGATAATGATGAAATACGCGCTCGCGCTGCTTAAATCAATGTCAATTCAAGGACGTACTCAAGGGCACTTAGATCAATGCCGACATAGCACGTTCTCAAGGGCACTTCAGTTAATGTCGATTCAAGGAGAGCCAATGTCAATTCAATGCCGACAGAGCACGTACTCAAGGGCACTTAGATCAATGTCGATTCAAGGACAGTCACTGTCGATTCAAGGAGAGTCAATGTCAATTCAAGGTCGACATTCACCTACTGTAGCACGTTTTTATTCTATACTGTTCTAGAACTCTATTTATGTACTTGGTACACTTAAGGCAATGTCAATTTAAGGTCAACTCAATGTCGATTCAAGGACAGTCAAGGTCCTACTATAGTGCATTTACTGACTTATCGAGGATCGGTATACTACCGGAGTGAAAACTGTACCACACATGCATAAATGCATGATGCAGCATATATTATATATGTGGGTTTACAACAGAGTTTATATATATATCGATGTGCATAAAGATATTATTTATATTCATGTATTGTGTAGCTCCATGGTGACTTCTGCCACATAACTGAGCCAGTAACTCCTCTTTTTTCTTTCAAATGTCTAGATGACCTTTTATATAATATTTCTTCACAATATAAATGTAAATGTCCCCGAAACTAAGTGTAATCATGGGGGGGGGGGGTCTTTGTTACAAATTACATATAATATATATCGAAGACTGAAAGTAGAAATGAATGATGCAGCATATATGTAGATGCATAGCACAGTACATAAAATATTTCCTCATATGACAAAATTATGAGCTGCTTAATACTTATATTTCACTAAACTTGACCAATAATCATAATGTTAAAATTGACTTTCGAATTACGAGTGGATGTTGCTGTGATATATGCAGACCCAGAAGTTAATTTCTAAAATAATTATGTACATATTTTAACATACTGTGCAGAAAAAAAAAAATAAATATATAAAATTATCGTAAGACTGGCACCCTGAGGCCTGGCAATCGATGCCATCAGCGTATTGCCATAATTGTATATTTATGCTGATAATTAACAGTAGACTGCTAATGTCACACATAATGATACATGGGCTCATATGACAAAATTATGAGCTGCTTAATACTTATATTTCACTGATCTTGACCAATGAAACAAGACTAGTTATATTCAGCATACTTTTGCTGTATTAACACATTCAAATATCACATATTCAACTTGATCTTCATTATGATGTGACTGAATTTCAGATTAATTAATGATAACCCTTCCTGAAGAGAAAACAATTAATTGAATTATTTAAAAGGGCATGTCCTCCTGTCATGACATTCTTTCATGCAAAGCCCACATTTAATTTTCCTGTGGGTGGCTTCAGTTAAATTTATTAAAGCTGGACTACTATAAAGCCAATGCAACCACAGCACATCACGAAGGCTATTTTGTGTGTTGCCCTTTTGTGCTAAATTTTTCCTTTTCCAGAAATGTCGGAATATCTTGTTCCCAGCTGTATTCCTCTCCCGAAAGGCCACCAACAGTGCCCGGACCATTTGGACGCTGAATAAGCTCTTGCACAAGCTCAATTACCTTATGTACATAATTAGGCTAAAGAACATAATCAAAATTTTCTATCAATTCTTAAAGCCGGCGTGGCCTAGTGGTATCGCGTCGGACTCCTGATCGGGAGGCCGGGGTTCGTGTCCCGCTCTGGTCATGCTGGTGTTCTGTCTTTCGGATGAGACAGTAAAAACCGAGGCCCCGTGTCATGGTATGCATGGCACGTTAAAGATCCCTCACTGCTTCGGGTGGGTCCGTTGCAAAGGTCAAAATGTGTACGCCCCGCATCAGGCAGACCATATACGTGAAATATTCGTGGTGTGACGTAAAACAAAAATCAATCAATCTATCTATCTATCAATTCTTTGCCCATTTCCATTCCAACAGTTTTGTAATTTTGTGTATCATCTGGAAAATCAACTAATGGTTGTTTAGCTCGGTAAATCTTTCTTAAAAATCTAAATTTACACAAAATGGATGACAAATTATCTTTCCTTTTAGAATCAGAAATCAATGCAAGTACATGTGATTCATTTCTTTCGTCAAAAAGAATACGTGCATAATTAGCAGCATTAGTATCATTAACTGAGGATTATACCTGTTGTACGTTTCATATGGTTGTCAAATGATACCTCAGCATTTTTGATAATACCTTTTATATCTTCAGTGATCTCCCAATGAGTAACCTGTGTAATTTCTTTAAAAATTACTATCCAAAAAATAATCCACAATTAATATCTGGGTGAGTTGCATCGATACCTTTGTCTATTGCATCAGCATACAAAAGAGGGGTAGACTTGACATCCGTTAGAAATAGTGTCACAAGTGACAGACACGCTTTGGATGTAAATTATCAATGTCATTTTGGACACAAATATTATAAATAGTAAAAATCTCATCACTATAAACTGAAACAGGATAATCTTTCTTACCAAATACCTGTTTTTCACTCTACAAAGATTTGACAATTTCTTAATATGGTCAAGATTAGAATTACTCTCCATAATGAAACTGATTGGTTACGTGCACGTGTGTTAGAGCTTCAACGTCGTGTCATTTACCGTAATGACGCAAGACGATTGTGAATCACATTAGCACTTTATCAGATGATGTGGAATAAAAGCTTAACATGGCAGTTCTACTTTATTTTTCATGCATCCAATCTAAAATTCCGTCTTAATCCATGCTATCACCCTTTATATCTGCATTAATTTTATTTTGAAAACTTTCTATCTGGTTACTTTCTATGACTTCGTGGGAACTTTTCCAAATATGGGGAAGACCATGTGAGTAGTGAGGTGGTCACCTCAGAACACTTTTTGAATTTCCCGCGCGATAAACTTTCGACCAATTAGAGGCCGGCATTGAAAAATCACGTGACTTCCGGTTATGACATCATTGGTGACCCAGGCCACTGGTCCCCATGACCTTTGGGGTCTATTTTTAGAGGCTACCGAAGGAAACTCCGGTTTGTTGACATTACATATAGATGAAGCGGAATATCAAATCAGTCAACCTCTAATTATTCATTACATGTGGGATGGGGTAGGGTACTGAGTGTAAAGATCATATTTTCAACCTAGACAGAGAATTCAGTCCAACACAAGTTAATTGGGGCTTCCTGCCCGATACATGTTTGGGTATTCCTGTGATGTCACGTTCTCTGGTCTATTTTTTGAGAAACTAATTAGTTCAGAGAGGATATAAAACATATAAAAGGACTGAATATTACATCAACTGTCATTAGTCAATGGGTAGTCATGCTGCCAACATCGTCTCCAGTGTACTCCACGAGTTTTTCTAGTCCAGATGCAATGAAAAGACATTTGCGAGTGGCCCATGGAAGCAGTCAAACATATCCTCAATCCACGCCAGTTTATCCTCAAACCACAGAAGTAATTTCACCACCACCACATAATCCACCACCACCACCACATTATCCACCACCACACCTACCACCACATAATCCACCACCACCACCACATATTCCACCACCACATTATCCACCACCACCATCAGATTATCCACCACAACCACCACCACCACATTTTCGACTACAATGTAAAGATGATGGATAAATCCGAACCACAAGTCCAAAAATCATGAATCCATAGGACATACAAAATCAGTGAAAATGAAAAACAAATGGAAAATAACAAAATATGTCTACTTGAAGAGCATATGTGAACCCCTGTGATGGAGTGAGATCAGGTGCCCGGGGAGAGTGAGCATCTCCTGCTTGCTAGCAACACCCGTCACATATACCCCGTAGAAAGAGTCAAATCGTGTGAATTCCATATGTATTTATATATGGAGAAGTCGAAGTAGGTAACCTTCTAGTATAGAAGGTGTCAAATCTGTGTAAAGTGGTCGGAATGGGTCTCAGTCCAGAATATCATTTAAAAGTCTAGATAACGGGATATCATATGGAGTAATAAGAGTCTCGTAACGACCGTAGAACTTCCTCAGTGACGATGCTAGTCTAGCACATATATAACCCTGGTTGAGCAGCTTAACTGAAAGTCGCCTAGCCCTCAGAACAAAGTTATTGTAATTTGAACATGCTCTGGAATAACGTATTAACTGAGATATGAATACGCCGTATGCGGGCGATGATGGAATGATGCTACTTATGAAAGGAAAGTTTGTGATAGCGAAATTGAAATCGTCACGTTTGTCATAGAGTGAGGTGTTCAATTGACCATTAATGTCGAAAGACAACATAATATCTAAATACGAAGTAGAATTACTAGTTTCTGTGGTTTCTTTGACCTCCAGTTCACTTGGATAGATGATGCTAAGGTAATCCGCGAATGAAGGATTATTAATTGAAAGCAAGTCATCTATATATCTGTAAGTAAAATTGAAGCCAAGAGCCAATTGTTTTTTTCCTTGCGAAAGCAAAGACTGAATGAACTCAGCTTCGTATAAATAAAGGAATATGTCAGCCAGAAGCGGAGCACAGTTAGTGCCCATTGGAATGCCGACAATTTGTTGAAAAACCTTACCTCCAAACACCACAAAAATGTTATCGATAAGAAAGTTCAACATCTGGATGACAGCTGTTTCAGTGTATTTATTTTTGGAATCAGAATTTTCCCTAACAAAGTAAGTTTTATCGTGGCCTATTACTATATATTTGAATTCAGACAAAACACCATCGTGTGTTGACTGTGGAATCGTGTTTACTACTGATAATGATCTCCAGAAACATGCAAAACACAGTTGTCCGATGGATGACGATGAAGAGAGCGATCAAGAGAGCCTGGACATCGACGATAATGATGATGATGATGATGATAATGACGGTTTTAATTTCATAATCAATGAGATCTGAGATGAATATAGTTCCGAATATGAGAAGAAAATTAATCAGTTAATGGCCGAGGACACAAATTAAAATTATCCCAACAAGATACGAAGGAGGAACCCAGTGAACTTATGCTATCGAAAGACAGATCGTTGTTTATGAAAAAAAAAAACCAGAATACCGAACCTTTTTTATGAATATGTGTCACTTGGATGCTAGTAAACTCCATCATAAAATCAAACAAGAGATTGACGACTTTATTGAAGATTAATCCATGGACATAGAAAAGGCTTGCACCCTTGTAATCAAGAAGTATAAAATGGATTTTGATTCTCTATTCGAAGACAATGAACGAAGTGGTGATGAAATCGAAAGTGACACTGAATGATATCCATGCAATGCTTCGTATTGTATTCATATATGTATTTCATAAACATATTATTTGTATACACAAGTGAAGGTGTAAGCAATAAATAGTGAAATCTACTATTTCTTTTGTTGTCATTTCTTTTAAATCGACCAAAGTGTCCAATTGAAAATTATTCACCGGTAACGCCAGCGCTATTATGTTGGCTTATAAAGATGAATGACATTAACAGTGAAGTAAGGGGACAGCTACGATTCACTGGTCACGAGACAAAAAAAATGTAATGAAAAAATGGGGAGGGGGTATATGAATCGATATTCCGCTTGACCTATATATAATGTCAACAAACCAGAGTTTCATACGGTAGCCTCTACAAATAGACCCGGTGTTGTATCATAGACTAACCCCCCATAGACTTTCCCCCAGATAAACCGACCCAGTATAGATCTTCCCCCTCTAAAGGGGATATTCTATCCGTACGGTTTTTCTACCTTCTGATTATCAGCATAGACTCCCCCCCCCCTAGGCGGATAAACCGACCTGGGTTCATCTTTCCCAAAACTGATTCCGGATTCTCGTCAAATCGGAAAACTCAAACCGTAATTTAGTCTTAATTTTACGTCGATTGAAATTGAAATACTTATCAGCCGGCCATGGAGGAATATAAACAAGCATGCATACAAAACAAAGTCCCCTTTTCATCATTTTTAAAGACATAATTCTATATCAAATACTAGTACACAGCAAAAAGTTAAAATAAGATATATGATTATTGAGTAGAATCATTGGGGTAATGTCATTATCATTGCGTCAAGATGTCATTTCATATTTTAAATCTCATTTGTATCAGAATAGAAAAGATTTTGTATTGAGAAAAAAAGTTTCAATTCCTAAAATGGTTTTCCTTGGTTGCTTTCATGGTTTTGGGGTTCAAAATCTTATGGCACAAGGACGCAAAACAAAAATACAAACCAAAAAAAAAAAAAACAAGAGGCCCAAGTGGGCCTATATCGCTCACCTGAGTACCTAGATGATCAGTCATGCATGAAGAAAGAATTCATTTATTTTTGCATTAATGTGACTAAGTCAAAACAGATGTTGAAAATATGTCAAATTTTATTTCAGGCTAGAAGAAAAACAACACTTTTTTGCACATCCATTCAGGTGATTTTGATATTAAGCATTTCCTTTGTCTCTGCAAGAAGTCATTCAGAGCAACAAGTTAGTCATTTTCTTTAGGTGGGGCCTTTTGTTGATTGATTTCAAGTCTGGGTCATGAACAACAATTGTTTCAAACATTTTTCAGATCTAACTTAAAATTGCCTAATTTCATATGTTGAGTGTTGAGAAACATCTAAAAACTTATTTAGATGTGTAAAGAAATGAAAAAAAATTTTTTGACCACAGCTGGATTTGAACCGCTACTCTCCATATTTCATTTACCAAGTGGTATATGTACCATTGTGAGAACTGCTTTTTAGACATGGTGGCATTATCTGTTAACTAATTTGGATGAAATTTACCAAATTGATAGAGGACCTTTAGTACTTCATGTATTCCATGTTTCATTAAAATCTTTCATGTGGTATAACAGCAGAAGTGAAAAATGTGATTGAATTGTTCCTATACACCCTCATTTGGAAGTCTTAAAAAATTCATAGAAAATCCAAAAATTGAGATATTGACAAAATTCTTTCAAAGTAACAATCCTTACCATAATTATGATCACAATAGTCCATAATAAATCATCATTATCAATTAACTAGGAAATATGACACTTTTTTTCTGCATTGAATCACCAAGTCCAAAGAAATGTTGAAAAAAATTCTAAAATTTGATTTTGGAAGGGAACCAAAATAACAATACGTCTTCACTCATCCCTCTGGATCATTTCTATGCATTCTGTTTGTCTCTGTATACAGCCTGTATGAAAAAGAATATTGTTAAAGGAGGGAACTCTTTTGTGACCTACTTTTGACTATGGTGGCACCACCTGTAAAGAAGTCTGGACGAAAACAACAGAATTTGAAGAGGATCATAAGTGACTTATTTCTACCAAGATTTATTAAAATCCTTCAAACAGTTTTGTAGAAAAAGTTGAAAATGTGAAAAATGACCCCCCCCCCTTTTTTTTTTGGGGAAGTCTTAAACGTAAAATTCCTAATTTCATATGTTGAGTGTTGAGAAACATCTAAAAACTTATTTAGATGTGTAAAAAAAAAAAAAAAAAATTTTGACCACAGCTGGATTTGAACCACTACTCTCCATATTTCAATTACCAAGTGGTATATGTACCATTGTGAGACCTACTTTTTAGACATGGTGGCATTATCCGTTAACCAATTTGGATGAAATTTACCAAATTGATAGAGGACTTTTAGTACTTCATGTATTCCATGTTTCATTAAAATCTTTCATGTGGTTTTGTAGAAAAAGTTGAAAATGTGAAAAATGGCCAAACTCCCCCCCCCTCCCTTTTTTGGAAGTCTTAAAAATTTCATAAAAAAATCCAAAAATTGACAAAATTCTTTCAAAGTAACATTCCTTACCACACTATGATCAAAATAGTCATTAAGAAATCATCAATATCAATTAACTGAAAAACATGACACTTTTCTTCATTGAAATGACTAAATCCAGAAACACGTCAAAAAAGCGTAAATTTCTATTTGACGGATCTTAACCCCGAACACAATATTTAATAACCCATCTTTATAAATTGTTGAAATGCAATTAGTTTTCCCATTTATGTACTGGTTCTGGAGAAGAAGATGTTTGAAGAGGGGTACCCTTTTGGGCACTTTTGGTCCCGCCCTTGATCCACCCCTGAGGGAATCTGGATCCCGAACACAATTTTAGTAGGGGACCTTGAGTACATCATTTACACAAAGTTTGATTTAAATTTGCAATGTAGTTCCAGAGAAGAAGTCGAAAATGTGAAAAAGTTAACGACGGACGACGACGACGACGCCGGACGGCGCACTATGACTATAGCTCACTTGAGCCTTTGGCTCAGGTGAGCTAAAAAAACAACACACAAATAACAAAAAACAAACAAAATAAACACCTCAAATAAAGGACCATTTTAGTTCGCCTTTCAACACAGATCTATCCGAATGATTTACAAATATGTCTACGACATCTGAACGACATAAAACAACATTAAAATAAACAAGATGTGTTTGTGAAGCACGAATTGCTCCGTTTATCAAAAACAAACATTATTCTAAAGTTGGTCAAACTAAAAGGTCAGGTCAAAAGTCATGGAACCAACTACAAGCGCATGCCTTTAGGAATATGAAATATGAAAGTTCTTTCATTTTGTACTAAAAAGTTATGGCCAAGGTTAAAGTTTTGCAGAATTAGGTCAAACGCGAAGGTCAAGGTCACTAGTACCAGTAAAAGGTAAGTTTTTATAAAGTATGTCAGACCTGCCAGAGTCACAAGGTAACATGAGTGCTAAAGTTTTTGCTACAAGGAATACACATGATGAACATATGGTGCACAAAATTAAAGGGTATATATGTTCTATATTTATTACAAATCAAAAGTTATGAACAAGTTGAAAGATTTTCAATAGAAGACGATGTTCAAATATACCAAGTGGAAAGATCTTATCACAAGGATTCCTCGTGTTAAAGATGGAAGCTCTATGTCATGCCATTTAAATGTTATGGGTAAGGTCTAAGTTTGCAGACAAACAGACAGACAAACTAACGGACAGGACAAAAATTACATATCCAAAATCTTCGATTACAGGTGCATATTACCGACGGCTACATGTATGTGAGAGAGGCTTGTATGTAAATATATATGTAGGTAAGCAGCATCGTTTAATCCTTATACAAATACTGAAAGGAGCTTCCCAAGATAAAAACATCTTCTCGTCATTGATACTTCTCGTAAAACTTACAGGAATCTTTTGGTTTCTTTTCCGAAAATTTTTGCCTACGTCCACTCTCTAGATCCAATAAATGTTAAACGAATTTTGAATGTCACTTCATATAATTTCCACAAAGGAAATTGAAAATGTAATTTTTGGCTCTTCTAAAATGTAGATCTAATTTTATCGAAATTATGTTTTTATATCTGCATTTGCTCGACATGTAGGTGATAATGTCCTAATGGGGAATCAATTCATAATCTGATTCTCATTTAGGACCAGAGTAAAGAGATATCTTTAATTTGCAAAATAAATCACATACCCTCATGCGGGGAAATCAGATTTTTCAAAATTTTAATTTCAAACTGGCAATGTGCCGATATCCTATGAGATTTTGTCAGATAAACATGGTAATGCATTATGCATATTTAGTTAGTTTACTTGTTCTAATATTCGAACCAAACCGGATTTTATCTTTAAAGGGGGAAAAAGCGTACTGATCTCAGAGGGGATAAACTATATTAGGTCGTTTTATCCGTGGGGGATAATCTATGCTGGGTCGGTTTTTCTGTGGGGGAAGGTTTATACTGGGTCGTTTTTCCGGGGGGAAATTCTACAGTGGGTCGGTTTATCCGGGGCGGGGGAGTCTATGCGAGGGGATATTCTATGCTACAACACCGGGAAGTCCCTTTTATGGTCACGGGAAGGACCACGGCAGAGGTCAAGGATCAGTTTCCATATACCATATTGGCGCTTCTATGTCAAAACAGGCCTTGATCGCGTCTTACAAGCGTTTATTTCTCCAAATAAAGTACTATATCAAGTGGCCTTCCCTTTCCTCCGATAAAAATTCAACGAAGTGTGATTCATAATCGGCTAGCGTCATTACGGCGAGTGAAGACCTAATACACAATAAACGACAGAATAATAACAAGAGTGTTAGGGCGATATATATTGAAGCTAAGCAAACATATGCTTAAACCTATTTCTGTGCAATGAAACGTCAATAACAAGGATAGCAAAGCCCTTTTGCAAGAGCTTTTGCTACTGAATTGAGATTGGCGGTACAGGGGTAAAATCTGCACGATCTTTAGAAGGCTGCCGAGCAAATGCTCGACGCCTTAAAAATTTCTAGATTGGCATCCCCATCCGCCCCGATTTTCAACCCCTGTTCTGATTTTGTTTTCATGAAATTCATGATTTGTAAAAATTGCGCCAAACTAAATTCCGGAAATTCCGCTTCTTGTCGGACATCGGTTCCGTAACTCAAACAAAAGCTTAAAATTTGAGTACTGTCCTTATTCAGTACATGCCTATCTAATTTAGTTGTATTCAGTGTCCAAATCCTCTTAAAAACCAAGATTAAAGGATAAAATTCGATCAGCCCCAGTTTTTTTTCAGAAAAGATGGATGAATAGGATTTTTCTATAATGGTCTAATAGTGACCATGGCATTCCACTCATTTCACCTTGCAGGAATATTTCTTGTTACTTCAGGTCATTCATATTATCATTATGTTGGATCTGTACACGAGTTATGTAAAAGACATCACCACTAACGGCACCATCGCCGTTCGTTTATCCATTCATCACGGGGTAGGAGAATTCTAATTCTATTTCTATAGAAGTTCTGTGTTGCAAACGAGGTTACATAACTATTAATGTAAAGCATGTCTTATTTTTGTAACGTAAGTCCTTGCATCGCCACTTGATTTTCCTCTCCCAGTTTAAACTTTTTTTCTTTTATCATAACCGTCTGATTAAAACCGAACGGGAAAAAACCAAACTTTCATTAACCTGTCTATAGACTCTTAACAATCAAAATAGTCTCGTACCCGATATCGCAACATTCCAACATTAACCCTTAAATCAGATTTTGCTCTCGTACCCGATAACGCAACTTTCCATCATCCACCATTATATCAAACAATGATCTCGTACTCGATAACTCAACATTCCAGCATCCATACCTTTATATCAGATAATGATCTCATTCACAATACGGCAACTTCCAGTACCCAGACTTTTAGATCAGATAATGATCTCGTTCCGATACCGCAACTTTCAGTCATACACCCTTATATCAGATAAAGATCTCGTTCCCGATGCCTCAACTTCAAGCATCCACCCCTTTATCAGACAATGATCTCGTACCCGATACTGCAACTTTCCAGCATCCAACCCTAGATTAAATAAACATCTCGTATCCGATACCGCGTCTTTCCATCATCCACCCCTAGATCAGATAAAGATCTCGTACCCGATACCCCAACTTTCTAGCATCCACCCTTGTATCAGATAATGATCTCGTACCCGATACAGCAACTTTCCATCATCCACCCCTAGATCAGATAAAGATCTCGTACCCGATACCCCAACATTTCAGCATTCACTCATATATCAGATAATGATCTCGATACCGATACCGCAACTTTCCAACATCCAACACTATATTAGATAAAGATCTCGTACCCGATACCGCATCTTTCCATCATCCAGCCCTAGATCAGATAAAGATCTCGTACCCGATACCCCAGCATTCCAGCATTCACTCTTATATCAGATAACGATCTCGTAATAGAAACCGCAACTTTCCAGTATCCATACCCTTATATCAGGTAATAATCTCGTACCCGATACCTCAACTTTCCATCATCCAGCCCTAGATCAGATAAAGATCTCGTACCCGATACCGCAATTTTCCAATATCCACACCTTTATATCAGATAATGATCTCGTACTCGATAACGCAACATTCCATCATCCACAACTAGATCAGATAAAGATCTCGTACCCGATACCGCAATTTTCCATCATCCACCCCTAGATCAGGTAAAGATCTCGTGCCTGATACCTCAACATTCCAGCATTCATTCTTAGATCAGATAATGATCTCGTAACCGATACCGCAACTTTCCATCATCCACACCCTTATATCAGATAATGATCTCGTACCCGATACCATAACTTTCCATCATCCACCATTATATCAGATAATGATCTCGTACTCGATAACGCAACATTCCAGCATCTACCCCTCGATCAGATAAAAATCTCGTACCCGATATCACAACTTTCCATCATCCACTATTATTTCAAATAATTCCGTACTCGATAACGCAACATTTCAGGATCCATACCTTTAGATCAGATAATGATCTGTTTCACAATAGGGCAACTTCCAGCACCCACTCCTTTAAATCAGATAATGATCTCGTACTCGATACATCAACTTTTCAGAATTCACCATTATATCGGATAATGATCTCAAACTCGATACAGCATCTTTCCATCATCCACCCCTATATCAGATAAAGATCTAGTACCCGATACCGCAACTTTCCATCATCCACCCCTAGATCAGATAAAGATCTCGTACCCGATACCGCAACTTTCCATCATCCACCCCTAGATCAGATAAAGATCTCGTACCCGATACTCAAACTTTCAAGCATCCACCCTTATATCAGATAATGATATCGTACCCGATTCCGAAGCCGGTGTGGCCTTGTGGTATCGTGTCGGACTCCTGATCGGGAGGCCGGGGTTCGAGTCCCGCTCTGGTCATGACAGTGTCATGTCTTTCGGATGAGACAGTAATAACCGAGGCCCCGTGTCGTGGGTACATGGTACTTTAAAGATCCCTCACTGCTTCTAACATTCACCCTTATGTCAAATAATGATCTCGTACCCGATACCGCAACTTTCCAGCATCCAACCTTATATCAGAGAATGATATCGTATCCGATACCGCAACTTTCCAGCATCCACACCATTAGATCAGATAGTGATCTCGTGTTCGATACCGAAACTTCCAGCATCCAACCCTAGATTAGATAAAGATCTCGTTCTTGATACTGCAACTTTCTATCATCTACCCCTAGATCAGATAAAGACCTCGTGCTCGATACCCAACTTTCTAGCATCCATCTGTAAGATAACCATCTTACGCACCCCTTATACTAACTGCCACACAACTAAACTTGGATCCGCTAAATGGCCTACGGGCAGGTGTGCATTAATACATGAATTGATATAATGATTGACGCAATGACGATTGATACAATGACTGTAATGTGTTTTGTGCATGGATAAACAATACAATAGTCATTACCAAAAGTTAGTACCGGTCATAAAAACAAGGCTCATTTCGTATATAAGCCTAGACCGCTACTACCTGGTGACTGGTCAGATTCACCATATTTGATAGACTTACCATATACACGAAATTGCTAGCACGTAAGATTATTTGACAACTAAGAACGGCGAATCTCCCCCTAAATTTTGGATCTATCTATCTATTCATTTATTTGATGCATTCTAAAAGTAACTGATTTCTACTTTACATTTGTCTAATTGGTACATTTGATTGTTTCTGAAATTGAATCATTTATTGTTTAAGTCAATCATTCTTATCTAATATATTGTAACAATACTGGTTTTGGTTATTAAAATTATCGAGCTTTAATTATTCGTTATTATTTTGTTGACTTATTAATGTTCTCTTTCCACTAACTTTTACGATCTCCTGCAGCTGAGAAGTCTAAAGAACCTTTACAACACTATTTAACACATCCTTATATCAGATAAAGATCTCGTACCCGATACAGCAACTCTCCATCATCCACCCCTAGATCAGATACAGATTTCTTAACCGATACCCAAACATTCCAGCATTCACTTTTATATCAGATAATGATCTCGTAACCGATACCGCAACTTTCCAACATCAACACCCTTATATCAGATAATGATCTCCTAACCGTCAACGGAACTTTCCTACATCCACCATTATATCAGATAATGATCTCGTACCCGCTACCGCAACTTTCCAGAATCCACCCTAAAGACCCCAAGTGGATCTAGGGCGTAGCCCCGAAAGCTCACGAGTTTCGATAACAAAATTCGATATAAAAGCAATTGTAGCAGGAAGGTTGAAAAATCATTGGCCAGACCAGGACTCGAACCCAGGACCTTCCGCTAACAAGACGGATGCTCTACCAACCGAGCTATCTGGGCCGATGTCCCAGTCTGCCACACACCTCCCCTGCCAATTTGAGGTTTCCCCGAAACCTCACACCAAGTCCTCCTCTCACAGTGGCATACAACCTCTGCCAACTGATGAGAGTTGGTGGAACCTCCAAACTGTAGCAGGAAGGTTGAAAAATCATTGGCCAGATCAGGACTCGAACCCAGGAGCTTCTGCTAACAAGACGGATGTTCTACCAACCGAGCTATCTGGGTCAATGTCCCAGTCTGCCACAGAATCATATTTTCAGTCCACACGAGTGTTTTGTATTCAGCATAGAACCATTCAATAGTAATGATATACCACAACTAAACATATACTATAATTGACAATATAAACAATATAAAAAGAATGTAATTATACAGGTTCGTAAGAAAGGGAGGGGGCTGCCCCCACCCACTTGTTTGGCGCTTGGAGAAGGGCACACAATGACACCATAGTGTGAACCTGTAAACCTTATAGATTAATTATGAAAAAGGAACACATAAATAGATTAATTAGATTAAACTTTGGAAATTCGAGGGGTTGGGGATGCGGGTGTGGTGGGATTAAATCCACCAGTTGTAGTTTCTGTATAACAGTGGCGGATTTAGAAAGGGGGGGGGGTATATAGACTATGTATGTGCACTCATTAATTTTGTCATTTCGAATTAATTATATATGTTACGCTCAACTACACTTCATACTACTGCCATTATCGTTATATTTGTATATGTACACCTGCATGCTTAAGTATGTATATGTATGTATGTATAGTTATGTGTGTGTGTGTGTGTGAATAACATATGCTTACGTATGTATTGTTACATGTAGTCTATGCTTTCATTTTTATATGATTAGCTGTTTGACTCACTGTATTACATTATTACTACTTGTATATATTGTCCATATTTTAATTGTTTATATGTTAATTCTTATGTGTCATTTGTACAGAGAAATACTTGAACTAAATGCTGAAAGAGAAGTGGCATTTTTTATGTCACTATGAAGTTTATTCCAATCGTTTATGGCAGTAGGTAAAAATGAATTTCTATACAGTGTAGATCTACAAGCCGGTATTTCCAAATGGTCAGGGTTTCTTAAATTTCTATTATGGATTTCAAATGAAGTTGGAGGGACAAGGGTATAAAGATACTGAGGAGTTTTGTGCTGGATCATTTTGTAAAAAGTAGTTAATCTATGTTTATATCTACGACGTTCAAGAGTTTCCCACTTATTTTCAGACAACACTCTCTGGCCACTGCATGACTTGGTAGCACCACAGACTATTCTACCCGCTTCAATTTGTATTGATTCAATTTCCTGTTTTTCATAATTGGTGCAATTATCCCATAAGATATCAGCATATTCAAGCAAGGGCCTAATAAAGGATATATACATAGTCTGAAGAGATTTTCTATCTAGTTTGTATTTCAAATTTCTAAGAATATACACACGTTTCCAAGCCTTTGAACTTATTTCCAAAATATGGGGGTGCCAAGTGCAATTATTATTGAAAGTTATTCCTAAATGTTTGTGTTCTTTGACACTTTTAATACAGTGTTGTCCATAAATATAGGAGGATGTACGCGTTGGATTGTTTTTCTGGATATAATCATCTCTTCAGTCTTTGTAGGATTGAAAGTGACAAGCCATTGTGTGGCCCAAGAGTGTATACGATCGAGATCAGAATTTAAGATACCTGCTGCATGAATAGGGTCCTCAATTATCACAAAAAGTGTAGTATCGTCAGCGAAGAGTCTAATAAAAGACCCTATTTCAGTAAACTATATCATTGATGTAGATAAGGAATAGTATGGGACCAAGGATTGACCCCTGGGGTTACACCGGCCTGTATATCTGTGATAGGGAATAAGAACCTTCAACTGCAACTCTCTGAATGCGATTTTCAAGATAATTACTAAACCATGCCAAGACTGGTCCAGATAATCCTATTTGTTTTAATTTGAATACAAGACCTTTATGCCATACTCTATCGAAAGCCTTGCTAATGTCACAGAACGTTACCCTAATTTCCTTCCCATCGTCAATTGCTTTGCAAAATGTATTATAAATATCTAACAACTGATAGACTGTTGAATCATTTTGGGTAAAACCAGATTGGAGTTTTGAAATAAATTGATTATCATGTAGATAATTATGGAGGTGTTTAAAAATACATCTTTCAAAGACTTTACCAATACAAGATAATAGTGAGATAGGCCTATAATTGGAATAATCAGATTTGTCCCCCTTTTTGTGTACTGGTATGACATTAGCAAGCTTCCAATCAGAAGGGTAATACGATTTGGTCAGAGACAAATTAAACAGTTTTGATAAATAATTACATAAGGATGGTGCTCTTCTTTTAAAGTTTTGGGACTGATTAAGTCTGGGCCAGAAGCTTTACTAGTGTCAAGTAGTTGTAATGCATCCTTGACATCTTGTACTGATATAGTTATACTGTTTAGATTTGCGGTAGGTGGGGACATTGGAGGTAAGGTAGTATTACTATCATCAAGTACAGTCTGATCAGAAAAATATTTATTTAAGAGAGAAGCTTTTTCATCGGAGTCTGTGCTACTTTATTGCCATTAATTAGTGGGGGAATATCAGTAGATTTGCTTTCTTTTAAGAATTGTTTAGCTATTTTCCACCAATTCTTTGAAGTTGTTTCTCCTTTTTCTAATTTTTCTGCTAGTTTTTCAAAATGAGTTGTTTTCGCTTTTCTAATTTTTTGAGTTACTTGGTTTCTTAAGTGTCTAAAGTTTTACCAATGTTGTGGTTGGTTTGTTTTTTTTGCTTGATTATGAGCTTTATTTCGTTGTCTTTGTAATTTTCTAATTTCATTATGCATCCATGGAGCATCTGCGGGGCGTATTATGACATATTTATTTGGTATAGTTTGAGCAGCAGCATCATTTATAGTGTCAACGAGATGTTTTGCATGACCAATCTATTGAATTTTCTGGAAAGTGTGAAAGTTTAGTATTTAAGATGTTTCTAAAATTGTCGTAATCACCATCTTCGTATTTCCATATCTTCCTTTTATATGACCTTTGATAAATTTTATTAAAACTTGTTTTTATGTAAATTGGGCTATGGTCACTGCAGAATGGTGTAAGTACCCCTTTTCAATACATCTAATAGAACTTGTACAAAAAATTAAGTCAATCAGGGTAGCAGTAGAATTTGCAAACTCTGGTGGGGGTGTCGATTATCTGGCTCAAATTAAAGTTGTTTCATTATACTTTGGACATTCTTTGATTTTTCTTGGGTCCAATAAGTTTTGATTGAAATCCCCCAGTATGATCAAATTCTCACATTTATGTAATGCCTGTTCAATGGATAACTCAACAAGGTCCCAATTGTTAAATCTTGGATGCAAATAAAAATTTCCAATCAATAGCGTTTTATTATTTAGAGTTGTAAGTGTCCAAAGTGCTTCTAAGTTGGGAATTGTTAGTTCGTCAAGATTTTTAAAGGGAATGTTACTTTTTATATAGGTAGCAACACCCCCTCCCTGTCTATTTCTATCTAGACGAATTGGAGTATGGAATCCTTTAAATTACTACTAAACAGTGATACAGAGAAAGTAAATAAAAGATTTTTCTTTGGAGATAGAATTTCCCAAATACTTCATACTCGATTAAGGCTTGGCTGCAGCTCTCTGAATGCTGATCTTTTCAATAACCATGTCTCAGAAACAAATAGATGTAACTGTGGGGAAATTGAGACATCAAGTCATTACTTACTACACTGTCCAATATATTCAGAAATTAGACAAAACACTATCAAAAACATAATAAAACCCTATAATATTAACATTCTTATGAATGGCTGTGATTCATATACATTAGAAGAAAACATCCAAATCTTCAAAAAAGTCCACCTATTCATACAAAAAAGTAAAAGATTTTAAATTGATTTATTAATGACCTCAGTGTCAAACTTCAAACTTTATACTATTGATTATGTCATTATGGTAATTTTATGAATATCATAATATTCCTTATTGTGTGTGCTTACCGTGTAAATTGAAGCCAATTAACATGTAAAATATGCATAAAGTACACAACCTTATACACAAGTTAATTTAAATATATACATTCTGAGAAACATGTATTAGTGAAATTGTATAGCGAGTTTGTAATAGTACTTCTCGAAATTCTGTACACTACACGTTTTCCAGTTGTATTTTTATACTTATAATAACTACTTGTATGTATGAGTTGCTTAAGTACAATATCAAGATCATAACATTCACACTGATATAGTATAATGAGTATGTACATGTAAAATATGGGTACGAAATGAGTATGTACATGTAAAATATGGTACTATTCAAAATCTTGCACTGAGACAGTGACAATGTACCTCTTCATATGTATCTTTATACTTAATAGCAATTACCAATATATATGATTTGCTAGAACAAAATCAAGACAATAACTCTCATATTGTTATAGAACTGGATAGAATAACTTATTAGTATCCAGTAACTACATCCTTTGGCTTCATACTCTGTTTTCTTTAATGGGGGGGGGGGTTCGTTCTGTATTTATTATATTATTATTTTTTTCCCTTTGTTTGTTTGGTTTTCTTTTTTTTCCGTCTCTATTTTTTTCTTATTCATTCTCAATTATTGTTCTTTTTTCTTCTGTATGTTTGGCTTTTTCTCTAGAATAGTTTTTGTTTTGGATTTTGGCTTAAACATGTATCTAATGCTTATGTAATGTTGGCATGCACATAATCTGTTGTAAATATTCTTAGGAGACGGCTTTACATAAGTTTAACGACTTGTTGCCGAATCCTACCACTGACATGCTGTAAATACATGCTTAATGAATACTCACAATAAATAATGTTTAAACCAACTAATTGCTGAACAGAAATCTACTAAAGTTGCATACTTGGAGCTTCGCAGACGAAGGGCAATGATTGGTCGCAATCATTGACAATATAATGTGAACTGTTGGTATCAAATGCGACACAGCCGACCGAGGATTTCTCATTGACGTCCCGCCACGGTTGGAAAGCGCTTTGTGGCTCTAGGTGGTCACAGTCCTCCCATTGGTGCTGGATGGTACCCAGCATGGATTCTCCACGGAGACCAATCCACAATTGTGAGCTGTAACAGAACAAAATAACAAAATAAAGCACGGAGTATGCTTACGGATTAATTTACAAATTGTGAATTTTGTTACGTACAGATGATAGAGGGGTATTTGTCGTATCTAATGTACACAAACAGCGTGTCAATATCAGGATAAAAATGCCATACACATGCAATCCTATACAGCGGCTCTCTATTTAAGTGTAACATATCACATATTCATATTTGGAATTTACCAGAGGGATAGGGGATGTGGTGGTAAAGCAGTTTTATCGTGTGTCACAGCTGTTAATTTGTGGGGTTTTTTTTTTAAGGTACCCAATTTATGTGGTGGATTTTTGTTATCTATTTATCATTGGTGGTGTTTTGTGTAAGTGCATTTTGTGTAATGTGGTTTGTTGCTGGTTGTTTACATTTGTTTTTCGTGTACTCCAGTTGCTGGTGGTTTTTTAGTGTTTATCCCGGTTAAATGGAGGTGGACTGGTGGATTTTAAGTATTGTCTTATGTCCGCTTACATAGGTGGGCACTGATACAGATGTATCGAAAAATACACTCATGACTGCACTGATCAAATGTATGGAAAGATACACTCACGACTGCACTGATACAATTGTATCGAAAGATACACTCTTGACTGCACTGATACCAGTGAATCGAAAGATACCCTAGGTGTATTGTTGATGGTTTGTCAGTGGTGTTCTGTGTGTACCTAGGTGTATTATTAGTGTTTTGTCAGCTATGCTCTGTGTGTACCCTAGTGTATTGTTGACGGTTTGTCAGCGATGTCCTGTGTGTATCCTAGTGTATTGTTGATGGTTTGTCAGTGCTGTTCTGTGTGTACCTATGTGTGTTGTTGACGGTTTCTCAGCGATGTTCTGTGTGTACCCAATTGTATTGTTGACGATTTGTCAATGGTGTTCTGTGTGTACCCTAGTGTATTATTGACGGTTTGTCAATGGTGTTCCGTGTGTACCCTAGTGTATTGTTGACGGTTTGTCAGCGATGTTCTGTGTGTACCCTAGTGTATTGTTGACGGTTTGTCAGCGATGTTCTGTGTGTACCCAAGTGTATTGTTGACGATTTGTCAGTGGTGTTCTGTGTGTACCCTCGTGTATTGTTGACGGTTTGTCAGCGATGTTCTGTGTGTACCCTAGTGTATTGTTGACGGTTTGTCAGCGATGTTCTGTGTGTACCCTAGTGTATTGTTGACAGTCTGTCAATGGTGTTCTGTGTGTACTCTAGTGTATTGTTGATGGTTTGTCAGTGATGTTCTGTGTGTACCCTAGTGTATTGTTGACTGCTTGTCAATGGTGTTCTGTGTGTACCCTAGTGTATTGTTGACGGTTTGTCAGCGATGTTCTGTGTGTACCCTAGTGTATTGTTGACGGTTTGTCAGCGATGTTCTGTGTGTACCCTAGTGTATTGTTGATGGTTTGTCAGTGGTGTTCTGTGTGTACCCTAGTGTATTGTTGATGGTTTGTCAGTGGTGTTCTGTGTGTACCCTAGTGTATTGTTGACGGTTTGTCAGCGATGTTCTGTGTGTACCCTAGTGTATTGTTGACGGTTTGTCAGCGATGTTCTGTGTGTACCCTAGTGTATTGTTGACGGTTTGTCAGCGATGTTCTGTGTGTACCCTAGTGTATTGTTGACAGTCTGTCAATGGTGTTCTGTGTGTACCTAGGTGTATTGTTGACGGTTTGTCAGCGATGTTCTGTGTGTACCCTAGTGTATTGTTGACGGTTTGTCAGTTGTGTTCTGTGTGTACCCTAAAGTATTGTTAATGGTTTGTCAGCGATGTTATTTGTGTACCCTAGTGTATTGTTGACGGTTTGTCAATGGTTTTCTGTGTGTACTCTAGTGTATTGTTAATACTTTAATTACGATTTTTGTGTGTTCCCTAATGTGCTGCCAAATGTTTTTCAGCGGTGTTCAGAACACCTAGTGTATTGTTGATGGTTTGTCAGAGTCGTTTCACTCACATTTGTTTTTCGGTCGTTATGATGATGCCCTTAAACCACAATGTACCTTTCCTTCTTGATGGTTATGAATGACTAATTGATACCGATTTTAATGGCCTATAAATGACTTTCATTCGTGATATTTTAGACTGACATAACTGCATGTCATTCGTTCGTGATGGATTTGACAGACCTAACTGTGTGTCATTTGTTTGTAGTGTATAACTGTGTGTCATTTGTTTGTAGTGTATAACTGTGTGTCATTTGTTTGTAGTGTATAACTGTGTGTCATTCGTTCGTGATGGATTTGACAGACCTGACTGTGTGTCATTCATTCATGACTGATGACTAATTAATCTGAATGTACGGCATTCGTTCGTAATTGTTTTGACGGACGTAATCTTTCAGATCTAACAATCAGTCATTTGTTCCTCAGGAATTTCACTGACCAGGCTATCTGATTTTCATTCATGATGACTTTAACTAACATAACTGCCTGTCAATTGTTCGTGATGATTTTGACCTACTTAACTACCTGTCAATTGTTCGTGATGATTTTGATCTACTTAAATACCTTTCAATTGTTCCTGATGACTTTGTCAATCGTTCGTGATGGTTTTGACTAACGTAATTGTTTGTCAATTGTGCTTAATGACTTTGACTAACTTATCTGCCTGTCAATTGATGGTGTGTGATTTATCTCTTGCCAATTGTTCGTGATGGTGTGTGACTTATTTTCTGTCAATCGTACGTGATGGTGTGACTCTCCTTATTGTATGTCACTGGCTCTAAATAATCTTGACTAACCAGTCTGTCATTCATTCTTGATGGTTGTGGTGGACCTAACTGTATGTATTTGATTTTTCATAGTTTTTGATGACCAATTTGTAGGTCTTTTATTAATGTTGGTGTTGATTAACCTAAATTGTATGCCCTTTGTTTATGATTGTTTTGAGTGACCTAAGTGTATGTCCTTCGTTGGTGATGTTTCTCACAGGTCTGATGGTATGTCCTTCGTTGGTGATGTTTCTCACAGGTCTGATGGTATGTCCTTCGTTGGTGATGTTTCTCACAGGTCTGATGGTATGTCCTTCGTTGTTGATGTTTCTCACAGGTCTGATGGTATGTCCTTCGTTGGTGATGTTTCTCACAGGTCTGATGGTATGTCCTTCGTTGGTGATGTTTCTCACAGGTCTGATGGTATGTCCTTCGTTGGTGATGTTTCTCACAGGTCTGATGGTATGTCCTTCGTTCATTTTGTCTGTATTTCATTCGTGATGATTTTGACTGACCTAACTGTATGTTATTTGTTCGTAATGGACTTGACTGACTTTGGGACCATGCAGTATTGACCACCGGGGTGAAACCGGTGCAAAATATGATGGGATAACCACTTTTTATGACCAAACAGGACGGACCGAAGAGATTTTTCATCGACTATCTGAATGGGACGACTTATTTTTTACAATAATGCGCACAAAGTTGAAATAGTTAAAGGTTACGCTTCAGTTGAGGTGAAAGATTAATCTATCTATAAATCAAAATTATTCAAACATCGTACTGGGTATATCATGTTATATATGAAAATGTTAGTATTGTCCTCAACATTATATCACTTGTAATAACAAAATTTGAATATTCCGAATTTTCTTTAAAATTGGGGAAAACATAGATTTTATTCAAAGCAGTTCAGCACTTTCACAATTGGATTATTATCAAGCCTACTTCTCATTTAGCGTCTATGAACATCCATAAAGTGCATGCAAGATACAGACTTTTGTTCACATACGTAATTACTAAGTTATAAACAAAAATGCTGAGTAAACAACTCCAAGTTCACTTTCAGAATTGCCATGTATGATCATGCCTATTGTATACGGTGATGACATCTACCTGATGTATATGGGGATGACATCTACCTGATGTATATGGGGATGGCATCTACCTGATGTATACGGTGATGACATCTACCTGATGTATACGGGGATGACATCTACCTGATGTATACGGTGATGACATCTACCTGATGTGTACGGGGATGACATCTACCTGATGTATAAGGGGATGACATCTACCTGATGCAGTGTGATGGATCATCTGATGTATATGGGTATGGCATCTACCTGATGCATTGTGATGGATCATTTTTGTGCCACGCCTACTATGTCATGGGGTCTCAGTTCAGACTGTCTTATCCGAAAGACAGAACATCTGTGTGTTGTCGACGGGAGTCGATCTCGGGACTTCTAGACCATGAGTCATGCAGTCTCTATTGACAACATTGATGATCGAGTAATGTACAGCATACCAATATTTAAATCAAAGGACTGAAAGTCCTGTGTGTTGGCTAGTGTGAAAGGAGTTATTAAATATGAACTCTGCAAACTATCAAATGTCTACATACATACCAATTACAATTAAATATTTGTAAGATAATGAGACAACTCAAGAAAACTATTGATTTCTCAGAAATGATCAAAGTTCAAGGTACATAATTCTGTCCACATGAGTTAATTGGCAACACCTATTGAGAGATCTAGACAAAAAAATAAATTCAATAGGGGGTCATAAGTATTTCATTTCTTCTAAGATTCATCTAATTCCTTCACACAGTTCATAAGAATAATGAAGAAAATGTGAATACCCCCCCCCTTTTTTTAATAAAAAATATCTTAAGAGTGAGCTGTTGAAAAAAAATATTTCATTGTAAGTTCTTATCATACATATGAAAACAAAAAAGAGACAAGTTTGTCAAACAAGGGTACCATCTGTTACCTACTTTTGCAATGATTATAATTAGCTATTTTTAGACTTTTATTAGGTACTTAAAAAACATTTTCAAGTTCAATAGATATACATGTACAAATATATAATAAGCAACAATAATATAGTATAATGTCAAGGTCAACATAATGAATTTATATATCACATTAATAAAAAAATATAGATACCGGTATGTTTGCATGTCAAATAGAGTACAATATATAACTATAAAATCTGACTACAATCTTCATTGTAGTCTTAAAGTACTTCTAATTTTGAAAGCACATTTTAGAAATTTACCAAAAATGCAAAGTTCCTTTGTGTTATTGGAACTCAAGAGTTGAACTAATTTGAAGATGGAGGGTCTTCTATAATAACAATTTTTCAAATATTTAATTCCTATGTTTTCAAAAGCGGGACATTTCAAAATAAAATGAAACTCGTCCTCTCTGTTTAATTTACAAATATTACATAAACGTCTTTCAACAGGTATATTTTCATATTGCCCAGTCTCAATAGTATGAATACTCGAACAATGTGACGAAAGGCGCAATCTGTTAATATGTTTCTTTGCATATAAATAGGTTTGGTCAAATAAAGCTGTAATGTAACGTGATCAATAATGTGTTTATATGAAGAACATTTCGACGATGCATTTATTTCAGCTATAATAGACTGCTTATATATATATATATATATATATATATATATATATATATATATATATATATATATATATATATATATATATATATATATATATATATATATCAATGAGACGTTGCTTAACTTCTGTTACAATGATTTTTCATCTAAAGTACAATATCTCCCAAGGGCATTACCAATTAATCATTTTGTAAATTCTAGCCCAAATGTAGGCAATTCATAAAGATAATGTATACAACTAACATATATATATATAAATATATATACAAAAAAAAAACAAATAGAAAAAAAAATATGTAGCATAATTTATTAGAAAAATCGATTGATTGATTGATTTTTGTTTAACGCCACACCACGAATATTTTACGTATATGGTGACGGCATCTGTCTGATGCCGGGCATACAAATTTTGATCTTTGCAATGGACCAACCCGAAGCAGTGAGGGATCTTTAACATGCCATGCATACCACGACCCTGGGCCTCGGTTTTTACTGTCTCATTCAAAAGAATGAGCCCAGGCCTCCCGATCAGGAGTCCAGAGCGATACCACTAGGCCACGCCGGCTTATTTATTAGAGAAAAGTCATACAATAACAAATATGTGCACAGTTCAAAGTACAAGCCCCTTTATTTTGTAGAGACTATTATGATATATAAGAAGAAAAAGTGATTAGAAAAAGGGAAGCGTTTATGCCAGTATTAATTTTTTTAACTCTAAAGGCAGTTCAACAAGTTTTATTGATTTAAAAAAATACTTCTATTTATAAGGACAATGTAATCTTAGATAACCGTAAATATTTTTTCAATTATTTTGATTTCTTCATATGAAATTTCAAATTTTTGGCTCTTTCTTGAGGTGGCCTCCACGTGGCAACAGCTGGAAACACCAATTTCTTAGTGGTTAACAACCTCAGTTCAAAATTCAATATTCATTTAATAAGTGATTTCCAAAATTTCAACAAATAAATCCGTTTAAAAAAGAAATTTTAAGTTGGGCCATTTTGGTAAAAAAAAAGTTGGGCCATTTTGGTGTGGGCCGTTTTGTTTTGGGCCGTTTTGTTTTTTGGGCCATTTTGGCTATAATTCAGGTAAACCAGCAAGAAGCTTTCACTTGTTCTGATACTCACTTATCTGTTCTCACATGTCAACTTTCAGTTCAATATCTGAAGAAATAGCAGAAAGAAGTCTGGGAAACTAGAATTTCTACGCAATTTTCTTTCCAAGTCCAAGAGCTGAAATTTGCTCTGTGACCTATCGATATGTACTTGCATACAAAATTGATATCTGCATAAGCAGCAGAAAGAGTCTGGAAATCTGAAGATTCTTAAGTGAAGGAACTGCAACAATAAGGTTAATCACTAAAAGCTTCCCTTGCTCCGCAACTTATTGATCTGTACTCACATGCCAACTGTTGGTGAATCGAAACACCAAAACGGCACCCTAAACACAGAAACGGCAGGGTAAACACCGAAACGGCACTTACTATTAATCAAAGAAACAAAAGACAACTTTTTTATGATAGATATATATATTATACACACAATGACCAAGTTATATTATGATTTGATGCATATTGACATAGTTATTGCACTTTCTTTTCCATGCTATTTCAGGTTGTGAAAATGACTGTCTTCATGTCATGAAGAGGTTTATAGCCAGTATATATTCATTATTCTTATTATCGCAATTTAATTTGTAGCATTTTATAGTAGTATTAATATTAAAGAAATGAAATTTGATAAATTTGCAATATCAAAACTTTGAAGATTTGGATAATAGCATAACTTTGATTAATTTGGCAAGTTTTTGTTTACAAGATAATTGGCGAAAGTTCCCATGACAATCCTTTATTATGCACAGTTACTTATAATAGCTCGGCAACTGCACCTTTAATGTATGCATTGAAATGTTAATTAATTGAAACTATTATATTAATTGGATATCAATCAGAGGAAATTCTAAATACCAAACTTTTTACTTCCAGTCAAAATTTTAAAAAAAATCAGCATTTCCAATGTCTTTTAGCCTATATATAATGGAAATGGGCAAATTTGTCATTATAATGAGTATATAAATGCCGTTTCGGTGTTTACCCTGCCGTTTCTGTGTTTAGGTGCCGTTTAGGGGTTTCGTTTCACCCGCCAACTGTCGGTCCTGATGAAACAGCCTAGAAAGTATGGAAAACTTGACATTTCTAAGCAATTTTCTAAGTCAAGAATCGCTGCTTGGCAAAAAATGAGTCATTCATTACGAAAACTTCACCTTACTCTGTAACCTTTTGATATGTACTTGCCAAAATTACAGTTTAATATCTACACAGGTCCGTGACTGTTTCGAGAGCTTTTCAAGAAAACAGCTGAGCGGAAGTAGAAACAAGATAGGCAACTCGCGCAAAAGTAAATCGTGTCAAAATATCGATATTCGAGAAAATGCTTTGTATTTTATTTAGATGTATGTACAATTATCAGGACCAAAACTATCTAATTTTAGGAAATTCAGATATCATTCATTCTCAAAACGCACCCAAGCAATAATAAGTAAGGTATATAATAGATGCGAATTTTAGTAACAGGATCGAACGAAAAGTTGAGTAGTTGTCTGACAATGGTATATATTCATACGCGATTTCTCAAAACAAACGAAAAATATTTCGAAATTTACAATGCAGTTATGTGGAATAACCCCAAATTCTATAAAGAGACATATTTGCATTATTCACAGGCCGTTTTGTTTCGATAAATCAATTTGGATAAATGTGTTCCACTGACGAACAACTGAGAATTATTTCTCAAGGCGTACTTTTGTTGATTTAATGAGTAGCTGTTCGCCTGCAACTTCCACACGCTGCACGACAGCATAGTATGTTGGCTTTTCTAGCCAACACAAAAATTGTGGTCTGAAGTGGCAGATTGCGGAAAATAATGTCCACGATGAATATTGCGGCTATTTATAGTTTCAAGAAACAAAATGTTAACCTTGTCAGATATATGACTTCAGTCTGAGTTTTAGACATAGTCAGGACAAAAACCTGTTTTATTGTCGGTTGGTTCCTGGCCTGAGAAACGAACGTTCAAAAACTTGTGAGGATTTTTACGATTTCGAAACTCCGCCTTACCTTAGCAAATTAAGGTGAGATTCAATCAATCATGACCATGTTTCCTTATTTTCATCGTAAAGTCGCTTAAAAATGAGTGTTTAATAGCTACAAAATATCTGGCACATACCAGACATCACTTGCTCCTTTAGCAGATTTGGGACAACATTTCAGTTGAAAGATAGTCACTCAAATGAATAACAATCTCTGTATAAAGTAATTAATTTCAAAGATTAAGCAGAATTACAGAAGTACGGTACTATGAAACAAAAGTTTCAGAATTTTGACTTCAGTGATAGTTTGGACTGACCTAACTGTATGTCTGTCGATCGTGATGGTTAAGATTTGCCTACTGGTATGTCTGTCGATTGTGATGATTTAGAATGACCTAACTGTATGTCTTTCCATCGTGATGGTTTATATTGATCTATTTGTATGTCTTTGCATAGTGATGGTTTAGATTGTCCTAACTGTATGTCTTTCCATCGTGATGGTTTATATTGACCTATTTGTATGTCTTTGCATAGTGATGGTTTAGATTGTCCTAACTGTATGTCTTTCCATCGTGATGGTTTATATTGACCTATTTGTATGTCTTTGCATAGTGATGGTTTAGATTGTCCTAACTGTATGTCTTTCCATCGTGATGGTTTATATTGACCTATTTGTATGTCTTTGCATAGTGATGGTTTAGATTGTCCTAACTGTATGTCTTTCCATCGTGATGGTTTATATTGACCTATTTGTATGTCTTTGCATAGTGATGGTTTAGATTGTCCTAACTGTATGTCTTTCCATCGTGATGGTTTATATTGACCGATTTGTATGTCTTTGCATAGTGATGGTTTAGATTGTCCTAACTGTATGTCTTTCCATCGTGATGGTTTATATTGACCGATTTGTATGTCTTTGCATAGTGATGGTTTAGATTGTCCTAACTGTATGTTTGTCGATCGGAAGGTTTAGATTAACCTAGCTGTCTGCCTTTCATACATTATAGTTCTAGCATACATCAATGTCTTTCTTTCGATCCTGATAATTTTGACTTACCTCATATTATGTCTGTCGGTCACTAGTGAACTTACGGAAGTCGCCATACTGGCCACTAATTTATGTTCTGTCAAATTGGTAAGCTTGGCCAGAGTAGAATTCTTCTTTGCGCATATTTCTTGAGCTTGTAGCCATGACAACGGCCAAAAATGAAACTCATAGCGACAGTAATCTAAAAGTATAGTATTGTTAATAGTTATAGACCCTTCCACGTTCATTGAGGTACGGATGTTTGATTTCAAGTAATAGAGTTTTCCGTGAAATTGCTTGAGGTCATAATTAGAACATTATTAAAAATTACTGATATTACATGTATTATAATTATTTCTTGCAACTGTAATATCCATAATTTATCGTATATATAATTACCGCTAGTGGCGTATGGATATGTACGTCTGTCATCAACATAAACAATAAACAATGGAAGCATAGGTTACTGACTCTGATATTAAAAGTTCAATACATATGTTATTTTATACCTGTCTATAACAATGTATAAGAAAGTGAATACACATTACTGTGATTTGAGTCCATCAGTATGTTAATGGTATGATGACCTCCTTTGAATAAACATTCCATCTTTATCAAGTGACTGTGCTACAGTACTCGAGTATGCTTGTGATAGGGGGACAGGAAGTGCTACAGTACGCTGGTATGCTTGTGATAGGGGGACAGTAAGTGCTACAGTACGCAGGTATGCTTATGATAGGGGGACAGGAAGTGCTACAGTACGCAGGTATGCTTGTGATAGGGGGACAGGAAGTGCTACAGTACGCTGGTATGCTTGTGATAGGGGGACAGGAAGTGCTACAGTACGCTGGTATGCTTGTGATAGGGGGACAGGAAGTGCTACAGTACGCAGGTATGCTTGTGATAGGGGGACAGGAAGTGCTACAGTACGCTGGTATGCTTGTGATATGGGGACAGGAAGTGCTACAGTACGCAAATATACTTGTGATATGGGGACAGGAAGTGCTACAGTACGCAGGTATGTTTCTATGAAGATTTATCACCTATATTGAGCATCACAAACGTCCAAAATGTCACTTCAAGATGGTGCTGTCATAAAGTAACAAAATGGAGGAGCTGGGTAAAGCTAGTATTATGTCAAAGACAGATCGCACTGTCACAGAGTGGCAAGATGGTCATGCTAGTAAATATGTCATTAACAGATGGCGCTGTCATAAATTAACAAGGCCGACAAGCTGATAATACTAGTATCTATGTCAAAGACAGATGGCACTGTCATAAAGTAACAAGGCTGACAAGCTGGTAATGCTAGTATATATGTCAATAACAGATGGCGCTCTCATAAAGTAACACGGCCGACAAGCTGGTAATGCTAGGTATTTATGTCAATAACAGAGGGTGCTGTCATAAAGTAACAAGGCCGGCAAGTTGACTAATACTAATATTTAAATCAGTAGTAGATGCCACTTTTATAAAGTAACAAAGCCGACAAACTGGTAATGCTTGGTATTTATCTCAGTAACAGATGGCGCTGTCATAAAGTAACAAGGCTGACAAGCTGGTAATGCTAGGTATTTATGTCAATAACAGATGGCGCTGTCAGAAAGTAAACAAGGCCGACAAGCTGGTTAATGCTAGTATTATGTCAGTAATAGATGACACTGTGATCAAGAAATGCTAGTATTTATGTTAGTAACAGATGGCGCTGTGATATGTCGGTAACTGTGATAAAGTAACAAGAAAGGACAAGCTGGGGAAATCTAATATTATGTTGCCTGACTTTTAAGTACATGTGTATAACAGCAATTTGCTGTTTTGGCTTGATATGTAGCTTACTATTTTCATGAATTGATTATTCATGATTCTGTATATAAGTAAATAACATCTGATTTTTAACAATCGTTTTCATTGATCGGCGCAAATAACTTTTAAGAACAAAACACTTTACTTAAATGGTATCGTATGATATTCTAATTAAAACATAATGAATGGCTTCAATATGGTTCGTATATGAATTGATATGTTTGTTGCACCCATTATAATGCTATGCGATAATAAGGCACTAATGCTTGTTGTACGCATTATAATGTCATGAGATTATACGGCAATTTTCAATTCATTGTTTGTTGCAGGCTTTATAATCTGTTAATGACATACAGCATATAAACATTCCAGATAAAGTCCTATACCATACCGTCACTATTGGCCAAAGTGTGTTGTAGACAGAGGAAGGCGAGGAGAAGCAATCCAGCTGGTAACACATACGTCATACACATCACGGAAACTACCTGAAAATATATTAACCAAATCAGACGATGAAGGAAATGACGTCAGACTAGAACCTTCTAAAATCCAAGATCTCGTTGAAATAGGACAAGTGTGTTGTAAAGTTACTCAACCACTACAAATCATAGAAACGGTAAAAAGAAAAATTGAAATTTGAGAAAATTTGGTCAAACCATGATGGAAGAAATCATAATAGTGAGCAGTCTAAAGGCGCAAGGATATATTTGTTCAGATTTGTTTGTTTTTTAGATTTTTGTTCTAGATAACATCAACATTATTTTAGCTCAGTCGGATAGATGATTCGGTACCATAGGTCGTGGGTTCGAGTCCCTGTCGGGGAACGAATATAAGTGGAATATATAGGGTGCCTTGTTAGCTGTAGTGTCTTTGTGCTTTATATGTCTAATTTGTCTTTATTTCTACAGGTATAACTTTGGAGATTTAAGGTCCATAGGACTCCCAGGGTCCGGCGCCATAAACTGAGAATATACGTAAGTCAAAAATTTCATTTTAATTTATTCCATTATCGAACTTCAAATAAATTTTAATACACAGTAGTTTAATTCTATTTGTCAGTAGAATAAAACTAAATAAAATCCAAATCCCAGTTATTAATTTATTGATGAACAGAAGCCTATTAATTTTTGACTTAAGTATATTCTCAGTTTATGGCGCCGGACCCAGGTGTTTCACTGATTCTATTTGTGCTTATATATATATATATATATATATATATATATATATATATATATATATATATATATATATATATATATATATATAGTATATATATATATAAACTAAATGGAACTACTATATATATATATATATATATAAAGCACTAAGACACTACAGTTAACAAGGCACCCTATATTTCACTTATATTCATTCCCCGACGGGGACTCGAACCCACGACCTATGGTACCGAATCACCTAGCTGTCATGCATCCAACCGTCTAACCGACTGAGCTACTCGAGCTCCACAAAAAAAATTAAAACTATTAAAGCTCTATTTTTTGTGGAGCTCGGGTAGCTCAGTCGGTTAGAGGGTTGGATGCATGACAGCTAGGTGATTCGGTACCATAGGTCGTGGGTTCGGGTCCCCGTCGGCGAACGAATATAAGTGAAATATAGGGTGCCTTGTTAACTGAAGTATCTTTGTGCTTTATATGTTTGTCTAATTTGTCTTTATTTCTACAGGTATTTCTTCGGAGATCCAAGGTCCATTGTACTCCCGGGTGTTTCACTGTTTCTATTTGTGCTTTATATGTTTATATATATATATATATATATATATATATATATATATATATATATATATATACATGTATATATAAGCACAAGAAAGTGACAAACAACACTAAAATAAAGTATAATGGATTTTTTTTTATACATTTAGACAGCGAACAGTTGACACGCAAAATATAGCTGACGTCCGATATCATCGTATTACTAGACTAGTGCTTTGTATATAGTTTTCTTTTTCATATTTCTATTTATTTAATTGTTTATCATTTTGTCCTGAGGAAGGGGCAGATCGCCTCGAAAATGTGATCAGTTTTCTCATTGTTAGTGTCGTATGTCGCTTTTTTGTGCTCCTGTATTGAACCTGTCTTATTCTTTAGCGACTTGCATGGATCTACGGTTGATCCGACATTTTTGAATAGTGAACGTTGTTGTTTTCTTTCCTACTTGTGCTAATATATATATATATATATATATATATATATATATATATATATATATATATATATATATTATATATATGCACTTTGTTCATATTAACGATCATTATATATATAGTGATCGTTAATATGAACAAAGTGCATTTGGAAGAAAACAAACATGACAATACTATGGATATAAAGATATAAAATATACAAATTATATACAACTGAACTCAGGCAAAACTGTACTCTGTAGAAATGAATGTATAGTAAAACATGCTTATAACGAAGTGCCAGGGACGACCAATTTTGATTCATTATAAATGTATTTTGTTACAACCGTTGCATTTATAATAAATTTTCTGATAAAGGGTACTAAAACTGACTTAAGTTAAGTTCAGGGTCAAAACTTTTGGCACAGTTCATATACAGTGTTATTATATGCTATAAGATTGAAGTCCATAAGTCAAACAATTTACAAATTACAATTTAGAATCTTTTTTCAAATGACCTTGAAACAGTAAGTTTTTAGCTCACCTGAGCCAAAGGCTCAAGTGAGCTATTGTGATCAATCACCGTCCGTCGTCCGTCCGTCGTCCGTCGTTAACTTTTCACATTTTCGACTTCTTCTCCAGAACCACTGAACAGAATTTGATGAAACTTGATAAGCATGTAGTACTCATGGTCCCCTACAAGTGTTGTTGTTTTTCGTCCGGATTCATCAACAGGTGGCGCCACCACAGGCAAAAGTAGGTCAAAGAGGGTACCCTCCTTTGACAAACTTCTTCTTCAGACCGGGGGCATACAGAGACAAACCGACTGCATAGGAATGATCTAGAGGGATGTGTGAAGAAGTGTTGTTATTTTTTGTTCCGTTTCGAAATCAAATTTTTAAAGTTTTTTTTATGTTTTTATGCAGAAAAGAGGTATTTTTTTCTTTTAGTAAACATTGATGCATTAATTTGGTTTAATTTGATCATTTTGATGGTAAGAAATACTACTGCGAAGAAAATTTTTCAATATTTTATGTTTTGGATTTTTTATGAATTTTTTAAGACTTTCAAGAAAAAGGGGGGTGGGATAATTGGTGTAAACATTTCACATTTTGAACTTTTTCTTCGGAACCACTTGCTGGAATTCAATGAAACTTGGCATGCATCAAATACTCAAGGTCCCCGACAAATGTGGTCATCTTTGTCAGGATCCATGAACAGGTGGCACCACCACAGACAAAAGTAGGTCACAGAGGGTACCCTCCTTTGACAAACTTCTTATTCAGATCGGGTGCATACAGCGAAAAACCGACTGCATAGGAATGATTTAGAGGCATATGGGAAGAAGTGTTGATATTTTTGGTTCCATTCCGAAATCAAATTTTTGACGTTTTTTCATTTTTATTTTGGACTTTGTTATTTTAATGCATTAAAGAGTTATTATTTTCTTTTAGTAAACATTGATGCATTCATTTGGTTTCATTTAATCATTTCTATGGTAAGGAATGCTGGTGCGAAGGAATTTTTTCAATATCTTGATTTTTGAATTTTTTATGAATTTTTTAAGACTTCCAAGAAAAGGGGGGGGGGGGGACAATTTTTCATATCTTCAACTTGATCTACAGAACAACTTGAAGGATTGTGATAAAACTGGGTAGGATGCAAGTACTCATAGTCCTTTTCAAAGGTTTTGTTTTTTGTGCAGATCATCCAAATTGGTTAACAGATAATGCCACCATGTCTAAAAGTTTTTAGATGTTTCTCAACACTCAACATATGAAATTAGGAATTTTACGTTTAAGACTTCCAAAAAAAAGGGGGCGGGGTTTGGCCATTTTTCACATTTTCAGCTTTTTCTACAAAACTGTTCGAAGGATTTTAATAAATCTTTGTAGAAATAAGTCACTTATGATCCTCTTCAAATTCTGTTGTTTTCGTCCAGACCTCTTTACAGGTGGCGCCACCATAGTCAAGAGTAGGTCACAAAAGAGTTCCCTCGTTTAACAATATTCTTTTTCATACGGGCTGTATACAGAGACAAACAGAATGCATAGAAATGATCTAGAGGGATGAGTGAAGATGTATTGTCATTTTGGTTCCCTTCCAAAATCAAATTTTAGAATTTTTTTCGACATTTCTTTGGACTTGGTGATTCAATGCAGAAAAAAGTGTCATATTTCCTAGTTAATTGATAATGATGATTTCTTATGGACTATTGTGATCATAATTATGGTAAGGATTGTTACTTTGAAAGAATTTTGTCAATATCTCAATTTTTGGATTTTCTATGAATTTTTTAAGACTTCCAAATGAGGGTGTATAGGAACAATTCAATCACATTTTTCACTTCTGCTGTTATACCACATGAAAGATTTTAATGAAACATGGAATACATGAAGTACTAAAAGTCCTCTATCAATTTGGTAAATTTCATCCAAATTGGTTAACAGATAATGCCACCATGTCTAAAAACCAGTTATCACAATAGTACATATACCACTTGGTAATTGAAATATGGAGAGTAGCGGTTCAAATCCAGCTGTGGTCAAAATTTTTTTTTCATTTCTTTACACATCTAAATAAGTTTTTAGATGTTTCTCAACACTCAACATATGAAATTAGGCAATTTTAAGTTAGATCTGGACAATGTTTGAAACAATTGTTGTTCATGACCCAGACTTGAAATCAGTCAACAAAAGGCCCCACCTAAAGAAAATGACTAACTTGTTGCCCTGAATGACTTCTTGCAGAGACAAAGGAAATGCTTAATATCAAAATCACCTGAATGGATGTGCAAAAAAGTGTTGTTTTTTATTCTAGCTTGAAATAAAATTTGACTTATTTTCAACATCTGTGGTGACTTAGTCACATTATTGCAAAAATAAATGAATTCTTCCTTCATGCATGACTGATAATCTAGGTACTCAGGTGAGCGATATAGGCCCACTTGGGCCTCTTGTTTTTTATTTGACCTTGAGATTGTAAATGTAGGTCAAGGTAAAAATTTTTATGCCGTGCACCTTGCCTTACTGTCATCTTTCTATATTCCAAGTTTCAAATTCTTACCTCAAAGGGTATTCAAGTTACGACCTGGACAATTTGACCTTGAGATTGTAAATGTAGGTTAAGGTCAAAAATTTTTATGCCGTGCACCTTGTCATGCTGTCACCTTTCTAAGTTTTAAGTTTCAAGCTCTTACCTCAAAGGGTATTCCAGTTACGGCCTGGAAATTTTTTTAATTTGACCATCGAGATTGTAAATGTAGGTCAAGGTAAAAATTTTATGCCGTACACCTTGCCTCACTGTCACTTTTCTATGTTGCAAGTTTGAAGTTCTTACCTCAAAGGGTATTTAAGTTACGGCTTGGACAAATTTTTTTTAAATTTGACCTTGAGATTGTACATGTAGGTCAAGATCACAAAAATTTAATGCCATGCGCCTTGCCTCACTCAGTGTCACCTTTTTAAGTTCCAAGTTTCAAGTTCTTAACTCAAAGGGTATTCAAGTTACGGCCTGGACAAATTTTTTTAATTTGACCTTGAAATTGTAAATGTAGGTCAGGGTAAAAAGATTTATGCCGTTCACCTTAGCTTTCCTCACTGTCACCTTTCTATGTTCTAAGTTTCAAGTTCTTATCTCAAAGGGTGTTCAAGGAACGGCCTGGACAATTTTTTTGAAATTTGACCTTGAGATTGTAAATGTAGGTCAAGGGCAAAAGGTTTATGCCGCACTGTCACCTTACTTATTTTAAGTTTCAAGTTCTTTCCTCAAAGGGTATTTCATGTTACGGCCTGATCAAAGTTTGGATGAAGAAGAAGAAGAAGAAGTAGAAGAACATTGACAAAAACAATATGTCTCTCCTTTGAAGGGGAGACATAATAAGTGAAATATCACTTATGTATCTTCCCACGTCCGGCTTATCGATTTGTTTGATATATATATATATATATATATATATATATATATATATATATATATATATATATATATATATATATATATATATATATATATATATATATTCAAAAAATAAGAGCATGGTCTTCAAAGCTTAACATATTTTATTCCAATACTTATTTTAATGGAAGGTGAGCAAACACCTTCACCATTGTAGTAATGGCAAATTTAAGGTTATGCCTATATACCAAAAACAGACAACTATTCAATCATTACGATCAAAGAGCAAGATTTCATTAACAAATATAAACCTTCCCTTAACAAAACATAGCATCATCCCACGTAGTGGAATGTGAGATTATATCAGATACTTTTGTTAAAATACTTACTATATACTTTATCTGATATTCTACTGTTATCATTATTATCTAAGAATATGTGTATATATACTTGCTTGTTGTATTATCATGCATCATTACCTGAAGAGGCTCATAATGCCGAAACACGTGTAGTAATGGAATAAAATATGTTAAGCTTTGAAGACAATGTTCTTAGTTTTTGAATATTGAATTTCTTTACGTTGGACATTATCTTTATTCGTATATATATATATATATATATATATATATATATATATATATATATATATATATATATATATATATATATATATATATATATATGCATTAAACATGTCAGCAAGTTTGAAACATGTAGATTTTAAGGTTGATGCATGAGGTCCGTCTCATAACAATACAATAATATATAAATGCTTTGTTATTAGGAAACTAAGTTTGAGCCCATTTGAATGCCAATTATTTGTTGATAAATTTTGCCGCAAAATTGCACAACTAATGGGACAAATATAAAGGATAATTTCTGCAATTATACCAATAACTCATCTGAAAGAATTTCGATACAACAGAATTTCAATACATGCATATGCTATTAAAATTCATTCGCCTTTATTTACTATGATTTACAACGAGCAAGATTTATATTAGTTGTTGACTTGTTTCTTAATCGTTGTAAAATAAATAAGGTTTAATTTTTAAAGTTTAATATTTTTACTATTAATGGGGCATTTTCCGATTGAAACGGAACAAACTTTATTTCACTATTTCAACTTTAACTGCTTTACTATCCCATTGGAGCTGGAACAAACTTCAAACACTCCTGATGGTAGACCTATAACATAATCTCACGGGGAAAAGAGTAATGGATCTGAATGTTTGCTCGACTACATCTGGCGTAATCTTCGGTAGGAAACAGAATACATGACATAATAGTGAATACCTCTGAAAACTATGCAACACGGATGAACATTGCACTATTTGCTTTATTCTACATGTAATTAGATAAACTTCCTATGGGAATCACTCCATCACTTATGATATTTTTTCTTTTATAGCTGACATATCCACACGGAACACTTTGATGATGATTTTGAAAGAAATGTTGTTACGCAGTCATGGACTTTACATTCACTGTTAATTATTTCGTATTTTCAGTTGTTATATTTCTTAACAACATGTGACTATATATGTCTATAAAACATGAATATCACTTCCATGTATACACTCGTTATGAAAATATCTTTCATCGAATATATTTTATGGTTTGTTTTGATCGAAGGAAAAGTTATGCTCAAGATGTTTGGGTTTGGTTTAGATGCTTTCACTGACCTGTATTTTTTAGAAATCATTACTGGCTATAAGATATGTATGATTCGACTGTTACTAGTAAATAATTACGTGACGGTCTGACATTGTGATTAAATCTCAAGGTAATAACCTGTAACTGTTTTGTGTAAACATGCTATTCAAGTTATTGATCAGATCATCGAATTATTCTTAATAATCAAAATTTAATTACATTTAAGGGCAAAATACTGCTTTCATTAGAACCATTGTTTGATCTTTGATCTGACATACAAGGCGGCATGCAGAATGAGTAAGCAACTCTTGTCGGTTAGTCACGACGGCCGTTATATACGTATATAGGTCTACCGCGAACTTCAAACATTATAATAAAAAATAAAACTATTATGTCTAACTCAGGTATGTTAATTAAATACAAAAGCATACTTTCTATTTATATAATCAATACATAATGCTTTTCGGTATGTAATCACACTCACAGTAAGCGTAAATATGAGACGAGTGTGATCTGTAAATCTGTACCAATCTGTAAGGTCTGGTATATAAGATGACAGTCCTAAGTGATATCTAAATGGACATAATGGCACTTTATGATAATTGAACATGCATGGGGCGATGTAATTACACTCGGTTATGATTGCTACAAGATTTAATTTGTCACTGAATAGAAACTGCCATCTCCGATCGAACTTCATTTAAAGGCTGCATAGACCCGGGTGTAGGAAACAGTTTGATAAAGTCTTTCATATCGAAGATTTTTTTTTTCTTTCTTTCTTTTTTACAGTAAAGTAGTGATATTTGGCTCATGACACTTATCACTATTGTGTGTACTCGAGTGTTACGATTCTGTGTATTATTTGTCACTTATCACTATTGTGTGTACTCGAGTGTTACGATTCTGTGTATTATTTGTCACTTATCACTATTGTGTGTACTCAAGTGTTACGATTCTGTGTATTATTTGTCACTTATCACTATTGTGGGTACTCAGTGTTACGATTCTGTGTATTATGTGTCACTTATCACTATTGTGGGTACTCAGTGTTACGATTCTGTGTATTATTTGTCACTTATCACTATTGTGTGTACTCGAGTGTTACGATTCTGTGTATTATTTGTCACTTATCACTATTGTGTGTACTCGAGTGTTACGATTCTGTGTATTATTTGTCACTTATCACTATTGTGAGTGCTCGAGTGTTACGATTCTGTGTATTATTTGTCATTTATCACTATTGTGTGTACTCGAGTGTTACGATTCTGTGTATTATTTGTCACTTATCACTATTGTGTGTACTCGAGTGTTACGATTCTGTGTATTATTTGTCATTTATCACTATTGTGTGTACTCGAGTGTTACGATTCTGTGTATTATTTGTCACTTATTACTATTGTGTGTACTCGAGTGTTACGATTCTGTGTATTATTTGTCACTTATCACTATTGTGTGTACTCGAGTGTTACGATTCTGTGTATTATTTGTCACTTATCACTATTGTGAGTGCTCGAGTGTTACGATTCTGTGTATTATTTGTCATTTATCACTATTGTGTGTACTCGAGTGTTACGATTCTGTGTATTATTTGTCACTTATCACTATTGTGTGTACTCGAGTGTTACGATTCTGTGTATTATTTGTCACTTATCACTATTGTGTGTACTCGAGTGTTACGATTCTGTGTATTATTTGTCACTTATTACTATTGTGTGTACTCGAGTGTTACGATTCTGTGTATTATTTGTCACTTATCACTATTGTGTGTACTCGAGTGTTACGATTCTGTGTATTATTTGTCACTTATCACTATTGTGAGTGCTCGAGTGTTACGATTCTGTGTATTATTTGTCATTTATCACTATTGTGTGTACTCGAGTGTTACGATTCTGTGTATTATTTGTCACTTATCACTATTGTGTGTACTCGAGTGTTACGATTCTGTGTATTATTTGTCACTTATCACTATTGTGTGTACTCGAGTGTTACGATTCTGTGTATTATTTGTCACTTATCACTATTGTGTGTACTCGAGTGTTACGATTCTGTGTATTATTTGTCACTTATCACTATTGTGGGTACTCAGTGTTACGATTCTGTGTATTATTTGTCACTTATCACTATTGTGTGTACTCAAGTGTTACGATTCTGTGTATTATTTGTCACTTATCACTATTGTAGGTACTCAAGTGTTACGATTCTATGTATTATTTATCAGCTTTCATGATACAGAGCTACTTTTTTCGTACTGTAAGTAAGTGGTTTCAGCGGAAGAGGGAAAAAAAGGGGGGGCCTTAGTGTTTTCAAAACATTATGGATATTACACACAAATCGTCTATATTAATAGTGAATGCACAACATATACTTACATCCCAATCAGGTGCCTATAGTTATTTATGATACTTATGTAGTTAAAATTATATAATTCAAGAGAGATGTTTTAGTATACGTGTACGACTTCTTTTCCCTGCAAATCTACTATGTGTTCGTCAAGGCGCTGCACTATCTTGCATTGTACTTGTGCAAGATCTGATGAAAATGTTATGCTATGTTATGTCACTTGGTGGTTTATATATAGTGGCCATGAATACTTTTGGTGGTTTATATAAGGTGGCCATGAATGACAATGGTGGTCTTTATATAGTGGCCTTGAATGACCTTGGTGTTCTCGAATTACCTTGGTGGGTTACATACAGTGTCCTTGAATTACCTTTGTGGTTTAAATATTGTGGTCTTGAATGATATTGGTGTTTTATATATATATAGGCCTTGAATTACCTTGGTGGGTTACATATAGAGGCCATGAATGACCTTGGTGATAGGCTGATAAACAGTTGACCCATATAAAGAAGTCACAGTTAACTAGCTAAGGCTACAAGTGAGCCAAATGATAACAGATGTAAAAACATAAACGAATGAATTATTATAAATAAAGATGTAGTTAATTCAATGCACCAAATATATACAAATTTTAGGGAGGGGTTACATAGGTAACTTAGATACTATACGAAAAGAACTTAAATACATAAACAGGGGTTCACTTGTAAAATCGCCCAGGACGCATTAAATGGCCATAAAGTAAGTGTGATAATACCGGACGGTAAGTCATATGACGAGACAGAACTCACAAAATTAAGGAGGTAAATACAACACAGACTTACCATATCACACAGGACAACACGGACCTCCGTTAAAGGTGACATCAGGTGCTCCGGAAAAGTGAGCATGTCCTGCTCTGTGCACCACACCCGACACATGACATTCCCGCTTCTGATAAAGCATTTCTACTCTCCAAATATAATAAAAACCATTTCAGATTTCAGACACCCCCCCACCTCAAAGAAAAATAATAATAACCCCAAAACTAAACACATTCAATTGTCAAGTTATGGTGAAACCCATTCAAGAGTTCAACCTGGCTCTAGCAGTCTTTTTATTGGCATTGAAGCACGGTGTATAAGGTTATCGTAAACAGAACAAGCTCTAGAGTAACGAATGAGTTGTGAATGTATACACCGTAAACTGGCGAGGATGGTGTATTACTACAGAGAAATGGGAAGTGAACAAAGGGAAAGTCATCACGACTGTCATGAGATCTAGAAATGTATAGAATTTTGTATTTCATCTTGTCTTTTTACAGAATTTTCAATTTTTTTATATTATTTAGCCCCTAAATTAAGATCTAACCAGCTATTCTTATGTCACTGCAGAAAAAAAAATCAAACAAAGAAATAAAAAAAACCTCAAAAACAAAAGAGAAACAAACAAACAAACAAAAAACAAAAGAGAAAAAGCAAACAAACTAAAAGGTTACTTTGTTTAAATGAGTGTGTATCATCAATATTGATGCGGCACTGCACAATGATAAGTAAAACAGCTTAAAGAGTCAAGAAGTGCTAGCACAGAAATACCTTGATAAATCAATAGTCTGCTAGAGGAGATGTCTAGCTATTTATAGTATCTTAGAGCGCAGTAATTAAAAGTCTCTCACCTTGATTAGTCACAGATGGCTTGACTAACTGAAAGAAAAAAAAAGAAGAGAGAAATAGATGATACTTTTGAATGTTACATTATGAACTTCATTCTAGAATGATTCCATGAGATCATATTATTGCTTCAGATAAGAACTGCTATATTTGTGTTAGTTGTCCTAACTACTGCTCTTGTATATAATACTGATAAGAGAAAATTTTTCAAAATTACACAGAATTTATTCTTATATGAACTATACCGACATTTTCCTTTCAAGAACATGGCACCACATTACATACGAATACATTATATGTAAGGCAAATAACATCTTTATTTCAGTTCAGGTATATTAGGAAAAGAATATGATCAAACAAAAGTCTCAAGTCTTTATTGATGTGGCTATAAGTCCCAAAGTCAGAATGCTTGTATCTGTATTCTATTAATAAAAACAAAGACGGGTCCGTTAAATTTTGAACAGGGTAGTTCTAATGCCAGAGGCAGGCGGCGATTCTCTGTGAGATTTTGAGGTAACACACATACAATACGCACTAACATTAAACTGTCCTAAACGGTGGAGAGAGAAGCCTTTCCTGATTTCTGTTATTCCAATGTGGCATTCAATGCTAATCAAACAATGTGCAATTGTATTCTAATACGCAATCGCTCTACACGTAAATTCTCTCGCATATGATGACATAATTGCATGATACGCAAAGCAGCACGCTGTTTAGTGTACAGTGTATTCGTTTGAAGAATGCAAAATTCAAATAACAAAACAGAAGGACAACAATCACGATTGAATTATTGTTTATGATATTTTCAAGAAAATGAGATGTGTGTTATCAATCATTAAACTGTTTGCGTATATCGTTTTTAAATTAACATTTCATGCGGAAGGATCTCAGCAGTCAGGTGAATTTTGTACTGAAGCAATTATTACCTCAAGGTTAAGTAAAATATCTTCAGTCATAATCACTCGAGGCCAAGGAAAAAGTGCTCAGCCATTACCATTTCAAAGTTAATTAAGGGGTTCTAAGCTATTGCCACCTTTAAAATCAATTAAATTGTCCTTAGCCATTACCACCTTAAATTCAAGTAAAATGTCCTCAGCTATTACCATTTCAAGGTCAAATGAACGGCCCTAAGTCGTTTTCACTTTAAAGTCCAGTAAAATGTCCCTAGTCTTTACAATTTCAAGGTCAAATAAAGGACCCTAACCCATTAAACCCAAAATGTAATAGACAAAGTGAACGGCGGCTTGAAATCTTTGTATAAACATCTTGGAAGCTGCTCAGCAATAAATGTAAAACAATTATAAGACACCGCATATATGATAATGCGGGGCGGGGTGGCTGAGTTTTTCATCCAGGTCAGATTATGGCATGGTATTTTTTTTAAGTAGAGCCAGAGCAAGAAAAAAATTATTACCAGTAGAATATTCTTGTATAATATTACATATACGGAAAGAAATACCGTCATTGCCGAATTTTGATAAAAGTTCTGAATAGGACCCTAACATTTTCCAACGGTTTTTCTTAGTTTATGATACATGTAACCCTGAGTTACAAGTTTTAAGGTTATTTCTGTTTTTTATGAAAGTCGAAAGCATTAGTACAGGCTTAAGCAAATCGAACCAACTGAATTATCTAAATACCAAATGAAGGGAGTCTAGGTGCATCACCATCCAAATAAGAGAATGTGAAGTCCAAATTTGTCATGTTTATTGTAAATACAATGTATCTGTACGAATTTTATTGTTAATTTTCTTAATTTTATGTCCATAAAGGTGTTTCTGTATCATAACTACTGGCTTTGTTTAAAGTCGAGGGGTATATGTCAGTTACATTTTTTTCAAACTATGGGTTATCGATAACTAAGCTGCCGTCAGGATACCTAGAAGCATCATTTAACGTATCAGTAAGGTCGAAACTTTAGAGTTATCGAAAAGAATGCATGAAATCCCTCTCATAATAATATAGAAACAAACGTGATACAAGATGTACGCAGTTAGTACCCATAGGAATCCCAACTATCTGCTGATAAATCTTGCAATTGATTTCAAATAACAAATATAGTAAGTTTGTCTATAATTTATCTGATGAAGAACAAAAGATCATAATAACATAAATTGTTGTGTTTTATATATAACTGGCCAGGGAAAATTGAGTTTTAGCACCTACTTTATTCCAAAGTATGAGACAGATTTTTTATTTCACAGCGTCCCTAGGCAAGATTACTCTTATCCAAATCCGGGAAAGAGAAAAAAAAAAACAAAAAAAAAAAACAAAAAAAAAACCAAAAAAAAAAAACAAAAACAAAAAACAAAAACAAAAACAAAGCAACAACAAAAATAAAACCAAACAAAAAACCCCCAAAAAACAAAAACCCAAAAACAAAAACCCAAAAAACAAAAACCCAAAAACAAAAACCCAAAAAACACCCTCAAAACACCCCACCCAGCACACTCCCCTTCCTCGAATATCAAATATCTAATCCATAACACTAAAGGTCATGATACAAGGTTAAGGTAACATATTTTGTTCAACTTTCAGCAAAGTGTAAAATCTGGAATGATTTACCTATGTCGAAGGTATAGGTAAGAAGGACTGTTTTCAGAGTAACTTGATTCTCATCTTACCAAGGATATAAGACTGGGGTATGAGGGTGATAATATTTAAACTCGGTTGTTTTAATGTCTGATTATCTCGCAACTGAAATTTCTGAATTTTAAGTCGTATGTTGTTAATTTGTTAGTAGTAGTGATTATCTAGCAGAGAAAAAGTAATCAAAACAAACAAACAAACAACAAAGTTCTACCACATGAGAGAGAGAGAGAGGGGGGGGGGGGAGAGAGAGAGAGAGAGAGTTTGAGTTTCATCTATACAGTATACAAACAATATACACTCGAACAGGAGAAAAGTGCTTAATATACAAATGTCAAATATTTAACAAGCATTCTGAAAGTGTTAGAAATCCATGGCCAAATGTTATGTGAATAATGTAAATAGGATACATGTACCCATGTTAACGCAGATTTTAGAAATGAAGCATACTTCCAGAATTTCGCACTATGACGAATCCCAGCAACTCCATATTGAGATGATGATTCGGTGGAGGCAAAGGCTCTGTTATATGGTGTATATAATCATATGACAAAATTATTGTGTTATATGGTGTATATAATCATATGACAAAATTATTGTGATATATGGTGTATATAATCATATGACAAAATTATTGTGTTATATGGTGTATATAATCATGTGACAAAATTATTCTGTTATATGGTGTATATAATCATGTGACAAAATTATTCTGTTATGTGGTGTATATAATCATATGACAAAATTATTCTGTTATATGGTGTATATAATCATGTGATAAAATTATTGTGTTATATGGTGTATATAATCATGTGACAAAATTATTGTGTTATATGGTGTATATAATCATATGACAAAATTATTGTGTTATATGGTGTATATAATCCTGTGACAAAATTATTGTGTTATATGGTGTATATAATCATATGACAAATTATTGTGTTATATGGTGTATATAATCATATAACAAAATTATTCTGTTATATGGTGTATATAATCATATGACAAAATTATTGTGTTATATGGTGTATATAATCATGTGACAAAATTATTCTGTTATATGGTGTATATAATCATATGACAAAATTATTGTGTTATATGGTGTATATAATCATGTGACAAAATGATTCTGTTATATGGTGTATATAATCATTTGACAAAATTATTCTGTTATATGGTGTATATAATCATGTGACAAAATGATTCTGTTATGTGGTGTATATAATCATATGACAAAATTATTCTGTTATATGGTGTATATAATCATGTGACAAAATTATTCTGTTACATAGTGTATATAATCATGTGACAAAATTATTCTGTTATATGGTGTATATAATCATGTGACAAAATTATTCCGTTACATAGTGTATATAATCATGTGACAAAATTATTCTGTTATATGGTGTATATAATCATGTGACAAAATTATTCTGTTATATGGTGTATATAATCATGTGACAAAATTATTCTGTTATATGGTGTATATAATCATGTGACAAAATTATTCTGTTATATGGTGTATATAATCATGTGACAAAATTATTCTGTTATATGGTGTATATAATCATGTGACAAAATTATTCTGTTATATGGTGTATATAATCATATGACAAAATTATTGTGTTATATGGTGTATATAATCATCTGACAAAATGATTCTGTTACATAGTGTATATAATCATATGACAAAATTATTGTTATATGGTGTATATAATCATGTGACAAAATTATTCTGTTATATGGTGTATATAATCATGTGACAAAATTATTCTGTTATATGGTGTATATAATCATATGACAAAATTATTGTGTTATATGGTGTATATAATCATGTGACAAAATTATTCTGTTATATGGTGTATATAATCATGTGACAAAATTATTCTGTTATATGGTGTATATAATCATGTGACAAAATTATTCTGTTATATGGTGTATATAATCATGTGACAAAATTATTCTGTTATATGGTGTATATAATCATGTGACAGAATTAATGTGTTATATGGTGTATATAATTATGTGACAAAATTCTTGTGTTATATGGTGTATGTAATTATGTGACAAAATTATTCTGTTATATAGTGTATATAATCATGTGACAAAATTATTCTGTTACATAGTGTATATAATCATATCACAAAATTATTGTTATATGGTGTATATAATCATGTGACAAAATTATTGTGTTATATGGTGTATATAATCATGTGACAAAATTATTGTGTTATATGGTGTATATAATCATGTGACAAAATTATTGTGTTATATGGTGTATATAATCATGTGACAAAATTATTCTGTTATGTGATGTATATAATCATGTGACAAAATTATTCTGTTATATGGTGTATATAATCATGTGACAAAATTATTCTGTTATGTGGTGTATATAATCATGTGACAAAATTATTCTGTTATATGGTGTATATAATCATGTGACAAAATTATTCTGTTACATGGTGTATATAATCATGTGACAAAATTATTCTGTTATATGGTGTATATAATCATGTGACAAAATTATTCTGTTACATAGTGTATATAATCATGTGACAAAATTATTCTGTTATATGGTTTATATAATCATGTGACAAAATTATTCTGTTATATGGTGTATATAATCATGTGACAAAATTATTCTGTTATATGGTGTATATAATCATATGACAAAATTATTGTGTTATATGGTGTATATAGTCATTTGACAAAATTATTCTGTTATATGGTGTATATAATCATATGACAAAATTATTGTGTTACATAGTGTATATAATCATGTGACAAAATTATTCTGTTACATAGTGTATATAATCATATGACAAACTTATTGTGTTACATAGTGTAAATAATCATATGACAAAATTATTGTGTTACATAGTGTATATAATTATATGACAAAATTATTGTTGTATGGTGTATATAATCATGTGATAAAATTATTGTTATATGGTGTATATAATCATGTGATAAAATTATTGTTATATGGTGTATATAATCATATGACAAAATTATTCTGTGAAGTTATTGATGTTTGATGACGTGGTATGATAATGAATTATGTGGTAATTCTAGATATGATTAATATGTTGTATCACTTATAATACAATACTTGATTTCATTCTATGGTCTGTAAATCTGTAGTCTTATGTTTTATATTTTGTTATAATTATGTTAGAATTACGTTCCATTCAACTCAATCCAACCTTCAACCACTGAGTGAAACATTTGCCAGTATCTATACTTTGTTTACTTATCTCATTTAAATGTTCTCTTTGAAGAAAAAGATGCTTAACATTCAATTAATATTTCTTACTCATGTGCTGAAACTCAGACGTGTTGAGTAAATAACTTACTTGATAATTAATACATATTATCCGACGATCTCCGCCCGAAATATTACACCTATAGTATAGTTATAAAATCCCGGTACTTAGCTCTTTAACACTTTGGTAGACTCCCGACGAGAATGATATGGAACATATTTCAACTGCTAGGATGCTTTGACAACAGGTATCATATCTTTTGTTATCATCTTTTGTTATCATGACTTACAATATGAATATTTGATAAATGTGTCTATACAGAAATAATAACCCGATATTCTAATGATATTGTTCGGCATTTAATAACGTATATTACTTTTGGGATATTGCAAAATTCGGAAGCGGGTTTTAGACCGTAACGCATTACAAGTTCTGACAATAGTATCCCCTTCCCATGTCATTTCTTCGTTAATGATTAATCCTTCATCATGTATTGTAAAAATAAGGCATCCATTTTAATTGTTTAGAACAATCCTCTTTTTACTCTTTGGCATGCAAAATAGATGATTTATATTGCATACATTTTATTTTCTCTTCGGTATAATTAAAATTGAAAATTAAAAACCGGAAAGGACTGGTACAATTTGCCGTAAGGGTAACGTTAACATTTTTCGACAGATGTTTGGATATTACAGGAGGCACAACTTTTACAAGCAGTAACGCTAACCAGTGGTCACGCCTACCAGTGCTCACGTTAAGCTGAATTAATGATAATCAGTGGTCACACGAACCAGCAGTCACGCTAACCAGTTGTCACGCTCACCAGAGTTCAAGATAACTAGTGGTCATAATAACCAGTGGTCACGCTAATCAGAGTTCACAATAATCAGTAATCACACTAACTAGTGGTCACGCTAACCAGTCGTCACGCTAAGAAGTGGTCATACTAACCAGTGTTCACGCTAACAGAGTTAACTTTAACCAGTGGTCACGCTAACCAGAGTTCTAGATAAATAGTGGTCACACTAAACAGTGGTTACGTTAACCAGAGGTCATGTTAACCAGTGGACACGCTTACTAGAGGTCACACTGACCAGAGGTCACGCTAAACAGCGTTCACATTAATCAGAAATCACATTAACCAATAGTCGTGCTAACCAGTGGTTCCGCTTAAGAGCGATCATATGAATCAGAGGTAAAGCTAACAAGTGTCCGCATAAACTGAAAAAAATACTTAAGTCAATTATTTTCTTTCAAATCAAACGTTCAAATAAATTGTCATGCAGAATGGTTTAATTCTATTTATCGATAGAATGAAACTCAATAAAATCCAATTTCCAGTTATTAATTCTTAATTTTGTTGAACAAAAGAATTTGAGAAATTATGACTTAAGTATTGTCTCACTTTATTTTGTTTATAGCACCGGACCCAGAAGTCGCATTTATAAGCAGCCACGCTAACCAGTGTTTATGCTAAACAGTGTGAATGATAACCAGTGTTTACAATAACCAGTGCTTACGATAACCAGTGGTCACAATAACCAGTGTTTACGATAACCAGTGGTCACGCTAACCAGTAGTCACGCTTACCAATGTATAAACTAACCGGTGCTAATGCCAACAGAGAGCGGACAAGCTTGACACAGTACCACGGTGGACAATCAGGACCCCTGAAAACCAGAAGCAGGAACAAGTGCCTTAGAGGAGTAAACATCTGTCAGAGTGAACAGGTGCCCTGGAGAAGTAAACATCTCCTGTCAGAAAAAGCAGGTGCCCTGGAGAGGTAAACATCTGAGTCATCTCCTGTCAAAGAGAACAGGTGTCCCAGAAGACTACACATCTGTCACATAGAACTGATGCCCTGAATGAGTAAGCATCACCTGTCAGAGTGAGCAGGTGCCTGGGATGAGTAATCATCTTCTGTCAGAGAGAACAGGTGCCCGGGATGAGTAAGAATCTCATGTCAGAGTGAACAGGTGGCTGGTATGAGTAAGAATATCCTCTCAGACTGAACAGGTCCTCTGAATGAATAAGCATCTCCTGTCATAGAGAACAGGTGCTTTGAAAGAGCAAACGTATCCTATCAGAGTGAACAGGTGCCCAGTATGAATTAGCATCTCCTGTCAGAGAGAACAAGTGCCCTGAATAAGTATGCATCTCCTGTCAGATTGAACAGGTACCTGGTATGAATAAACATCTCCTGTCAGAGAGAACAGGTGCCCGGAATGAGTAAGCATTTCCTGGCAGAGAGAACAAGTGCCCTGAATGAATAAGCATCCCCTGTCAGAGTAAACAGGTGCCCAGGATGAGTAACCATCTCCTATCATAGAGAACAGGTGCCCTGAAAGAGTAAACGTGTCCTGTCAAAGTAAACATGTGCCCGGTATGAATAAGCATCTCCCGTAGAGAGAACAGGTGTCCTGAATAAGTAAGCATCTCCTGTCAGAGTGAACAGGTGATGCGGTATGCTTAAGCATCTCCTGTCAGAGAGAACCAGTGTCCTGAATAAATAAGCATCTCCTGTCAGAGTGAACATGTGCCCGGTATTAATAAGCATCTCCTGTCAGAGTGAACATGTGCCCGGTATTAATAAGCATCTCCTGTCAGAGAGGACAGGTGTCCGGGATGAGTAAACATTTCCTGTCAGACAGAACAAGTGCCCTGAATGAATAAGCATCCCCTGTTATAGAGAACAGATACCCTGAAAGAGTAAACGTATCCTGTCATAGTGAACAGGTGCTCGGTATCAATAAGCATCTCCTGTCAGAGAAAACAGGTGTCCTGAATAAGTAAGCATCTCCTGTCAGAGTGAACATGTGCCTGGTATTAATAAGCATCTTCTGTCAGAGAAAGCAGGTGCCCGGGATGAGTAAGCATTTCCAGTCAGAGTAAACAAGTGCCCTGAATGAATAAGCATCCCCTGTCATAGAGAACAGATGTCCTGAAAGAGTAAACGTATCCTGTCATAGTGAACAGGTGCTTGGTAGGAATGAGCATCTCCTGTCAAAGAGAACAGGTGCCCTGAAAGAGTAAACGTATCCTGCCATAGTGAACAGGTGCTCGGTATGAATAAGCATCTCCTGTCAGAGTGAACAGGCGCCCGTTATGAATAAACAACTAATGTCTGAGTGAACAGGTTCCCGGTATGAGTAACAACTCTCAGAGTGAACAGGTGCCCGGGATGAGTAAGCGTCACCTGTGAGAGTGAGCAGGGTCCGGCGCCATAAACTGAGAATATACTTAAGTCAAATATTTCATTTTAATTTATTCTATTGTCAAACGTTCAAATAAATTCTCATGCAGATTGATTTAATTCTATTTATCAATAGAATAAAACTAAATAAAATCCAAATCCCAGTCATTAATTCATTGATGAATAGAAGAATATGAAATTTTGACTTAAGTGTATTCTCAGTTTATGGCGCCGGACCCAGGTCTCTGAGATGAGTAAGCGTTTACTGTCAGAGTGAACGTGTCCCTAGGATGAGTAAGTATCTCTTGTTAGAGGTGAGAACAGAAGCCTAGGCGGAGGACGCGTCTAATGTCAGAGTGAACAGGTGCCCGGGTTGAGTAACCATCTTCTGTTAGAGGTGAGAACAGAAGCTTGTGAGGAGTAAGCGTCTCCTGTCAGAGTGAAAACGTGCCCGGAATGAGTAAGCATCTCCTGTTAGAGGTGATTACAATAATAAACCTGATCTAAGGAAGTAATTGATACCATCCATTAGGTACCTCAATTATTGCCCCAGCGTATAAATGCTGTCAGAGACAGTAGAACCATGACATATCGGACCACAGTGGTGTAGAACAGTAGACGTTACCTACCACCGCTAGGACCACAGTGGTGTACAACAGTAGACGTCACCTACCATCGCTAGGACCACAGTGGTGTACAACAGTAGACGTCACCTACCATCGCTAGGACCACAGTGGTGTACAACAGTAGACGTCACCTACCATTGCTAGGACCACTGTGGTGTACAACAGTAGACGTCACCTACCACCGCTAGGACCACAGTGGTGTACAACAGTAGACGTTACCTACCATCGCTAGGACCACAGTGGTGTACAACAGTAGACGTCACCTACCATCGCTAGGACCACAGTGGTGTACAACAGTAGACGTCACCTACCATCGCTAGGACCACAGTGGTGTACAACAATAGACGTCACCTACCATCGCTAGGACCACAGTGGTGTACAACAGTAGACCTTACCTGCCATCGCTAGGACCACAGTGGTGTACAACAGTAGATGTTACTTACCATCGCTAGGACCACAGTGGTGTATCGGTGGAATACATTACACGGTACTGTACAAATTGTTATCGGAAGCGTACAACTTGTCCTCATTGTGTACGGCAATAATGGCACAGTACAACGCTGACATACACGATTGCATAGTGTGCGACATAAAGCAGTTCTGAGCGCATGGTCATCGCAAGTGAACGATTATACATTATTGTACAAAAGATACTATTCGTGTAAAAATAACACAGTTTCTGTACATACAGTCATCTCTAGATTATGACATCATTATAGTCATCGCCAGTATACCACATAAGACGTAATTGTACAAATAACTATCGCTAATATACGACATAAGACGTAAATATACAGACAGCAATCGGTAGTATACGACATAAGACGTAAATATACAGACAGCAATCGGTAGTATACGACATAAGACGTAAATATACAGACAACAATCGCTAGTATACGACATAAGACATAAATGTACAAACAGTCATCTCTAGATTATGACATCATTATAGTCATCGCCAGTATACCACATAAGACGTAATTGTACAAATAACTATCGCTAATATACGACATAAGACGTAAATATACAGACAGCAATCGGTAGTATACGACATAAGACGTAAATATACAGACAACAATCGCTAGTATATAGACATAAGACGTAAATGTACAAACAGTCATCTCTAGTATACGGCATTAGACGTAAATGTACAAACGGTCATCGCTAGTGTACGGCATAAGATGTAAATGTACAAACCGTCAAACGGTCATCGCTAGTATACGGCATAAGATGTAAATGTACAAACGGTCATCGCTAGTGTACGGCATAAGATGTAAATGTACAAACGGTCATCGCTAGTGTACGGCATAAGATGTAAATGTACAAACGGTCATCGCTAGTGTACGGCATAAGATGTAAATGTACAAACGGTCATCGCTAGTGCACGGTATAAGATGTAAATGTACAAACGGTCATCGCTAGTATACGGCATAAGACGTAACTGTACAAAGAGCAATCTCTAGTATGCGACATAAGACATAGCTGTACAGACAGTCGACACAAGACGTAGCTGTAAAGTCATAGCTTGTACACGACATAAGACGTAACTGCATAAACAGTTATTGATGGTATACGACATAAGACGTAACTGTGCATTCATCGCTAGTGTACATTAGCCGTCTACGACATTAGACGTTACTGTAAAGACAAACATTACTAGTGTGTGGTATTAGACGTTACTTGAGATTAAGTTATCTTGACATAGTAATGACGATGCGTCTAGATGACGCAAACAGGAAATAATTAATACTTATCAAATTTAATGTAAAATTGTTTAATGTTCGATAATATTTGCCCAGCTGAATAAATGATTCTAGGATTGAAATGACATCACTTAACAGCGACAATGCATTACAAGACAGGTAGATCAAAGATAAGTATTAGGACACAATGCTGATAAATCAATGCCATTTGCGGCTCCGACTGATGGGTATAGTAATTGCAAATTGCAAGGTATTCAGTGGAGTAATTAGCGAGCTTCAATAAAGTCTGTATTTGCTTTTAAGTACAATCGATGTTGTATTTGCATCATTTATGATTATTCTCTGATGGAGCGCGTGTATTGGCATCTGTACATATTACATCCTGAACACATGTCATCAGGTAGTCCACACCTCTAAATCAATTTTCACGCGGCATTAATGACATTCCCAGTCAGCAAATTCTTGCTTTCATCATTTGGTTCTAAACTGAATTCATCTTGTGCACCAAGTACCGAATGAATTGAATTTTAATGTAGATATTATTGTATGCATAGATTACAGCGATAATCGATGCTGGTCTTATCGCAATAAGTTATTCTATGCAATGCGCAACCTTAACACTTGGAATGCGTCACCGCACATGTATGGTATGGAGCTCCTACAATTAACTCGCTATTTTTGATGAAGCAAAACAAAACCTCCAATCTACTAACCATTAATTATGGATACGACAACCCATTGTAAGGAGCCACGGGATATGTTTAATACATGAGATGCAATATTGTACCATTCACCGTAGAGATTACACTGTTTAAATACATTCCAGATCACTGTGATATAAATGTCTGAACAGGTAAAGCCGATGTGACTCGGTGGATAGGGTACTTGGCTCGTGACCATCCCGGGTTCGACTCCCGCTCTAGGCACACCGGTGTTCTCTCTTTCGGATGAGACAGTAAAAACCGAGGTCCCGTGTCACGGTTGGCGTGGCACGTAAAAGATTCCTCACTGCTACGGATGGGTCCGTTACATGGTATAAATTTCTATACGATGAGGCGGATACCGTCACCATATACGTGAAATAATCTTGGACGGACGTAAAACTATAATCAATCCATTAATCAGTCTGAAAGGGTAAAAAGCATTCGATCAGCAAGCAAATTTCCGCACTACAATATTTGCGTTCTGGAAGTCCTTCTCCTTACCACACATGCCAGTATTGTATGGGATATACCCATGTCGTTATACATTTGCTTGCGTTAGCAAAGAAGTGATTCATATATGTTTAGAAGTATTCGGGGAAATTTGCTTCAATGCGCTATATCTATTTCGTAAGGGGTGGGGGTTGATTCCAGGCAATTATCTTCAACACACATTATCTGTTTGGGGGAATGTCGGAAAATTCGTTCAAAACACATTGTTGTTTAATGTTAATACGCAGTAGACGAACGCATCAACCGTAAGAAATTCTTCCCAGGAGAAAAGCTTGGGAATGGATTGTTTTGTTAGTGGTTATCTATTATTAATAAACGGTATATCTAATTCTTGAACGACATGACGAACATATCATTAAAACAAGATGATAACATGATGACTACCCATTGTTGAACGATGTACACTGAATATAATAAATATCAAAACATAGTCATGTGACACCGATTACTTTCGAATTTTACATTAACTTATATCACCCTATATGTGAGCAAGCGTCGTATACTATGTCCATAGACACTGACTAGAGCGCAGTCTGATATAACATATCTCTACATAAATGGCTACTGTTTTATAACTACTGATTCACACTGAATCCTGTCGCATTTCCAATTCTACACAAATAAAATCAGTCTCCTGAAATAATTTTGAAAATGAACTTGTCAACTAATATTGTCTTTAATTGTCAGCGAGAGAACGGATCAACAGAGGGGAAAAGACGAATAAATCATGGAATATCAAATCAACAGCGAAATAAAAGAATATAGTAAAATAACGAATGAACGATGAAATAACAATTGATAAAGAAAAAATAATAATAAAGACAATAACAAATCAAGCAACAAAATAGCGGACATAAAAAGATAACCAATCAATAAGGAAATAACAAATCAGCAGCAACAACAACAACAAAAAGCGAATCAAGCAACAAAATAATGGACAAAGAAATAACAAATCAACGAGGAAATAACAAATAGACAACAACAACAACAACAAAATAAATCAAACAATACAATAACGAACAAAGAAATAAACCAAAGAGGAACTATTACATCAACAAGGAAATAAGGAATCAACAGCAAGACAACAAAACAACGAAATAAGGAATCAACAGCAAGACAACAAAACAACGAAATAAGGAATCAACAGCAAGAAAACAAAACAACGAAATAAGGAATCAACAGCAAGACAACAAAACAACGAAATAAGGAATCTACAGCAAGAAAACAAAACAACGAAATAACGAAACAAGGCTTCTTCTGATACGATACCCACATAAATTGAAATATGATTCCAATAGAATGGACGACAGATATGTATACATTGTCCTATTACATATTTGTAATTTGGGAAATTAAAACAGGCATAAATGAATATTATATAATAGTCATTTATGCATGTTTTAATTTCCCAAATTACAAATATGTCATAGGACAACATACTAATTACTATAAAACTAAGGAATATCTCCCTCGTGCATAGCTCTATCCTTAGATTGATTCTTTGGTTCACTTTTCGGTCATTTTGGTTTCAACACTGCTCTTCAAATATTTATATCTTATGTGAATTCCAACAATTCGGCCACGAGCATCACTGAAGAGACATAAGTTGTCGAAATGCGCATCTGGTTCACAAAATTGAAAGGTATATATGTTCTATATTTATTAATAATTGCTGAGTCCATGAGTTGTAAAGTTCAAGAAAACAAAGCAAAATCTACCCAAAGATACAAACAAAACAGAGCAATATTTTTGTTTTCATTCTCATTTTACATCACACCAAGATGATTTTAGTTATAAGAAATTTACATATATGCATCAGCATCAGCAATGAGAGATCTTTTACGTCACTTTGAAAAGGGATCTAGGTATTTACAGGCTCATCTCGGAGAGTATACCGGTGTACCCATGGCGGGAATCGAACCTTGAGGGTATAAGCCAAGTACCCAGGGCGGAAGTCGAACCTTTAGGGTATAAGCCAAGTACCCAGGGCGGGAGTCGAACTTTTAGGGTATAAGCCAAGTACCCAGGGCGGGAGTCGAACTTTTAGGGTATAAGCCAAGTACCCAGGGCGGGAGTCGAGCTTTAAGGGTATAAGCCAAGTACCCAGGGCGGGAGTCGAACCTTTAGGGTATAAGCCAAGTACCCAGGGCGGAAGTCGAACCTTTAGGGTATAAGCCAAGTACCCAGGGCGGGAGTCGAACTTTTAGGGTATAAGCCAAGTACCCAGGGCGGGAGTCGAACTTTTAGGGTATAAGCCAAGTACCCAGGGCGGGAGTCGAACTTTTAGGGTATAAGCCAAGTACCCAGGGCGGGAGTCGAACTTTTAGGGTATAAGCCAAGTACCCAGGGCGGGAGTCGAACTTTTAGGGTATAAGCCAAGTACCCAGGGCGGGAGTCGAATCTTTAGGGTATAAGCCAAGTACCCAGGGCGGGAGTCGAACTTTTAGGGTATAAGCCAAGTACCCAGGGCGGGAGTCGAATCTTTAGGGTATAAGCCAAGTACCCAGGGCGGGAGTCGAATCTTTAGGGTATAAGCCAAGTACCCAGGGCGGAAGTCGAACCTTTAGGGTATAAGCCAAGTACCCAGGGCGGGAGTCGAACTTTTAGGGTATAAGCCAAGTACCCAGGGCGGGAGTCGAATCTTTAGGGTATAAGCCAAGTACCCAGGGCGGGAGTCGAATCTTTAGGGTATAAGCCAAGTACCAAGGGCGGAAGTAGAACCTTTAGGGTATTAGCTGTAAATCTGTAAATTTCTGCCAGGATGGTGTGGATATTGACGTCACAGTTAAGAAAACGAGGGAAATTACGTCGTCAGAGAAGGGAAAGGGGGTTAATTTTAGCAACCAGTGATGCAAGACAGCCTTTTCTCTCATTACATACACAACAGTTTCCAAATTGATACTGAATCTTGAAGGAAGATATTACACTACAAATAAGAAGTGTTTATAATCTACTGATTTAGATAAAATTGGCCGTACAATGTAAACTAATAGATGATATGTTTGACTCAGAAATTACCAAAATATGAATTAAACATGTTAAGACTACATCATTTTGAACTCTTGCTCAAACGAAAACAAATATGGGTAGGTAATGTTTTAACACCACCAATATATAAGTTTCTCAAATAAAAAAAATTGAAAAAGGATGATGTCATGGGACTTGCTGCGTCATCAGTACAACCAGAAAAAGGCGTGTCACGGGGCGTGTCAACAACAAGGAATAATCCAAGGGGCGTGTCCACGATATGAAAGGAAAAAGGCGTGTCAACAACAAGGAATTATCCAAGGGACTTAACCACGATATGAACGGAAAAAGGCGTATCTACAACAAGGAATTATCCAAGGGACGTGACCATAATATGAAAGGAAAAAGGCGTGTCATGGGGCGTGTCAACAACAAGGAATAATCCAAGGGGCGTGACCATTATATGAAAGGAAAAAGGCGTGTCACGGGGCGTGTCAACAACAAGGAATAATCCAAGGGGCGTGACCATGATATGAACGGAAAAAGGTGTTTCCCGGGGCGTGTCAACAACAAGGAATAATCCAAGGGGCGTGACCATGATATGAAAGGAAAAAGGCGTGTCACGGGGCGTGTCAACAACAAGGAATAATCCAAGGGGCGTGACCACGATATGAAAGGAAAAAGGCGTGTCAACAACAAGGAATTATCCAAGGGGCGTGACCACGATATGAAAGGAAAAAGGCGTGTCAACAACAAGGAATAATCCAAGGGGCGTGACCACGATATGAACGGAAAAAGGCATTGGTAATGTTTTAACAACACCAATTTATTTGTGTCTCATAAGTTCCTCAAAAAAAATTTGAAAAAGCATGATGTCATGGATTTCTCAAATAAAAAAGAATTGAAAAAGCATGGGACTTGCTGCGTCATCAGTACAAATAGAAAAAGGCGTGTCTAGAGGCGTTTTAACAACAAGGAATAATCCAAGGGGCGTGACCACGATATGAAAGGAAAAGGCGTGTCAACAACAAGGAATTATCCAAGGGGTTTACCACTATATGACAGGAAAAAGGCGTGTAAACAACACGGAATTATCCAAGGGGATTTACCACGATATGGAAGGAGAAAGGCGTGTCAACAACAAGGAATTATCCAAGGTGCTTTACCACGATATGAAAGGAAAAAGGCGTGTCAATAACAAGGAATTATCCAAGGGACTTAACCACGATATGAACGGAAAAAGGCGTATCTACAACAAGGAATAATCCAAGGGGCGTGACCATGATATGAAAGGAAAAAGGCGTGTCACGGGGCGTGTCAACAACAAGGAATAATCCAAGGGGCGTGACCATGATATGAAAGGAAAAAGGTGTTTCACGGGGCGTGTCAACAACAAGGAATTATCCAAGGGGCGTGACCATATGAAAGGAAAAAGGCGTGTCACGGGGCGTGTCAACAACAAGGAATAATCCAAGAGGCGTGACCACGATATGAACGGAAAAAGGCTTGTCAACAACAAGGAATTATCCAAGGGGCTTTACTACGATATGAAAGGAAAAAGGCGTGTCAACAACAAGGAATTATCCAAGGGGCTTTACTACGATATGAACGGAAAAAGGCGTGTCAACAACAAGGAATTATCCAAAGGGCTTTACCACGATATGAACGGAAAAAGCAAAATATGCATTGTGTCCTGCCTGATAAATAAATAAAATAAATGTTAGAGCATTGTTCTGATATAATATTACATGATGCTAGAGCTTTGTTTTGATATAATATTACGTGATGCTAGAGCTTTGTTTTGATATAATATTACGTGATGCTAGAGCTTTGTTTTAATATAATATTACATGATGCTAGAGCTTTGTTTTGATATAATATTACGTGATGCTAGAGCTTTGTTTTGACATAATATTACGTGATGCTAGAGCTTTGTTTTGATATTATATTACGTGATGCTAGAGCTTTGATTTGATACAATATTACGTAATGCTAGAGCTTTGTTTTGATACAATATTACGTGATGCTAGAGCCTTGTTTTGATATAATATTACGTGATGCTAGAGCTTTGTTTTGAAATAATATTACGTGATGCTAGAGCTTTGTTTTGATATAATATTACATTATGCTAGAGCTTTGTTTTGATATTATATTACGTGATGCTAGAACTTTGTTTTGAAATAATATTACGTGATGCTAGGGCTTTGTTTTGAAATAATATTACGTGATGCTAGAGCTTTGTTTTGACATAATATTACGTGATGCTAGAGCTTTGTTTTGATATTATATTACGTGATGCTAGAGCTTTGATTTGATACAATATTACGTAATGCTAGAGCTTTGTTTTGATACAATATTACGTGATGCTAGAGCATTTGTTTTGATATAATATTACGTGATGCTAGAGCTTTGTTTTGAAATAATATTACGTGATGCTAGAGCTTTGTTTTGATATAATATTACATTATGCTAGAGCTTTGTTTTGATATTATATTACGTGATGCTAGAACTTTGTTTTGAAATAATATTACGTGATGCTAGGGCTTTGTTTTGAAATAATATTACGTGATGCTAGAGCTTTGTTTTGATATAATATTACATTATGCTAGAGCTTTGTTTTGATATTGTATTACGTGATGCTAGAGCTTTGTTTTGAAATAATATTACGTGATGCTAGAGCCTTGTTTTGATATAATACTACTTGATGCTAGAGCTTTGTTTTGATATAACATTACGTAATGCTAGAGCTTTGTTTTGATATAACATTACGTAATGCTAGAGCTTTGTTTTGATATAATATTACATTATGCTAGATCCTTGTTTTGATACAACATTACGTAATGCTAGGTTTGTTTTGATATTATATTATATTATATTATATTATAATCGAAAAAAGAAAATCATGAATAGTGAAATAATTTATAGTGAATATAGCATGTAATCTTCTTTACCAGATATTTTAAGCCTATGACAAGAATATTATAACAATTTTTTACTCACCATTGTGCATTATTTAGAATGGTACATTTTATTCAGATACCAAATATAGACAAACAAGTGGATGTAATACGAGTTTTAACTTCAAAGCTGGGAATTTTAACAATGTTCAGCACGAATAATCGACAAGGCTTAGATGTAATGCTTTCAAAACATCCTCAAAATAATTTACTTGTGTTCTCCTGAGAGTCGCTTATATCATGATTAATGTCGCTTGCATCATTACAACATACAGTTCTTTACTTATTTTTCTGGAATAATGAAGGATCTATAAGATTCCGCCTGTAGTTCTACAGCACTTTATTACGTAACATGCCAGAATGAATGATATCCTAGGTAATGAGAGCGTGTACTGAACTCTTCATTACGGTCGACCACCTCAATAATGTTTGTTGGAAGTTTTCGTATTTACCAAGTCTAAAACCCAGAAACTGAGGCTTTACCTTCAGAATATCCTCCAGAGATAATAATAATAATAATAATAACAATAATAATAATAATAATAATAATAATAATAATAATAATAATAATAATAATAATAATAATAATAACAATAACAATGATGATGATGATGATGATGATAATAATAATGATGATGATGATGATGATAGTATTTATAATTGTATTATATTATTATTATTATTATTATTATTATTATTATTATTATTATTAATATTATTATTATTATTATTATTATTATTATTATTATTATTATTATTATCATCACCATCATCATTATCATTATTATTATACTATAATTATTATTATCATTATTACTATTATTATACTATAATTATTATTACCATTATTACTATTATTATTAATATTATTATTATTATCATTAGAAGAAGAAGAAGAATAAGAATTAGAAGAGAAATATAGACAAGACCAAGAAGAACAAGAAATATATGAAGAAAAATGACTCTAAGCATTCATAAATGTTGCAGTTGGGATTCTAACATGGCAGTTTGCTTTCTGTTGTATACCTTCGTACCGTAAATTCCTTGTCTATGTTTTGTTACTGAATGGCCCATTATATAGGAAACCTGATTACCTACGACAAAAACCGACTGGCTTGTACACGTGCAGGGACACTGGCACACAATCCCTATTACACTCACTATCACTGGCAGACAGTCCTTATGCACTAATCGCAAAGGAAAATGTGGCATTTCACTATTATTACATGCACAACAATAAGATACCGAGTAATGTTCTATCCGAATATCGATACTAAAAGACAAAATAGTGAGTAAAGGAAGTCGCTGACCCCCAGAAAATCCAGAGGTGAGGTCAAGTGCTATGAAGGAGTAAGCATCCCCTGAAGACCGGCCACACCCGCCGTAATTCCATAATGTAAGTCGAGTTATTATAAACTGGAAATCACATTCAGTAGACGGTATAACACCACAATCACATTTGGTAACACGTCACGATGAGTATTGTTATTACAATAGAAATCTACTACAGTCTAAGCCATAAACAGCGTTCTCCACCCAATAAGGATGTCAACATGTCAGACAATATTCTAATTTCAACATTTTTTGTGATAACCTTATTTCTGTGCAAGTGCTATAATTATTATTTCGGTCCACATCCACTTTATGGTTAAATGCCCTACCTATAGTAACTTACGGAAAACTTTTCTGAAACCTTATTATTACAAACGACACTCTGTCTTTAAACTTGTTCAATTATTATGTTCTTCAAACACAACTGAATTATGCAAAACTGGAAAATATATCAAGAAAGCTTTTGAAGTAAGAAAAGCTTTATTATGAATATAGTTTGATTAAATTATCATGACTGTTACTGACTTAACCTTGTTATATTACTTATTTTGATTTTATGTATATCTATGTGCTGTATTTTATGTATATCTATATGATGTATTTTATGTATATCTATATGATGTATTTTATGTATATCTATATGCTGTATTTTATGTATATCTATATGATGTATTTTATGTATATCTATATGATGTATTTTATGTATATCTATATGCTGTATTTTATGTATATCTATATGATGTATTTTATGTATATCTATATGCTGTATTTTATGTATATCTATATGATGTATTTTATGTATATCTATATGATGTATTTTATGTATATCTATATGCTGTATTTTATGTATATCTATATGATGTATTTTATGTATATCTATATGCTGTATTTTATGTATATCTATATGATGTATTTTATGTATATCTATATGATGTATTTTATGTATATCTATATGATGTATTTTATGTATATCTATATGATGTATTTTATGTATGTCTATATGATGTATTTTATGTATATCTATATGATGTCTTTTATGTATATCTATATGCTGTATTTTATGTATATCTATATGATGTTATATGATGTATTTTATGTATATCTATATGCTGTATTTTATGTATATCTATATGATGTATTTTATGTATATCTATATGCTGTATTTTATGTATATCTATATGATGTATTTTATGTATATCTATATGATGTATTTTATGTATATCTATATGATGTATTTTATGTATATCTATATGATGTATTTTATGTATGTCTATATGATGTATTTTATGTATATCTATATGATGTATTTGCATTCAATGAATATACTATACTGTTATCATTATCGACTGAAAGCTATTTCGCGTTTGGTAGCATTCACATCTTTGTATGTTTAATCAACACAAAGTATTAAAAGTAAGAAACGTTCAGTCATTGATTGGTTGAATATTGTTTTACGTCACTCCACGATAATTTCACGTCTATGGTGAAGGCATCTGCCTGATGCATTGCATACAAATTTGGACCTTTGCAACGGACACCCCCCCCCCACCCCCGAAGCAGTGAGGGATCTTTTACGTGTCACGCCTACCGTGACACGGGACCTCGGTTTTTACTGCCTCCTCCGAAAGACAGAACACCGGTTTGACCAGGGCGGGAGTCGAACTGGGACCTCTTGATCACGAACCGAGCACCTTATCCACTAGGCCACACTGGCTTAACGTTCAGTCAACACAATAACTTAATTACCTTTTACGCAATTATCACTCATAATCTCTTCAACAAACACCCCTTATATACTTATTATTGTTACTATTTGTTATAAAAAGTTTGATCATATATTGTACAATTTAGTTTTGGAGTCAGCGGTAAAGTGAAGGGCACTGGGACAGGTACACTGGCAGACATTTCCTATACACTCACTATCACTGGTAAAGTGAAGGACACTGGGACAAGAGGACTGGCAGACATTTCCAACACACTCACTATCACTGGTTAAGTGAAGTGTACTGGGACAGGTACACTGGCAGACAATACTTATACACTCGTTATCACTGGTAAAGTGAAGGACACTGGGACAAGAGGACTCGCAGACATTTCCAACACACTCACTATCACTGATTAAGTGAAGTGCACTGGGACAGGTACACTGGCAGACAGTTCCTGTACACTCACTATCACTGGTAAAGTGAAGGACACTGGGACTAGAAGACTTGGTGTTTGATATTAGTGACTAAAAGCTATAGCCAATTTCATCAGAGCGGCGCTTAAACTTTCTCTGACGCCTTTGATATTTAAAATAGTTTATTTTCTTATTTCAAAAGCCAAAGACATATTGATTTACGCTTTAACGTTAACCGAATTATAATGATTCGATTAATTACATACATTTTTAATTTAGCGTAGACCAAATTATACCTCATAATGAAAACAAAATATCTTTTATTTGAATGCACGTCATGCAAATATTAGATCTTACATTCAATAAATCTAAATTTAGATTTAAATAGATATAACGGAACATGCGCACACTGAATGACTGGTACAGTATTAACGTATAAAGCCACGGGGGTAAGTAATGCATCGTAATGGTAAGCAATAAATTGTGTCCAACCTTGTATTGTTTTAAGTTAATGACTATATCACCTAGTTTTGATTTTGCTGCCCATTTATCTTTTTTCTAGGACGGTGGAGGATAATAAAATACAACTGAGTCAGAATTATATTCTTTCCTTTTGATAAAATTCTTCATCTAAGCTGTTATGATTTTCCCCGGGTACGTCATAACTGGATTCCATTACAAGTGAGCATGGTATGGGGAAACTCTCTTACATATTCTGAGACAAACATCCATACACATTGCTTAATATTTAGCAGCAGTCAAAACAGAATTTCTATAATACAAACCAGATTAGAAATATAAGTAATCACGGACGCCTGAAAGAATAAGAGGTGGAATAAAGCGTCAAAGAGAATTAAGCATCGCCTGCTGACTAGCGACACCCGCCGTGATGCCATACAATGTTACGGCATATGATGAGTCATAATCCGTAACACGTCATATCTGGTATTAACGGTGTGAAACAGTACTATCAAAATACAAACGGTCTCACAAAACTACAATCAGATAGATAAGTCAACTTGTCAGACAGCCATTTCTAGTATATGCTAACAAGGTCTTTTCAACGACCATATGCCGAATGTAAATTTTAGTCATTGTTTTTCGCATCTTTATGATTTGTAACTTCTTCGGTAAATTAAGAAACTCTTATCACAAATTATAGAATATCGGGTACATATACATCATATACAAGTAATAAACGAACATAACTCTAGTAAATGGAAAATGAAAAATAGAAGGTAGTACATTTTAAAGAGGTTTTGTGGAGCATTTACCGGATAATGCGAAATATCTTTATATAGAGTTATATGAAGCAATCCAACATTAGGAAGGTAACTTGAAATCACTATCGTCAGTATATTTTTAGAGACACTCAGTGCCAATTTATGATTCTCAAGAATTCATCCATAGAGACTGAAGAACATGTAAACGTAGGATTCATCCATAGAGTCTGAAGAACAAGTAAACATAGGATTCATCCATAGAGACTGAAGAACATGTAAATATAGGATTCATCCATAGAGACCGAAGAACATGTAAACGTAGGACTCATCCTTAGAGACTGAAGAACATGTTAACGTAGGATTCATCCATAGAGACTGAAGAACATGTAAACGTAGGATTTATCCATAGAGACTGAAGAACAGGTAAACGTAGGATTCATCCATAGAGACTGAAGAACATGTAAACGTAGGATTCATCCATAGAGACTGAAGAACAAGTTAACGTAGGATTCATCCATAGAGACTGAAGAACATGTTAACGTAGGATTCATCCATAGAGACTGAAGAACATGTTAACGTAGGATTCATCCATAGAGACTGAAGAACAAGTAAACGTAGGATTCATTCATATAGACTGAAGAACATGTAAACGTAGGATTCATCCATAGAGACTGAAGAACATGTTAACGTAGGATTCATCCAGTAGGATTCATTCATATAGACTGAAGAACATGTAAACGTAGGATTCATCCATAGAGACTGAAGAACATGTTAACGTAGGATTCATCCATAGAGACTGAAGACCGAGTAAACGAAGAATTCATCCATAGAGACTGAAGAACATGTTAACGTAGGATTCATTCATAGAGACTGAAGAACATGTTAACGTAGGATTCACTCATATAGACTAAAGAACATGTAAATGTAGGATTACCAGTATATATTTACATTCTAAGTTTCTCTAAAAGACAATTGTAAAACTAATCTTTGCACAAAATACAGTATTCTTTTCAGGCAAAGTAACACGTAATTGTTATGTATGTTCTTTTATTTATTTATTTTATTTATTTGTTTTTAAATTTTTGCTATGACATCTGATCATGGAATGTAGAAGGAGAAATCATTCTGACAACGTGTCCAATTCCACTATTATGCTTGGTCAGATGTCTTCTGTCTTCTATCTGCCCTTCATCTAGTATTATACTCTTTTTGAAATCTTTTCGTCCATTAAATTACGAAGGCTTTCTAAAGTAAGGGCTTCTGATAATAAGCTGGCGAAGAGTTTATTATTTACGATGTTGACATTGTTATTAGTAACACGTCAATAGGGCTATAAGAGAATTCAGATGAAAAACATGAACACGTGGTAGGTATTTGAATAGGATGCTTGATATATAGACACTGTAAAGCCTGTTTATAACTTTAAGTTTGGAAACAGAGTATATAAGAGTATAGCTGTAGGTAAAATGTAGTAATTGTTTTTAAGTTTAAAATATGGTTGACTGCAGGCTGAACCTTTTCCGTAATTAAGGGTATTGTTGATGAATACGAGATAATTAACTCGTTATTTCGAAATCTTATCTCGTCATTTCGAGATCTTTTCTCGTTATTTTGAGATAATTAACTCGTTATTTCGAGATAATTAACTCGTTATTTCGAGATCTTTTCTCGTTATTTCGATATCTTTTCTCGTTATTATGAGATAATTAACTCTTTATTTCGAGATCTTTTCTCGTTATCTCGAGATGATTAACTCGTTATTTCGAGATAATTAACTCGTTATTTCGAGATAATTATCTCGTTATTTCGAGATAATTATCTCGTTATTTCGAGATAATTAACTCGTTATTTCGAGATCTTTTTTTCGTTATTTCCATATAATTAACTCGTTATTTCGAGATCTTTTCTCGTTATCGAAATAACGAGTTAATTATCTCGAAATAACGAGAAAAGATCTCGAAATAACGAGATAATTATCTCGAAATAACGATTTATTATCTCGAAATAACGAGAAAAGATCTCGAAATATCGAGTTAATTATCTCGAAATAACGAGAAAAGATCTCGAAATAACAAGTTAATTATCTCGAAATAACGAGAAAAGATCTAAAAAAAAACGAGTTAATTATCTCGAAATAACGAGAAAATATATAAAAATTTTTCTTAGTAAGTGAGTCTAATCGGCTTTCGTAATGATCAGCTCATTCAAGTCAATTTGTATCAATAACACTGACACATCGCAGGTTTGATCAGCTCAGTCAAGTCAATTTGTATTTGAATTAGGCGTTTCCCATAGTTCAAAATGGCATTACATAGCAAAGCAAAATTCATATTAGAATGAAAAGTATTGGCATAGATATATTCCCTTTCCTGATACAAAACAACTGCAAAAATTTAAAAGGGTCTGTTAGCATTCCTAAAAAATGCAACATTTTGAAAATTCTATCTATATAAGAATCTGGGTGATGACGTTAGAAACACACAAATAAACATGATTATTGGAGTTTGATAGTCCTGGCTGTAGTTTACCAATAGACTGTTCTTCTCGTTGTCAATAGAACAATGTCATGAAGAATTATTGATAGATGAATTACTATTGATAATGCAAACCTACATGAATAAGGTGGTCATCAGAGATGGTCTGTAAAGTAGCTGCTTAAATTTAAAATCTTTGTCTGCAGAATTTTTTATGTTATGATTTTTCCAATAATATTTAACTATGGTACAAATGAAATCTAAAACAGTATCCGAAAATATATCAACCTGAGAGAGTATCAACCTGAGACAATGTTAGCTTGATACAATATCTACCTGAAATAACATCAACCTGAGATAATATTAACGTGAGACAGTATCAACCTGAGATAATATCAACCTGAGATAATATCAACGTGAGACAGTATCAACCTGAGATAATATCAACGTGAGACAATATCAACTTGAGATAATATCAACCTGAGATAATATCAACGTGAGACAGTATCAACCTGAGATAATATCAACCTGAGACAATATTAACCTGATACAATATCTACCTGAGATAACATCAACGTGAGATAATATCAACGTGAGACAGTATCAATCTGAGATAATATCAACGTGAGACAGTATCAATCTGAGATAATATCAACGTGAGACAGTATCAATCTGAGATAATATCAACGAGTAGGATAAGAATATATGAGACATCACATATTGGTGATTTATAATGTGAGAATACATGAATGGAGTGAGCAAAAGAGTGTGGTGGTCTACCAGGCCAACTTTCCCACTCGTCACAAAACTGGATAATCAAATCAAAGGTACATACATTACAAATATAATAATTCTCCATATAGAGAACAAGAGAAGACAGAAGACATCTGACCAAGCTGTATGACAAAAATAGAACCAACAAGTTATTAAATTTGTGTGGTCATAAATATTCAAGCACAGGTAGTATAACTACATCAAACCAATGTATAGAGAAATAGCAACAAGAGCTTACCGTGCTCTTCCCAACTGACAGCAACAGCAAATACATATCATCTGTCGTTTTATCAATAATTGAAACGTCAAAGTTTTGTCTGACAGGGTTTTATACCAGCATTATAGAGAGTCAAAGTGTAACAAAGAGTGCTCCTATTGGTTGGTTTGACCATCAGAGTCACCTGTTGTGTGATATTTATCCCATCCTACACAATGATCCCCATTACCGCCCGATTACCCTGGGTAATGCACCAATAGAATTAATTACTACGTATAAATAATATGATGGTTTTACAACACGAAACCAACATATTCCGGGGAGATAATTATCTAAGTTCAATACCAAATTACAAATTGTGATGAATTTTATCTTCAGTACTTGGTAATACATATATAGCTGAGGGCACGTATCAACGCATGTACCAAGGAAAGAAGAACAAAACAAAACCTGCATCCAATAATGAGTAACGTGATGTCACCTATATCAAAATATCATTTCAAGATATGCAATACCCATTAGTAAATTAGTTTATGAATATTAATCTCTCAGTTTAGCTTGCATTCAACACAGCAGCTTCTCTGTGTCGAATTTTTAATAAAGTATCCATCCTAGGCTTGCTCAAGCTGTAATGCTTTTTATTGTACAAATCATTGATTTATTGTATAAACTTTCATAACATTATAACTAGAGCCTGATATACATATTACATTGTAGAATGAAACGGTGTCTTCAGATTAACAATAGATTATTTTTGTTGCTACGTATATTGTGAGTTTTGATCCACATTATTCATGGAACCTATTGTAGTCCTCTTGGCATGATTCATTGTGAAACATGTCTTTCTACTATGGATTCACTTATAGAAAACTATTTAAAAGAAACGGTATAGTGGTTTTATTGACGTTGTAAACGCTTTTGATACAGTATGGAGACATGGAACAAACTTAAGTTACATTGATTGTAAAGCTATTACAAACATATTAAACAATGAATTAGTAAAAGCGTTAACATACTGAGCAGTTGTCAATATAATTGTCTACAAGACAACATAGGAAGTGTAGACAATCACGGGCCCTAGAAAAAAGAGATGGAAATGGA